>VZRH01004833.1:1716976-1786187 GCA_013397555.1 Urocynchramus pylzowi
ACGGGAGGGACCGCGGGAGCGCCCTGTGTGCGGGGGCTCGCGGGCCGGAGTCACGGGTGGCGGCGCACGGCAGGCGGCTTGCCCGGGCCGCAGGAGCGGGAAGGGCAGCGCGAAGAGCCCGGCCATTCCCCATACACGTGTAATAAAGTTCTGAGCGCGCCTGCCAGACCAACACGCCCGTGTGTTGTGGTGTCTGTGGTTCTGCGTGAAGGGTGATTGTAGCCAGCTGGGGGTCGACATCTTCTCCCAGGTGACGAGCGACAGGGCATAGTCTTAAGATGCGCCAGGGGAGGTTCACGTTGAACATCAGGAAGAATCTCTTCACAGAAGGGGTGATTAGACTTTGGAACGGGCTGCCAAGGAAGGTGGTGGAGACACACACCCTAGAGGCCTTTAAGGAAAAGACTAGACGTGGTACTTAGTGCCATGGTCTGGTTGACATGGTGGTGTTCGCTTATAGGCTGGACTTGATAATCTCAGAGGTCTTTTACAACCTAATTCATTCTGTGATTCTGAGGAAAAGCAGCTTGCAACGAGGAGGGCAGCAGTCCGGCCGCTGTCCTCCGGCGGTAGCGCTGTACCCATGGCTCTGATCTCCCAGGTGCCGCGGTAGTTACCGCTCCGGCCCTCAGGACAGGGAAAAGGCACTGCCTCCTGCGGGCCGCGGTCAGTACCGCGGGGACAATGGAGCTATTCCTGCCCCCTGCCGGAGCGCCGTGCCCGCCGGCTGCTCCTCCCCGCGACGGAGCCGCCCCGACCAACCCTCGGCGGGCGGGCAGGGAGGCGCCTCCGCTCTGCGCATGCCCGGCACCGCCGCCCGCCCCCAGCACCGGTACCGCAGCATCCCGGGCGCGCCGCCGCCGTCAAGCACTCCTGGCCCCGGGACTGCTTCGCCGAGGGCTCGCCGTGTTTAGGGCCCCGCAGGGATCCCATCGGAGCGGCCTCTGCGANTGCGCCTGCCCGGCACCGCCGCCCGCCCCCAGCACCGGTACCGCAGCATCCCGGGCGCGCCGCCGCCGTCAAGCACTCCTGGCCCCGGGACTGCTTCGCCGAGGGCTCGCCGTGTTTAGGGCCCCGCAGGGATCCCATCGGAGCGGCCTCTGCGAGAGACACCGCTCATTGCCAGCCATGGACGGGGACAGGGTGGAGATAGACGGCGGGATCATGGAGGGGGTGAGCGCCAGCGGGCCGCGGCTTACCTGGCCCCGGGCAGAGGTACGGGCTGGCCGGGTGTGCGGGAAGTGCCGTAGCGCCTGACGAGCGCCGTTTCTCCGTGCAGGGCGGGCAGATCCTGCGGGTGTCTACGGCGCTGAGCTGCCTGCTGGGGCTGCCAGTGCGGGTGCGCCGGATCCGCGCCGGGCGGAGCCAGCCCGGCCTCAGGTGAGACCCTCCCCGGGCGGTCCCGGGGCGCTCAGCCTGTCACTTACGGCGTGTGGGGCCCTCCCGGGCTGGGGCACGGCCGCGCAAGGCCTCGGCTGCTCGTCTGAAACATTTGTGTTTCCATTGCTTTAAAAGAGCATTTTTACTGGAAAATCCCGTCTGTGCCTCCCAAGGAGCGAGGGGGAACGCTGCGGCATGAAGCGGGCTCGGTTCTCTTGCCGGTGCCCTCAGCGCGGGTCCCGCCTCGGGCCGCGGGCGGGGCAGGTGAGGGCGCGGCCCGGCCGCTGCCTCGGAAATGGTTCCACAGGTGCTGAGCGGAGCACGGAAGCAGGGAACACACTCATGTAACGCCTGAGCAACACATAGCTTACCGAGCATACAGTGTTAGGAACAGTTAGTGCATATTCTAGCGTTGCTACAGTTGTGTATTTCCAGTGTTAAGAACAGTTGGTGTATTTCCTATTTAGATTTCCCAAACAAATGGAAACAAGCACAAGGCAAGTTCATAGCAAACCTGTTAACTCTATTGTAGCACTGCAGCCGGTTCTGGCTCAGCCGGTATTGCCATCATTATCCTACTGCACTTCTGTCCAAGCATTTATTGCATTAGGACAAGTGGCTGCTCTTGCATCTCATCTATCTGTCTTGGGCCCATTCTAGTGGAAGAGATACCAGAATCCTGCATATCCCAGTATGGCCTGAATGCTGCTCCTTTGGCTCCTGTGAACTCAGAAGTACCGTAGCAACCAGAGTGAATTTTTGATCCAAACTTTGCAGTTGTAGTTTTTTAGTTGGTGTTCAGTGGTTGTTTTAATGTAACATAAGCATGTAGTCTACTTGTATGTGTCTTTAACTCTGTATTGTCACTCTAAGACCTCAGCATCTGTCTGGATTGGAGATCATTCGAGATTTGTGTGATGGGAAGCTGAATGGTGGAGAAATTGGATCAACAGAAATAACCTTCACTCCTGGGAAGATCAAAGGTGGAACCCACATAGCAGATACAAAAACAGCAGGGTATGTCTTTGTACACCAGCTTCGGATATCTTTAAAATTATCACAATAGATGGGGGGAAATGAACATTCATGCTTTGGTAGTGACCCAGTATGTGGATATGTGCTGCCTGAGCCAGATTTATGTGACCAAAGAACCTGTAGTGTAGGCAGGATATGCATGAAGTATATGTGAAGTTTAAAAGTATGATTGATATAAAAGCTGAATGCTTGGTTTATGAAAAAAGCAGCTGCTCATGTCTTTAAAACTTCAGGTGTAATTTCCTCACGTTAGTGTGTTACATACCAGACCAAATGCATTAAATTAGATAAGTATCTCGCATCCATGAGGTCTGAAATAATCACCATATAATAAGGTAAATCTTGACATTTTACTTATGCTCATAGTAGCACAGTATGTCATATTGTTCTTTTGGAAATGGGAACATATTCCATCTATGTATTAAAATGTTACTGCTGCCTAAGCCTTTTCTGCTACCTAAACCCAGTTTTCATGGTCCCATCACTATACTAAGGAAGATACATAACTTTGTTATTTCAAAGTTTGTTTGTTAATTACATATTAAAGTTTGTTTGTTAATTACATATTAAAGATGTAATTATTGTGAAATGAAAACTTTAATATTTAGGCTTGCTAAGGACATGAAGTTTTAAAGTACTATCTTTTAAGACTAATAAGTTTATAGATAATTTTAAAAATAAAATACAAAAGTAAATGTTTTAGAAAGTCATTTGCCTTTGATATATAATGATTCTATGGATTATGACTGATTATATATTATGACTTTTAGGAGTGTGTGTCTACTGATGCAGGTAGCAATGCCCTGTGTGCTGTTTGCTGCTTCCCCATCAGAGCTTCATTTAAAAGGTGGGACTAATGCGGAGATGGCTCCTCAGATAGACTACACAGTCATGGTAGGGAGAAATTCCTTTGCCTTGGTGCATCTTCCCTGAATATGTATACAATGTAACTGCCATTCCTCTGTTGCTCTTACTGCAAGTCTATTTGTGATTATGGAATTAGGCATGGAATATAACACTATTAGTGTACTGGATGTAGAGAGCAACCAGTGTTTCACGGAATTTCCTGAAATGGCAAATAGTCTCTTTGGTTTTAATTACTACAGAAAATTTCACTTAAAATGTATTCTTTTTTACAGAAGTGCTGTGAATTACTCTTCTTTTTTCCTTAAGAAAATCCTTTTACACAAAGTGACATTGAGAATGAAGTATGAGGCATGTCAAATAAGCTATATGGATGGGACTGGCTATCTTTTTTTTTTTTTTTAATAATGCAACTGAAATTTTTGTGTTGAACTTTTTTTTTATCTTTTGAGATTGCATAACATAGTAGGAAATTATCAATGCAAAATAAATTCACTCTGTGTTTTTATATGTTTCTTTTTCAGGTTTTCAAGCCAATAGTGGAAAAGTTCAATTTCACATTTAATTGTGACATAAAAAGGAGGTGAGTTGTGGTGCCATGAAGCAGAGCTGTGCCTTACTGAACCCATGTGTGAGCAGAGGCACACACAAGGGGCTCTCAATCAAACTGAGGGGTGAATTTATAAAACATGAACTAATCTGCATGAGCTGCCCCTGTGTTACTGTCACCATATGATGAATGGGATAGGATTCTTTGCTGTCTTTTTTTTTCATTGCTGAGTCTACAGCTGCTGTGTAATGTTTCCTGTTGGCTCCCCTGAGGGGAGGGCATGCTGAACAGGCAGTGCAGTACTGAGCTCTTTCCAAGGAGACAGTTAGGTTGGTGTTAGGAAGTTAATAAGATGTGCATCACTGAGGATTACTGTTAGAGAGCCTAATTCCATTATAAGGATTTCTAAGGCACACATCAAGAAAATTTGCATGTATATCAGAAGGGAACATAAAAATGTATAGTGAAATATATGAAGAGCCTCCTGGCCCTTTTCTTGCTTTCCTTGTGATCATTGCATTTATTTATGTCCAATTACTGTTTCTAAATAGGGGCTACTATCCTCAAGGAGGTGGTGAAGTTGTAGTCCAGATGTCTCCAGTCAAAGAGCTGAGCCCAATAAACTTAACAGAACGTGGCACAGTGACAAAGATCTATGGAAGGGCATTTGTTGCTGGAGCACTGCCTATCAAAGTAAGTGCTTATCATGGCTCTGGTAGCATCCAGCTTTATATGGCTATATAAAATTGCATGCAATCTGCTCAACATTCCTCTACTCTCCTGTCTTTTGCAGTCTTCCACAAGCTAAGCAACCTTTTTAAATGGTTGCAATTTTTCAGGCTGTAGAATATTATATTGACATACCTAAAATTCATTAATTGCACAACAGTGTAAAGCTAAAACAGGAAATGAGAACAGTACCCTCATCCTTCATAGGTCTGTTCAAAAGTCATTGGCATATATGGAGCGATATCTTATATCTGATTTCTATCTTATATTCTTCATATTCATGTGGATTATTTAAAATCTGAAATTAGGGCCCTTGTTCATAAATTTATGAGAACTGTAATAGGTGGAGGCCAGTCTACAACAAGTTTTTCAATCATTACTAAGGGTATTAGAACAAGTTAAGGGTAGGTTTAGCCAAAAATAAAAGAGAGAAATTTTCTCCTTTATATCTCCTTCTTTCTATTCTTCCTGTCCTGAGTGCTGGGATCTCCTTAAGGTTCCTTCTCACATACAGGCTAGGAATCAGTAGAGGAAGAAAGAGAAGAAGCTGATTTACTTTTTGAAAAGCTGTGAACTGCTGGTTTTGGTCTTAAAATCTCCAAACCTATGAATATAGCTATGATTAGATCACAGGAATGGGATAAGCTTTGTATGTCCCCATTTGCTTGTAATATAAAATTGTTATTTTATGTATTCTCTCTTACAGAATATATTCTGTACATAATAATTCGGGTGGGGGAGTTTGCACTTGGTTTTGGGGTGGGTTATTTTTAGAATCTAATGTTTTGTGAGAAGACTAAAATAAAATCTTTTTTCTCTATGAATGAAGAAAAGTTCTTAAATTTCTATTGATATTGAAGTTTCTACATATATTTCTATAACTGTCATTTGTACAGGATTTAATGTTACCTTAATTTTGTCGAAAAACTTTCAGAAAAAATCACATTCAGTTCTTGCCTGTAGGAGTTTATAACAATCCTTTGTTTATCTAATTAATAAAGTAGTGCCTTTATTCAGGGATTAACTGTAATAATTGAATTTATGAGGAAAAAGTATTGCTATATTACATAATTTGATTACTGGGTTTGTCTTGTCTTGTTAGCTGGCAAAAGACATGTCAGCAGCAGCAGTGAGATGCATCAGAAGAGAAATCAGAGACCTTTACATTAACATTCAGCCTGTCAGAGAACCTGATGATCAAGCTGTTGGGACTGGAAGTGGAATAATGTAAGATGAGACCAAGCTTTCTGTTGTTATCTCTACTCTTGTTGGTTAATTAGCTAGATCTTGATTACATATCTGATAAATAAACTGTAATATGAGTGATTTTGATTTTAATTATTTTTGTTTTTCTGCTTAGTATTGTTGCAGAGACCTCAACAGGTTGTTTGTTAGCTGGGTCATCACTTGGCAAGAGAGGTAAGAATTCCATGAATTCTTTGAGATATAATATACCTATAACAAATATGAAGTATCACCTGTTTAAAGATCTGATGCTCTGAATGTTTCATTTTTAAATATATGCTTTTAGAAATAAAGGACAACAGAAATTAGCAGATTTAAAACATAGTAAATGGAAATTTATAAAAATTACAGAACTGTTAACTTGTATCAGAATGGAGAATCACTGGAAGTGTTTCTGAACTTCAGGAACATAGACTTTGTGTTTTACATTTGAAGTTTTTGCTCAAGAGTGAACTTAGATTAAAATGAATGGAAGTGATCTTGGTTTTAAATTATTTGTATCAAATGTTTTTCTGACTAAATGAGGCTACTTTCTTTCCTCTGTTTACGAAGTATAAACTATATATGAGCATAAGATGGGAAGGGTTTTTTTAAGCAGATATTTGAGGCAAGAGCAATAGGCTTAAAGAAAATAAGATCTAAAAAGTTGACAATTTCTTGGGTTTTGTTTTTTGTTTTTTTTATTTTTAAAACTTTAAATAGTAATTTTCAGCTTTCTGATTTCTCTCTTAGGAAAGAATGCTGACAAGGTTGGAATTGAAGCAGCTGAGATGCTGCTTCAGAATCTTAAACATGGTGGAACTGTGGATGATTCTCTGCAAGACCAAGTAAGGTTCCTACATGTGTTTACATGAAGTTGAAGTAGCAGGAACATGCATACACTACTTGTAAACAATATAGATCTGAATAGGGAAGGAACAAGATATTAGTTAGTAGTTTCAGAGATGTGTAGTCAAAACATCACTAGAATTAGCAAATTGCACACAGTTTTTAGGAACCACAAATGCTTTTAGCATTGCACCAACACCCTCAAATTTTACCTTTCTCTAACCCTCAGTAAGTATGGAAGAAAGAGGCAAGAATTTGCTTCAGTTTGGCATTCCATGTAGTGAAGTGATAATAGCTCCCTCCTTACATATATAGAATGATACTAAGGGAAGGTACTAGAGATTATCTAGGACATGCTCCCCATTATCTTGCTCCCCTAATTTCATTTGAGAATGAAGGCCCTCCACTGCCTTATCTTAGCCTGAAAAGAATCTTGGGCTGGTTTAGCTAGGGTGATGTTAGCTCTTAGCTGTAAACACCTGGGCACACATTAATATTATGTAATACAATAAGTATTTGGGTCTTGGACTCAGCCTACTTTTTTCAAAGCATGCAAGTACCATTGATGGGAACAAGCCACAGCCAGAGTCACTGTGTATGGGAGCTGCACTGAGTTAATCACACTTTGCAGTATTCTTGTCATGGTGTTGTTTTTAAGTCAGATCAAAGGTTTTTAGGTGTCTGTATGGTGAATATGTGATCAGGAAGTGTTAGAATTAAAGTACCTCTTCCTGAGTTTCTCTCTATATAGGTAAACTACTAATCTGGAGTCTGATGTGACTTGGGGGAATTTTGGGGTAATATGGTGGGGGAGAGCAAAGTTAAATGTAATAACAGAAATTCAGTAACAGGAATTTAGGGGCAAACTCCACTCTGGAAAAGTAACCCTTCTGTAATAGGCATTACAGTAGCAATCTCCAAACTTCTGGAGCCATGGATCACTCTTCAAACTCAGCTTCAGCAACTTTTATGAAACTTGGAAGACAAAATTTTTATATTTACAGAAATTTTGCATGTTTTAATTGGGTTTTTTAAATCAGTAAATTCCTAGAATCTGTAGAATAACTTTATAATTACCTTTCCCTCCATTTCAGCTGATCATTTTTATGGCATTAGCAAAGGGAGTGTCTAGAGTGAAAAGTGGACCAATTACACTTCATACTCAAACAGCTATACACTTTGCAGAGCAGCTAACAAAGGTGAGTCCAAACATTCAGGAAGTTTTACCTATCAGTTTTCTCCAGTAACTTGGCAATGTACAATTCATCAGGCAGTGTGAGCTGAACTTGATCATGGAGGACAAGCATTGATAAAACAATTGCTGTAGTATTTACCTGGGAGTTTTCCTGTAGAAAGTGATCATACTCTAGAGTTAAAGGCTGTTAAAATGGTTAGATACTTTAACCACCTTTATTTAAATGGTTTTTTGAATTAAATCTGTCAAAGCTGTAATATATGTAAACACATGGTAATACAATTATTGGATATCAAATACTCAATATTTAAACCACTGTATGTGATAACTTAATTAATGATGTATTTCTAATCCTCTTTTAGGCCAAATTTACTGTAACAAAATCAGAAGAGGAAGACCCCGGTAATGATACCTACATCATTGAGTGCCAAGGAATGGGGATGATAAACCCAAACATACAGTGTTAAAAAAAGAAAAAAGAAAAAGAAAAGGCAGCAAGCTGCCAAAAGCAACACTCAACATACCTCAGTGATGTATTGCACTACACTTCATTGGATGTATGATCTGCCTCAAGAGGAGGAGCCTTCTGTCACATCACAGTGATTTAACTTGAAGGTTGATGTCAAGCTTTTCCTTGGTATGGTGAAAATCTGTCATGTGAAAAATGAAAACTTTGGTTTTTTTACTATTAGCAGCTAAACGAGTAGCAACAGGACAGCAAATAGTATATATTGTATGTATGCAAGAGCTTCAGCTAGAGGCTTTGAACTTTACCTAAGTAGAAAATAACTATTTTAGTTCAGTATTTCTTTCACTTTTAAAAACTGTAAGTTTTGTTCTCTGGAAACCTTTATATTATGAGGTACATGGAATGAAATGCACCATCAAATCTGTATTGCTGTTCTTCCTTAGCCATTTGCTAAATAATAAAGCAGTATCACGCTATAAGAGGTTGGTATTTATATTTGCTGTTATCTCAGCAGGTTGTGCTTGGGAAAGGTGGATACATAAAATAACATATCAAATAACTTTTCAGCAGCATAGTTTCTTTTTCTCCCTACAGAAAGAGGACTCGATGCATAAGATAATCTTTTAAATCTTCTTTTTTCATCTATTTTATAATAGATGCTTATGCAAGCTAAACAAATGTACCACATTACAACCCAGACACCAAGTATTAACTAACTTCATGATATGATTTTATTTTCTAGCTACAGTTGTCCTTGTCACTTAGCATGCTAATTGAGGCTACATTTTCACTGAGGTGCTGTTCTTTCTGAAGAGAGTACTTAATTTCAGCTGAGATTAGGGTGCTGTTGAACACACATATAGACACAGTACCTATGTGTGTGGACATAGAGCACTGTAAATACACACAATTTGTGTAGGCATATAAAATCCAGGTGTGTTATCCCCTATCTGGGCATTAAGTAAAGAAGAGCTTCTACCAGGCTGGTGTTGATCATGCTACAAAAACTTTCTCTGAAGTAGAAGGAAGGTGAAAGGAGAAATAGGTCACAATTGGTTTTGCATATGAAGACGCCAATCATGGAGTTGGAATCACTTAACCAAAACTGTATAAATGCACTCTGGAAGCTTTGTGGGTTTTTGGTTTTTTTTTTTCAAATCTGAATTGATTTCCAAGTTTCCCAGCTCGTCCTGCAGCCATTGTTCTAAGATTTTTTTTCCTCAGTTGTGACTATTGAATCTAGCTGCTAAAGATGCAACTTGAGGTGTTGTTTGCTGTACTAATTAAGATAATTACTTACCTAATGTGTTACTGTACATTTCTAATACCAGGAAAAACCTTTGCTAATATCCAAAAAAGTTCACCAACTATCTACTTAACCGTATCTTTCTTCTTAGGGTTTTTCCCATAGTGCAAAGGAACGCTATTCATTTCCAACTAATTTTTTTTCTCTAGTACTGGGAATAGTCTGAAGGGGGCAATAGTCCCCCACTGAAGTAGTTTTGGGACACAGATTTGACATCGTTTGAAGAGCATCTCTCTGAGTTACTCAGCCATGCTGTTAATGATTATGAGTGTTTCCTTTTTCGAAGAATTCTGAGTGTATTTAAAAAAAAACAAACTTGAAAGAAAATCCCAAAGAAGTTGCTGTCTGTGCTTAAGAAAACAAGCTCTTAAAACCACATTTGAACAGATCTTTACACATTTTCAGTATTCAAAAGATTAATATACTTGACTTGGTTTTTAAATGTGCAGACTTTGTTACCAGTAAAAGTTTTAAAAAATATTTTTAAAGAATCACTAAATAAAACAAAATTCAGTTGAACAAAAAAAATCCCATTGAAGAATTGAAGTGCAATTTTTGTCTTTCAGACATAGAAAAACATATAAATGCTCAGCCAACAACATTTAACAAAGGCTAATAAACCCAGGTTACCAGTGATGCCTTGAGAGGATACCTAGAACAGAGGCTAGACAGAGTTAAAGGAATAAAGTAGGTGTTTTTTAAAAAGGCCTTCAAAGGATATACCTTGGGCAGTACAAGAGCTTGGCCATGGCTCCACCCAAGGTGGATGCCAGGTCACGAGTTTTCACACTTTTATAAGTTTTGTTCCATTTACATATTGGGGTTAATTGTCCAATTACAGCTCCAGGTTATGAAGTCCCATCATCCCAGACTGCTCTCCTCAATTCACCATGGTTTACACTTTTTGGGCCTGAAGCTCCAACTCTGTCCTTGGTTCTTGGGCTGGAAAAGGATTGTTTTGTCTAACTAAACTGTGAAGAGAACTTGCTGACACTTTCTATGAAGTTTAGAGTTATATACTAATGCAGTACAGAATCTGCATACAGAAAATATGAAAGGTAATACTTAAGGCATCACCAGAAATAAACCTCCTGTTGGTAAAAGCGCAGCAAAGAACAGCTCAGCAGCCCTGACACCTGCTGCTGCTGCTCCCTGAGCTGCACTCCTGAGGTCTGTTCCGAAGAGAGCTGTCATTACTACCTGGCAGTCCTCGCTGGTTTCCTGCAGGCCTGGTCAAGCTCCCGGCCCCCTCTCCTTGTGACCTGGCCTCGGGGCCGGCAGTGGGCAGGGGAGAGGCTGCAGAGCTGCCCCTTGCTTGCCTTGTCATTGTGAGGGCTGTCCCCTAATGCCATCCCTGCTGGGCTTCCTGCACTGGAGGAAGCTGGAGCTGATTTGACAAGGATTTACATGCAGCCTTTTTCTCCTCAGGATTAGGAACTCTTTAGATGGGAGTCATCCATAACAGGTTTTACTCCTCAATGGGATTAAATTCCCCAAATAATTGTTACCCCCTGCTACACACACACACACACACACACGAGAATTTTGTTACCCAGACCCAATTCACATCCTGTCACCTCATGTTACCAGGAAATGTTTATTGTAATTCCTCTTCTTTTTCTATATATCATAATTACTCTTCATTATGTATATATTTGAACAAACTTTAACTGAGATGATAAAAACCATAAAATGAATTTGGGACTACTGGTATCATTCATATTCTACCAGGTTCCTACCTTCCCTTTTCAATGGGATTCTGCACCATAAAACTTAAATCCTTCAGGCTTACTTATACTTTCAATTCACTTGATTTTAAATTGACAAGTCAAAACACAAGCTGCAGACCTTGTTACTTCACACTCCTACATTGCACATGCTGTATGTATTTAAGCTTAAATTTTACATCATAAATAATTCTTAAAATTAATGCAGTGTGTGCAAATTTGTTGTTGGTAGTTAGTGGTGTAACTTTTCTCTTTTTTTTTCAAAAAACATCCTGTCCTTTTTGAATATTAACTGATATTTACAGGGCATTACTTGAAGCTTTTTAACTTTCATTTTTATCCATTTACAATCACAAATTTTTTAACTATAAGGTTGGATTAAGTCACTTGTGAGAATGTATTAACCTTTTGTTCAGGAAGAGATGAGACATTGCTTGCACCTGCTCCACAAATATGCACTGGGTTTTCTTATGTTAATCAGGCACATTTGAATCTTATATAAAAACTTCAGTGTGGGTGTACAGATACAACTAAGATGCTTACATTTAGTACTGCTCAAACAAGTAGTGGCAATGACTCAGAAGTTCTATGTACCAAGGAAATGGAATAAATCCTCTCCAACTGTGTGTCTCTGGTGTACTTGCATGAAAGAGAATTGTGTTTGGATGAATGCAATGATCAGAGGCACTGCACTCAGGTATGTGGGGACTGGAGGTGCAAGACAACACGGGCATTATATGCAGCCAGTCACAAAACTTTCTCCAGGAAATTCTGCACTCTAGTTCTGACTGAACTCTGTTCCTCTCAAAAAGGATATTTTTGAACCTTTTCTCCTTCCATGTCCTTAGATCGTCTGGTGACTCTTCCTCTTCTGAGCCCAGATGTTTTGTTCTGGTCACTGAAATGTTAGTGACACATCCACTGTTTTCTAGCCCATGTTGGGACCACTGCATCCAGTTTTGGGCCCCTCCATCCACGGAGAACACCAGTGGTGAAGTTGGTCTGGGGCTGGAGCTCAATGAGGAGGGGCTGAGGGAAGGGGACTCGCTCAGCCTGGGGAGGGAATGGGCTTGGACACCTACCAGCAAACGGCCAGCGCCTGCACAGGGGTGAGGGAGGAGATGGAGTCAGGCCCATGGTGTGTGGCACAGGGTAAGAAACAGAAATGAGAGATGCTCAGGCTTGCCAAAGCCCTGACTGATCCAGTTTGAGCTCAGGGCTCACCCTGCATTGTGCAGCAGTTTTAACCAGAGCCCACCTGTGATCCCTTCCCACCTCATCCTATGATCCTGAAATCCTCATCCGGCAACTAATGATTATCCAAACATAGTGTGGAAGAATTCTCTAAAATATTCCAGCACAGGTTATCTATAACTGGCAATGCTGAAATCAACCAGAGGCTAAATAAAACACTACTAACTAAACAAAGGTGCATATAGGAAAAAATTGCCAACACAAATTCTTTAGAATGGGAACAATCAAGAAATTTCAGAACTAGAGCTTCATCTCGAATTCAAAAGAAGTGACTGCAAACACAGACATCAAATCTGTTGGTGATTGGAGAGAATAGGAAGTAATATCAATATCTAATAATCAAGTAAAATAGGTCAGCTGAAAAGTGCTTCCCTACTATTTGACTGCAGAAAGGTCAGTAAAGGCAGGTAAAACAAGTGAGAACTCAGTCCTGCATAAACTTGGGCAGAACCAGATTTTCTCTTTTAATCCCAGATTTCTATTGCCTTGAAGACCAAAGTTCAAGGCTTAGGAAACCTACTGATAAGTGCACTTGAAAGCTAGAAGCTCTTGTGGAGTGTGTATATGGAGAACGTCCAAGTGCAAGCTGTGTGACTTTGAATTTTTGTCCCACCCAACTGTCTTTCCTCTGCCCAGGAGGCTTTCTGTACAGTGCTTTCCAAATTCAAAGTATTTGGGATCCCATAATGATAGGACATGTGCTAGAACAAGGAACTCTTATTTGAAAATCACACTTTCAAATAATAACTGAATCTTTTTCTTCACATAAAACTTTTTTAGGATTAAATTTTAGACATTTTATGTCACACCATACAAGTTTTCAAAGATCCACTAAAAGAACAAATATTAGCTCAGATAACATCTAATGTTATTTTTCTTTCCCCCCTTCCAGAGATCTTTTTCTAGCTACTTTAGACTTTCATTACCAGATAAATGATTCCTATATAAAAAGACAACTTGTGAGAGGGTTTAATGATTTTTTTTTTTTCCGTATGGAAACCACTCTGTAAACAGAATTTTACATGCATCGCACTCTTCTAGTTTATACAACGCCAACTGACTTGAAGTTTATCCAACTCTTGTAATCCAGAAATGCTCTAGTAGATCATATGCTTTCTCAGCTATTAATGTTTGTAGCATCAGAACAAAGTCAGGCTTCTGTTACTTCTTTCTTATATTGGTATTGTATTCCATTAAAAAACCTGATGAATAAAGCCTTCACTTTTTAACAGAATGGGTCTTACAGAAAATGTCTGTGCAGACTAAGACAAATTCCAGTATACTGTGTTTTAGAAACAGCAGTCAAGGCTTCATTGTAATATAATAGCAACATTTGCTTTTATAAAGATGAAACCATGACTATGGGAATTTACATTTTTTTTTAACTGAAGAAACTTGGGCTATAGACATAAATTAAAATGGTTATTAGGTTATATCATTTGGAAAGAAAGGAAGGGAGAGTAAGCAGTGAGTCTAAACATCATTTCCATAATTTTTGTTCTACCATCATCTCCCCCAAATTCTCCACAGACAACAATGATTTTGAATTCTGCTTTGCTGAAATGGTTTACTAAGAAATACTTTACAGCAAATGTTTTATGCTTACTCAATATACCCTTCAGCCATGAAAATTTACCAATTATATTGCTTTTTACAAAAGTTAGTCCTTTCTTCCCCTGCTCTGTTTCTCAAGATTCCTTAGATTTTTCTTTTCTCCCTGATCAAAGATAAGTTAAAAGTTAGGTTCTCTATCAGCACTCTCTATTCTAAGCTGCAAACACAAAGAAAGTCTCAATTCACAGCAATTAAATTTGCAGAATATCCAAGTAAGTCAAAGTTGTTGCTTTGGAGGAGCACTGGAAGGCACTGACCCTGACTGAACAGGGAATATCAACAAGTGCTGACAAATCTTAGATAGCTACAGTGGACTCGTCATCAGAAATGAGGATAAGCACATGGCCCCCTTATGTTAAAGTGATTTGGTGGTGCTGTATAAATATCTCTTATCAGAACAGGATTGCTAGCATTCTCTGCTATGTGGGAGAGTTCATTTTCATAATCTAATTATCAGATGTAAAACTATAAAGAAAGACTCTGTAAGCTAAGCTGAACTGTATGAACTCAAAATGGGACTTAAAAATTAATTACATTTCGTAAAGACCAGCAAATCTTGGGCCTTCTATATATTCAAACTTTTCATCTTTTTATCCCCACATATTCCCCACATCATAGCTCTGGGCTTTGAACTTCAGCTCCTCAGTTTTACCAGTGATCTTGCTACACACTGCTGAGTATTCGGCTGAAACATTCTTAATATTACCACTGCAGGGGCTTTTTTCCTCTTTCCATTTCAAAATGTAGAAGTCTCTGCTTTCAAAAGCATTTGAAAATACCTCTTAATTCTGTCTGGGCTTTTTTTTTTTTCCCTTTGTCTCTTTTTCCATTCTAAAATGGAATTATTTCAAAAAACAACTACAAAAAAATCCATCTAAGCTGCTGATTTTGTTGAAGGGAAAGGAAAATACCTATGCAGCCACCTCACGGAAACATTTAAATGTGATGATTTCTTTCACCTTATTAATTACAACTGGAAAAATACTTTCAAACTTGATGGACTTATCGAAAAAAAACCCAGTTAACTGATTTTGAAGTTTATCTCTTTCAATAGGACAGAGCCTGCTGCCAGGTAAAGTTGAGAATATTTACATACCTGTATGAAGTCTTGATTCCAGAAGTGGCTCTTTGTATTCCCACTGAAGTTTACAATTGTTGCAATGTGCTTAGCTCCTCTGAAATTAAGGATATATTTAAGTTTTCTTGCCTTTTTTTTTTTCAATCAGTTGTAAAACCTGCACAGATGAAGACAGCTTTAATTAGTAAAAATGAAATAGACTATTTGGAATGGGTTAAGATAGTACAAAAGTCATATACTAAACTAAAATACTTTCTATATTAACCCTTAGTGCTTGCAGTGAGAAATTAATGTAACAGAATCAATGATAGCCACCTTCACAGAGGAAAAGGTCAATGTGATGGTGAACTAACTTCCTTTTAGCATAGTTTGGTCAGTCAGCAAAAAAAGTTTTTAAACTGTGCTTTTAGATAGATTTGTTTGCTTCCGTCTCATAGGATGGTGACCTCCAGGACAAGATTTATGTCCTCTGACTGCAAGCCAGATTCCTGTATCCTGTTTATTATTTAATATGTGCTCTGTAAAATAAGCACAATTCAAATGCTTTGCCATTCAGTCAAGAGTCAAGCCCAAGCCCATATTTAGACAGAAAGTAGATGTTTTATCCAATGATTATTTAATGATCCTGAAACAGAACCAATGAAACTTTCTCTTATATGAACACCCCAGTCATCCTGGTTATAATGCATGATAAAAGGAGAAGCTCTGTCCCACAGCAAATCAGACAGCTAGTGATTGTTGCAGTTTGGAGGGAAAGGTAGTTAAATCCATGCTGGCAGAGGAATGGATTTCTTCTTCTGATTGGTAAACTACTACTGTGGTGCTCTGCTCAAAAGGCTGTTGGTCCCCCACAATACAAGATCACAAACAAAAGGAATGACATTCCTGCAGGGTGACCTGAGGGTTGAACATACCACTTAGGGTTTGGATGGTTCCCTGCTCCACTACTCATGGGCTGCACAGTGAGCCTGGGAGCACAAACTGAGGCTCCCACTGTCCAGCAATTTGTCTCCGAGCCAGCCACCACAATCTAATAATTTTTACTGAATGCTTCTTCTCCCACATGTGAGTGCATGAAATGCAAGTTTCCAGTAAATCATAAGCAAGCTGTTTCTGAGACCCACTACTTCCCTGGATGTGTAGTATGGGTAAGAGAAATAAGGACAAAATTCAGCAGAAGAAAGTAAGAAAACCTCAGCAAAAAGTGCACAATTTTCCATAGGATCTCATGACTCTGATACCTAGCAGGTTTAAATTACCCTATTTATCTAAGCTTCTCTTTCTTTCTTTCATTCATTTATTGTAGCATGTGAGCCTGTGAAAAAGTGAGCAATGTCCATTTCCTGCACTGCAGGCTATCAGTGTCTCCATCTTGCAGACTCAGTTTCAGCTGAGCCAAGTACTTATGACAAATAGAATCAGGTTTTGTTTAAATTGTCTTTTTTTCTTCTTCTTTTTTTTAATTTCCCTTTCTGCTTCTATTTTTATTTTCCATGTTCTGCTTTCAAGTTCATTTATTTCCTGTTTTATGTGCATTTCTCACCTTCTCTCCAGCTTTCCAGTTCCCTCATTTCCCTTTTCCCCCTTCCTCACACATTCACATCTACTTAGAGAAGCATTACAATATTAAAGTATTGTTAAACTACAGAATTAGAACCACAGTCTGGCTCCAGCTAACCTTGTAAAACCACTTTACTTCCTGAGAACCACAAGCGGAGATGCAGAAAACATTGAAGGACACGTGTGGAAGCCCCTCCTACAGTGTGAATGAGCAGAGGCTGTTCCCGTAAATGCAGCGCCAGCCTCTGCCTGCAGAGACAGCTGCACAAATGGCGGTTCATGACATCTTATGAAATAGAAGGAATACTGGATTATGGGATTCACGTTTTTTCTGCATAAATAGAAGAGACATATCCTCCTACAGAGCTGGGTTGGGGGTTTTTGCATCAAACAATTTGATATTTAAACCACATGAAACTGAGGCAAATTAAGCTAATGCATATAATGCTGTAGCTGAGCCTATGTTTATGGTCAAGTTCCTGGAGCCAGCTGCACCCACAGAGCCTAGAGGGATAGACTTTCATGGGAACCAGGCTATCCCCGTGTCTGAGTCACTCCTCCTGGCAAGTTCTTGGCTCACCCAACTTAGACAAAGTGAGATTTAATGTGTAGGCAGCATGAATTATCTGGGAGTTCTGGCTCAAGGAAGCTAAAAAGTAAAGTCAGTCAAATACCATTCTAGCAAAAATGGATTCCCGTTGTATACATGGACATTTGTGAGGGCTTGCAATTACCTTTCAGTCCTTAGCAAAATAAGTTATTGGCCCATAGACAACAGACATCTTTGAAGGAAGGGTGTTTTTCTTTTAGTACTCCTTCTTCAAATGGCAGAATATTCTTCAGAGTATGACTAAGATTGCATCTAAACTGCTGGGAAGCTGGGATGGAAATTTCACAAAATTACTTGCATGAGATTCCCGAGGTTTCCCAACTTCATCCAGGAAAAGAACAAGACTGATTTTTCTCACATAAATGCAAGACTGACCTTCAGTTAAACCAAGATATGCAATATCCACAAAAAGCCCAGAAATAAGAGATTAAAGAAAATGTGTTCAAATTTCAGAATAGTCTCCCAGCATTTTTCTTCTATGTATGCTTTATCTAGCCTGCACTAAAATTACCACCATATGAGGAAGAGCACTCTTCTGCTGAGGCAGAAGCATTAAACAGAGCAAAACCTACTCTGGCACAGCTTTACAACTGCATGCAGATAGAGACATTATTTCCCCCTTTAATCTTAGAAGCAAATAGTAGTAGTGTTTGTGGTGGTGACAAACACCCAAATTTAGGTCAGGGGATGAAATAGCTGCAAGGACGGCTGGCAGATCACACTGTAGTTATGCTCCTCTAAAAAGGCACTGCTGTCAGTTGACACGAATTTTGATGTTACACAGATATGTGTGTAAAGCAGCTGACTCTAGACTATCATGGAAAGTTATTTCCTAAGCAATTTCTTTATGAAAAGAGAGTAGGAAGATAAACAGCAACTATTTGCAGATCTATGTGCTCAACTCATGGATTTTGACATAAAGTTTTGGGGGTTTTGGCATTTTTTGTTGTTGAGCAAGTGAGGGATAATACAAGACAACAGGAACAAAATGTGTTCTTGACCAACTTGCTGTTTCAAAACAATGCTGGGAAGATGCTGACATACCAGTATGTATCACTTGTACAGCAAAACTGCTGAAAGCAACTCAGAGCACACATTCATTTACAGCACTGTATCTGCTCCCTGGGTTCCTTAGCAAAAGGTCCTGGCTCCAAACTGCAGGCTTTCTCCAGGGGCATTGGACACTGAACCACCATGATGAGTGGTTCACAAGCCCTGGGTTTGTGCTGGTGTCCTGTTGTTTCACCCAGCTGGGCTCTTGGCTAATACAGTTGCTGAGGTGGAAGCCACTAAAGAGGTGTTACACCAGTAACACAGGGAAGCACTGGAGTCGATGGGGTATGACTAAAATGGTCACACAACTGTAATCCACAGCAGATGGACAAGTGAGAATTTTTAAACAGGAAAGGAGCAGAAGAGGTGTTTTCTGTAACTAATACTGAGCAAGAAGTGAAAACTTGTCTTTTACTCAATGCTTATTTATTAAAACCAGAATATTCTGACCTTGCCTTACAGCAAAGCTTCTTAGAACTTTTCATGGTGAGCAAATCTATGTTTTCATGGGCTCTTGATGATACTGGTGATCTATGGATGGCTGATCCTAAATGTCATTTGCAACAAGCTGGAAAGGGATATGGCTGCAAAGCACTGCTGGGCAATTGTAGGAGAGATATAGTCCATCATCACATCTTCCTTTGTAGGGGTTCAATTCTGTATCCTGTGTGATCTCTGACGGTCTCATTAATCTGTAGCACAGGTCTTTGCACTTAAAAGAATGTTAAAGGTATCTTAAATTCTTTCTGGGGATACAGATTTACTTGCATATGCTTTTCAATCAGGGATACTCTAAAGGAAGTCCTAAATGTGATTATCAAATACCCTGAAACTCCTCTGGGAAATGGAAAATATTTTTCAGTCAACTTAGTTGGAAAATCCAGGTCAGGCTTTATAAATATCGAAGACTCCCAGAGAACAGCCAACTGCTTTCCACTTCCTTTCCACAGGAAATTTTTGCTGACATGTTGAACAATGACCATTTAGATGAAGTTATTAATAAGTAGGCAATTAAAAATCACTGTTCTGGGTGCAGTAAAAGTCTCTGCTGAGTGTGCTTCTATGGTTAAAAAAAAGTTGGCTAGCAGGAGTAACGGGTCACAGACACTTTCAACTGATGGAAGAGCGGAAGAGATGGCTCTGTCTTCATCCTCATAGTCACCACCTCTGCCTTGGCTGCACTAGCCTAAATAAGCATGAGATCATACAGCAATTTAAATTCGGGATCTAATCCAATCTAAAATGAACCCAGAAGAAAAGAAAAAAGGGAGGGCTGGATGAGAAATTAGTTTTCTGTAAGGAGTAGACCCTCTTTTTGGCTTACTATGGGTGATTTGGATTGGAAACTATGGATATCAGCCAGGCCATGTCAGCTTAAGACAACAATATCCCAAAAATATTGCAATGCAAGGAACGAGATGCAGAATAATCCAAGAAATATTATAGCTCCTTTAAGGTAAGTAAATGATGAAGCTTCATTGGAATAGAAAGTACCACACTGATATGTGCTTATGAAAGGTGACACTGCACTAGAGGTTTTAGAGAGGGTGACAGATTATTCAGAAACAAGAAGACAAAAAGGAGAAGTATTTTAAACCTATCAAAGGAAATACCCTTCACAAAGTGTCTTATTAAACTGTGCAACTCTTTTCCACAGGAAGTAATTGGGACAGCACTTAAAAAGGAGTCACAAAATGACTGGACTTCTAGATTTATAATTATGCCATGATTTGTAAGATAGACTGAGTCTTATGCCTGCATTTAGGCAACATATATCAGGTGAAAAAAAACCCACCTTAATACTGTAGAAGCAGCTGGTCCTAAATCTGTCTTCAGGGATGTTTTTTACACCCTTCCGTGAAACTTTGGTTGCTGCTTATTTCCAAAGATCAGTGTCTGTTTGAGTATCTTTCATCTGATCTTGTATGGGAATTACATTGCTCCTTATCAAAAAAACAATGGTATCTCATGGAAGCCTCTGTCATGCATAGTTACAGAAAAATTTAGGCAGGGATGATCACAGGAGATCATCAAGTCCAGTGTTTCACTGAAAGCAGGGCAAACTTTACAGTTAGATTAGACTGATCATGGTCTTTTCCAGCTGAATTGCAAAAACCCCCAAGGGCAGAGGTCCTACAGGTGCTGAGGTCCTGTTTTGGCTGCTGAACCACCCTCACCATGTATTCGTTGCTCACAACAACTGGAACTTCCCTTGTCACATGTTTTGGCCATATCCCCTTGTCTTTTTACTGTTCACCTCTGAGAAGGGACTGGCTCTGTTCTCTCTAATCTGTGATGACTGGAGGGATATTGAAAGACTTCCATCAGTCCAGAAACACGCTTCTCTCTCCTAAGACGCATTTTTTTTTACCTAGCAGCAGTACTTAGACATATCTGCATCTTTAAAACTTCAAATTGCGAAACAGATTAAATGGCACAGAAAAGTAGGACTGCATTTGCCACAAAATTTCTCATACTTTGCTTTTTAAACCTGCCATCAGTATATTTTTGAAAAAAATCATGCTCGAACTCAGTCTATTTGTGGCCTCTTGAATGTTTGGAAATCAAATTATCAAGAATTAGGTTGGCCAAGCATATTAAATGAAATTTAAGATACTTTGTACAATTTGTACTTGGGCCACAATCTCAGGGTGACCTAGAAGGTGCACTGCACTACATTCCTTTAGACTGCAGACTTCTGTCTCTTTCCATCCCGAGGATGGCTCTTTTAAGACACTCAAAAAACATGCTTTCAAGATGTCTGTTCTTGACAGTTCAACTGCAGGAAAGATAACTGAAAAGAGGTATTCATCTTTTAAGTACAGGCAAGGATGTTAATCTGGTGGTTCAGAACTGACAGTTTTTCTTTTCAAGTGTCATAGACTTGAGCTCTGATTACACACTCTTCAGAGGCTCCAACAAAAGAATCTCTTGTTTCATCTGTGCTTCATGCTATTGGCCTATTGTTTCACATATTCACTTTGATAAATCGTACAAAATGCTACCTTGAGATTAGATTTTTGTCACTAACAGTGGAAGCAATACCTATGTAAACAATCTTCTACAAAATTCCTTAAGTTTTTAAAAATGTTCTACCAATTCAGTAAGATTCCAAATATTCCTCTCTTACCTGTTTTATAGTCTTTACCATGTTTATTATTACTCTTATTGAAATAAGAGTAGGACATTTAACAACGCATCAGCAATTCGTTAATACTCTCTGGTCCAGATTTCTGCATACCAAAAACATTAGTCTCGCCTATAATCCCAGTTACCTACCTCAAAATCTTTCCCAGGGTTTTTGTGGAAAGGCTTTCATTTTGTTTGCAAAGAGCAAGAGCAGGTGTGGTGGCTGGTCTTCCTCCTGCTAGTCCTGAACATAACTGTCACAGCCATCCCCTGCTTCATTGTATTTGAATATTAAATATCTTAGTGAGAGTTCTTCAAATATGAAAGTAATTGATTACTCACCTGTAGCATGTTAAATACAGTAACTAGCAATATAAATTGTATGCAGAATTACTTCTTAATAGGTCTTGAACATTCAGCTTTCCAGCTAGGTTGTGGGATCACAGCCAAATCCCTCTCTCCTGCTGTTGACAGCTTGTGGCAATGCTGTGCAGAGTTCTTCACACTACATTCTCTTGTGTCCCAGACATTATCTAGAAATCTAGATAGCTCAGTGTTGAAAGACGGCTCAAAGTTTCTCCCACTTTCTTCCATTTTGAAAAGAACACAAACCAAAACAGTGTAAGGCAGACATTTCAAAAGCTACCAAACATAACACCATAAGATATCAAAATCAGCAAAGCAGCACTTCTTCTCTTGAAAACAAGGATGTTGTTCATGCTATCGATTTACATAACTTCAAGTGACAAAATGAACAGAAAACAGCCCCCTTGCAAGTTACTAAATGCAGTGAAGAAAACTCTGACTCAGGAAACTTTTGAGCTTCAAAGGAACTGGAGGTTGGGAGTGCTTTTAGAGAGCATATTACCATGCTTGCTGATTTTACAGCATTTTTAGGCATTCAATTTTACCTGCTGCTAGTTCAAAACCTTGGCTTGACATAGCACGGTCATTCTTGCGCTCTACATCATAATGAACATCGTTTCCCTTTCACTGAGTCTTTCTACAATTACCTTGTTACCTTCTTAATTTTTGGTCTCATTCAAAAATTATGCATATGCATCCATAAAAGACTGCAGAAATCTTGTGGGTGATTCAGCAGTAATCTCACACAGAATTTATCTGCTCTTCCCTATTAAACCAAGCCTAAGGCTGAACAGGTGCCGTGATCATAACTCACATCTACTCACCTGCATTTTTGCAGCAAGAGGATTTTGCTAATTAAAAAGCACGACAGCTTCTATAAAGTAGATTTTCATGTTTGCAGAAGAGAGTATCCGAGGTTTATAGCTTCTCATTTTATTGAATTAACAGTGAATTAGACACAGTGAGGAAAACAGGAATAATCACACATAGAGTCTACAGGTAAAGTGTGATCTTCAACTGCTTGCTATCACAGACACTACTAAACAGAAAACAAGAGAGGGAAGAATTAAGATCTGACAAAAAGTTTATACATATAATTAAATAAATGGGATATTTCAGTACATTTGTGTTTTGAACACAGAATTTCAGCCTAAGAAATTACCTTTAGATGTGGA
The DNA here is from genome assembly GCA_013397555.1 of Urocynchramus pylzowi. Lineage (NCBI taxonomy): Eukaryota > Metazoa > Chordata > Aves > Passeriformes > Fringillidae > Urocynchramus > Urocynchramus pylzowi. The sequence goes on from VZRH01004833.1 coordinate 1,740,144, forward strand.
AATACATTCTCTTGCATTCTTTTAATTTCTTTATCTGCTTCTACAGATATACTACTTTTTTGGCTGTCAGACAAAGCAAGCAGAGCCTGATTCTGCCATGCTCTTGCTTTTTACTTCCCCTCAGACAACTTAGGAAAAGTGACTTATGCCAACATTGTCACAATTTCCCAAAATAAGTGATCTTTAATCAATACAAACAAAATTTTGCTATCTGCTCCATCTCTGCTCTGTTATCAGCACCAAGACTGTTGTGATTATGAACTAGAACAAAAGCCTCAACAACAATGTGGTGCTGGAACTTCATTTTGTTTGTAAGAAGGAAATTTTCTTTCCTTTTTCCCAGAGTGTATCTACAAAACCTAAATTAGCTCACTAAAATATTTATTTCTCCATGGTTTTCAGATATGAGTGCCTGAATGATTATTCAACAGTGAAGAATCATGCTGTCTTACCTCACTCAACTGTTTTGATGCTTGGATATAAATGAAGGGACAAAATATTCAATTTTAGTTGAACAGGAAATCAACAGAAGAAATAGTAAATATATTTTCAATGTCATTTTAAAAACTGAATGCAGTTGTGTTTTGACTCTATTTTATATGTATTCCTGATATTGAAACAAGCAAATCAATGCACCATTTGTGGTAATATTTTGTTTTTTGAGCACATTAGTTGAAAGTCAAGTAAATATCACAGCCCTATGCTCTGAAGTTCTCTATTCAGCTGCATGTTAGCAGTGGTGCCAAAGGGTCAAGTGCTGTTTTCTGCCCGGTACACCAAGTGCCTGGGAATGTAAAAAGCTAGTTTAATCTAGGTTTGACTAGCAAAAAGGTAGTTTAACCAGGTTTGACTAGCAAAGAGGCTCTGTGGCTCAACTGGTAACAGTGTTTCAAAGTTACATCACTGTAAAAACTGATAGTCTCCATCACTGGAAATCTCCAATAAATACGTAAAAACAACATGAAATATAACAGTTGGAAATAGGTGGGAGTGTTCAAGACATGACATCTGTGTTGGAACATCATATGCCACCATTTCTTTCAGCTGCTGAGAGCAGATGTCCCATATCTGCCTCCCATTCAAAAGGAAAGGAAAAATATTTAAGAGAAAAAACCAGCAGCATTAGGACAGAACATTTCAGTTTTTACAATCACGCACAGCAAAGAGCATGACAGTAAAATCATCTTCCTTTCCTTATATGCTCCTGTCTCTTTCAACACATGGATATAGCATTTATTACTGCAATTAAAAAAAAAAAAAAAGTAATTGCTGTCCTCCTTCAAGTCACATAAGCACCAAGTCCCAGACCCCCCCTATCACATCTATTTATAAAATATATATTTGCCTTTTGAAAAATAAATCTTCAGATTTAAATGTCCCAATTTCTTTGCATTGCAAAAAGTAAACAGTGCCCATAAAGTGTAAATTTTCAACCTGTCAAAAAAATGTTTCTCTTGTTTCATTTGCAATGAATCTTAAACATAGCAGAACCACTGAGAGGAACCAAGGACCTTATAAGCAAGGGGAACTCCCCAGCCCTGTATCTCACAGCCACACATTTGGCCATTCTGTGTACTTCAGCAGCACCAGAAGGACTCCTCTGGTGAGAAGGGCAGAGAGACAGGCAGGAGATCCCCTGCTGTTGTACCCAGCGGGTACCCAGGTACTTGGAACAAAACACTACTAAGATGCCTGGGAGCTAACAGCAAAGCACATCACTCTTTTCACAAGAATTCCCATATTTCTGGTAACATAACTTGCACCACTTTGGTGGCAGGATATGTAGCATGTGGACCCCAAAAGACTGTGAGGCTTAAAGGCTGTTGAGCTTCTCAACAGATAGTGGAACAAGAAATGGAGTTTCCCTGATATAACCACTTCCCTCACTTCTTTCTTGAATGTGAAGTGGCCTTCCAACTGAGTACAGTGTCAAAAACTCTGTCAAGTTTTGATTGCTAAGTTTCATGGTCTAGGTAAAATTCAGACTGGCTGGTTTGACAAAGTTTTTTTGCCTCATGTCGAAAGGTTTGTGTAGTGCTGGAGGGGATTTAGAAGAAACTACAAGGATTATTTACTGCTGTAGAAAAGGCCTGATAAATGTAGGCTTCCAACAGCCTTATGTCTTCAGTTTATCAAAGAAATAAGAGATTACTTGATTACAGCATGCAATTATCATTTGGGTAGAATGGTGTAAAAGGACAGAAAAAATGGATTAGTAATTAGGCCATGTATATATCTTAGGCAGGGCACCACTGATAACCAAGGACAATTGCAAACTCTCTGTGAGGAATTTCCAGATCCGATCCCTTACAGGGGAATGCACTCTGCTTAAAGAAGTCATGTGCTCCAGCACAGCAGCAAGCCCATGGAGCTGAATGGCTTGCCCTGTTCAGAGATACCAGATCATCATTTGGCCTTAAATATCCTGATCAGGCCCCGCTAACAGGGCTTCCTGAAAACAGGAGGAGCCTGCCTCTTCAAATTCAAGGCCACCAGTGTTATCTCCAGCAGATAACAGCACCTCTCTCATGGGATATATTAACTGTCCCCTTCAGAATACCTAAAAAATTATTTTAAAGAAAGTATTCTTGTAGATATTTAAAATATGTATCTTTTCCTGTTTGAGCTTTTCATGAAAGAATACATCCTGAACTGACTTCGGGGAGTGAGAATTTGCAATCATCTGTTAAAATCCAGACTCACATGAGCACTGCCCAGTGTTGTTTTTGGGCTGAACTCCTGAAAAGACAAAGCTATGCTTGAGCAAAGATCAGACAGGGAAAAATGCAAATCTATAACATCTGAAGTGACTTTATAGAGAAAACCTGAGAGGACCTGTCAGCTCTTTGCTTTACATACCACTTTCTTGATCATAAAGACAGGCCCTGTGGCAGGGATTCTTACCTAGACCTCCAGGCAGCTCTGAAACTTGCTGGGCTGGAGCTGCTGTTCATGACTTTTTGCCAGGGCAGAGGCTCTGCAAGCTGCTTGATGAGAAACTGTGTAAGGAGAAGCAATATTCTTTCTGTAGTTTTAAATTAAAAGAGAAGTTATTTGACTGTGAACTTTAAACCTTCATAGGACAAGCTTGTACTGATATTAAGTTCCCTGGAAAATACCGAGAATCAGACAATAGGGCAGGAAATTCCCTGGCAAGACCTTCTTTGTGATTTCACTGCTAGGAAGCTCACTGCCACAAGAGCTGTGAGCAACCTCTCCTAAAAGGGCACTAGAAATTCTATCTATTCACTTACTGTTTCTGGGGGAAAGCTGGCCCTGTTGAAATCAAGGGGCAATTCCTATTGGCTTAAGTCACTTACTATCTTAATGGAGGTCCTGAGAGGGCAGACAAGCCACGTGGACATTAACATCTGTATCTCTGTCAGAAATACTGACAAAACCAACAGCTGAAAGAATACTGGAAACTCATGGAGGAATTTCCAGTAAAGACTACTCAAGCACCAAAGCACGGTTGCAAGAATGCTCCTATTTCTCTCCCACCAATCTTTCATCTTTTCAGTCCACAGGAGGGGGAAAAACAGCACAGGAACTTTTATGCCCCTTCTGCAAGGTCTGGCCCAAGTCTGTACAGAGGAGGAGTAAGAAGGCAAGGCATACCTTGGTGGGTCTCACCAGTAACCCACCAACCCCAGAATGTCTACAGCAGTGAAAGACCCTATTTCAGGTTGTCATACACTGGCCACTTTCTCTGGTATATATCCTGAAGATTGCTCAGCATCAGTGGCCATTGAATAAGAGATGTTATACAGTACATTTCTGTCTGCTCCCTTTTGGGTTTTTTTATGGACCTTTAGCCCAATATTTTTTCCATTCTCCTTTTGAACCAATTGATACTGTTATCCCCCTGACCCTTCTGCAGCAGCTTCCAGTAGATTAACACTCACCCTATGAAAAAGTACTGTTCTATTATTTTTGTTAAAACACTTTCTTCTTAGTTTGCATATACTCTAGTTCTGGAATTGCATGATTTAGCAAACAGTTTTGCATCTGTTGTTTGCTATCAACTGCTTTCACAATTTGGAAAACATCAGTCAGAACCCCTCCTCCTTCAGCATTCTTTCTCCAAACTGGAAAGCCCCAGGCATTGTCATTTGCCCTGTTTCCCAGTCCTCCTTCCCTGTATTTTTCCTAGCTATCCTTCCTGCAATACAGACACCAGAACCTCACTGATTAGGCAAAATGTGTGTGCACCAAAGTTTTGCACAGTGGAAAAAATCATGCTTTCTGGTTTGTTCACAAGATAGCACTGAGACAGGCCTGACATTATTCTGAATAAATATGCCTGGCACCACCTCCAAGAAATTTATGTCATGGGCCTGTCAAAGCTCTCCTCCTCCTCTGTCTTCAATCTTTTCTTCACCCTCCTACTGCATGCTCACATTCCTCCAAGCCAAGTCCACACTGCTCTCCCATTTTTCTTCTACACCCCCACTTTCCAAGCCTCCCTTTCCAATCTAGATAGACATCCTGATTTACTGTGCACAAAACACTGCTGAAACACACTATGAAAAAATATGGGAGATGTGCACCACTGCTTCATCCCAGAGCTAGCCTCATCCCAGAGCTAGCCTCATCCCAGAGCTAGCACCCGCATTTGCATTGCTGTTGGCAGCAGTTGTCACCATGTGTATAATGTAGACATATTCTTTTCACATATCTCTGCTGAAGCTTCTTGGAGGGGCCAGGCCCACCCTCCTTGCCTAGCACAGTGAATCAGGCCACAGTGCATCAGGATGCATTTCAACATCTCGGCCACAAAGCCTGCACCTCCCACAACTTTGCCTTCGGTACTGAACATCAGCACCCACATCAGTCAAAGCACCCCTGCTAGCCAGGAGAAGGGAGGTAAGGAGGAATACTATCAAATTCCACCTCTCCTTCCCTCCATCTTTGCTTCTGCACAGGAAGTTCACTATTTCACAGCCATTTTGCCAGCTCTGGAAAGTGTGTGGTGAAAGAGGCGCTAACCAGATTGAAGCATGCAGACACTGGTTCTCTGTTAAAAGGAAAATTGTCAAGCATGTGGTTTAGATTTTCACAGTGAGGAGCTTGGGAAGGGCATTTCTTCAGGAAACAACTCACCCACTATTGCACAGATTTTGCCTGTGCCCCATGCCTATGCCTTGAGGCTGCCGGCCTTGTTTGTGTCTTTCCCATGACACCCACAACTACTGCTGCCAAGGCCAATTTCCTTCCACAGTAATGTGTATTCTGGCATAATCTTAAACAAGCATCACTAGGGGGATTTAGTCAGAGAAATCTACTGGTGGTTTTATTTTGCAGTGGAAATCTGTAAAGCATATTTACAATTCCCTTATATTTTACAAGAAAGGTCTGATTTGGCTCATCACAAATTCTGGCATTGATCGGAGAATGACTGAAGCCAGCAAGAATACCTTAGCAGTGCTAGAATTTACAGGATTATAACCCCAGACATTTTTTGAATAATATTTAAAACAAAATGTTTTGCAAATGAGCCTCAAAGGCTTAAATTAGTTTAAATTTGTTAGAAATGCATAGCCCAGTGATTGTGTAACTCCACTGAAGGTACAGAGTTTATGGCAATATCAGTGAAAAGAGAACATTTTCCAAACATTACCACAACCAGACAAATTATATTAAAAAACATTCATGCTGCAGAGTAATACAAAATAAAAATCACCTGATCAGCTCAAGCAATATTGATTTATATCTTTGAATTAACAAAATTTCTCTGTACAGTTGCAATAAGACTTCAGTTTTACATACTGATATTTAGTTGAACATATTTATACCACAAATTATACACTATGTACAAACCTAGCTCTCCACAGAACTCTTTGTTCAGAATGCTTCAACACAGAAATTATTTACCAATTTCTAGGTCAGGATTCTGGCTCTTCCTTTAATTTAAATACCAAAACACTTATCAAAACATGAAAATAAGCCCATTTGCTATCACATGGTGCTGTTCTTAAGTCACTCGTTTGTTACCATATGTTACAGAAGACTAGAATCAGTCACAGCAATAAATAAATGTGCTTATTATCAACTAAAGACTTATATTCACATGATCAAACTTTCAACCTGAGTGCTTTTACAAGACTGTAGGATCCATTGATCTTTGCTTGTCTTGACACGTAGATCAAAATTGCAACTGCAGGTACCGCTACTGCTGCTACCGATGAGAATGCAATAATCAATGGTATCATCTGATCTGGTTCTTCCAATCTTGCTGAAAATGGAGACAAAAGGAGAAAAAAAATGTAAATATTGTTGAAAACAGATACACGTGCATCACTGTAAAAGCACTGTCATTAACAACCTTCATTTGGAACATATTTCTGTTTTCATGCACAAAGCATACTTTTTCAGTTTTCCTTACTTTTTTTTCTTTAGAACTTCATATTACATACTTTAATTCCTAGCCACTATCTTGGTCTTGAATTTGCTATGCAGTTCAAACCTATCTGGTATCATCTATAATGAAAAATACCATGAAATTCACGAAGAATACAAGAGGAATACCACATATTATACCCAGGAAACATTTGGGTACATTTCAAACTCCTGAAATTCATCCTTCAAGGGGAAGACCATGTTTTACAAGCTAAATATTTAGATTTTTTGTGAAACACAACCTTTTCTGGATTAGTCTCACTGTCCTCGCATGTGAACAGAAATGCAGCCTGGAATCACCTTTTTGTGGCCCTACCCTTAAAGCTACCACACCAATTCAGGTAAGAGAGACAATGACAGCCACACTGAAAGGAGTTTAAAATACAGCTTATTCTGACCAGGTTGTTTTCACCCAGTTTGATTTTGTGAGGGTTTTTTTTTCAGGTTAACCACAGTACTGCCATGCAAGGATCAGCTATGAACTAGTTGTGCTCACCTTGACACAAATTTCACTAAAAAGTACAAAAAAAAAAGGTTTAAGGCAATAGACCCAGCTATCTACAACAGCTATCTCAATCTCTGTAATGTTGTTCCAACCTTACTGAAAATATAAAGGACATATATGCTTGTATAATTTTTGGTGACACTGCAGAGTATAAAGTTTCCATTCACTGATGGCAGAATAATTTCTCCTGATGGGCTTTTTTTCAGGACCATCTCTGAGGGTGTATGTGCTACATGTAACAGTGATATTTTCTACTTCTTTAACATTTTCTTAAGGATATATTAACACAGTAATATTTTGGAGAGGAACTGGAAAGAAATTCAAGGTAGGATTTAGCAACAAACAGAAGCAGAACTCATGAGGCATCAGCAGCTTTTACATGCAAAATACTAATCCAGTTAATGGGCCCACTGTAGTAGTTGAGCCCATAGCTTTAGACACTGCTCTGTCACCAGCTATCCTTCACCACTGAAGCCAAGAGCAACAGGCAAAAAGAATATTTTATCAATTGATAGAGTATGTTGCATAACTTTTACATTATCTGGAGCCTCTTCTTCTTTTCTTATTTTAAATTTACAGTTTATTTGTTTGAGTTCATGAAAGGGCACAGACCAACAAACCCAGAGGCTGATGTCCTCTTTCAACAGAAGAGAAATAAAAAAGGTAAAGGAAGGAGTCCTAGAACTGTATTTTTTTTTTTTCACAAGGTTCCGCAATTTTATACCCTGTTTTCAAAAGATGAAGTGGAAATACAAAAAAAAATTTCAAGCAGCATTTTATGTATCTATTTTGGATAGAAGTTTTCATTAGCATTAAGACCCTATCACTTATGACAAGAACCTCATGCAACTCGTGTCAGTTTTTTTAAAGACAATTCATTCTTAATGAAACTGAAGACGTCACTCTGAGCAAAATAAATCCTAGTATGAACTCTGCACAGCAGTTATATTAACTAACCTTTGACATAAGTACTATGTGCTGAGACTGCTCCCCCAGTTCATTAATGGTAGGCATGTGTATTTTCCTGCATCCCTTAGCCAAGCCCTGTCTGTGGTATATTTGCTATCTACTCTTTTAAGGGTTGTGAACCCATCACCAACTTTCTTTTACAAACTAGTCCTAAGAGATGTAACATCTGCAGATATGCAAGGAATAGTAACACTTTGTCCTTATTTCGCTTTGCTTGAAGGGGAAATCAAAAGTGTATTTTCTGGTGCAACTATAAAAATAGAAAAGAACAGGGAAGAGAGCTGAATTGGTGGCAGAAGTGATCCCTAAGCAAGACACTGTTGCTATGCAATAGGCAGAAGCAGCAGAGCTAAAGCAGAGAAGTCTGATTACTACTGAAAATGAAACTTTGCTATCATTCCATCCAAGATGAGGAATCAGCATTTCTTGTAGCTTAAATGCAGTTTGTAAGAGCAGGAAACAGAACTGAAGCTTAGGGAAGAAGCAAGGAGCTGTAATACAGTGCTTTCATAGAGCAGCTTCAGCATGTACTGTCTCCTTGAATCTTTCCTATGCAGATATCCACTGAGGCCTGCTAGGAAGGATATTTCCTTCCAGGCATACCCTCTTTACCTCATGCATACATGTGGCAGCTGGAAGGAGTGATAGAAGCCCCACTGACTTGAGCACTTTTCATAACCTGTTTGTATTAAGGCAGACTTCACACTTCATTGTTTAAAGCTTCCTAAATCACTTAGTGACACTAGAGCCACCTTTTAACTCCATTGACATCAAAGACCCAATTATCTCATTCTTGAAGAAGAAGATCTGGACCTAAAATACATAAACCGAAAACCTTGTTTTCCATCTTGTTCTACAAACCTTGAACATATAATTTCACAGCTTTTTCTTCCTTGCCAAATTGATTATAAGCTTCACATTCATAAAGCCCCAGATCTTGACTTTTCAAGTTCTGTATAGTTATAGTTGCATTTTTGTAAATTTTCTCAGACTCCCCGGTGGCCTTCTTTTTCTTCCAGGAGATCACAGGGGCTGGATTACCAGAACTAGTACATTTCATCGTCACAGTTTCTCCTTCTTTAAGAGCAGCAGTAGGGAAAACAGTGATTATTGTATTCTTTGGTCCATCTGAAAGAAAGAGTCCTATAGTTAATCATCACTGGATATTTTAGAGATGGATCCAACGTGTCTTATTGGACACTAGATTGTCACCCTCCCAAAGTTAATTTTTTTTTACATTCTCAAAACAAAAGTAAAGCACATGGTCTCAGAGTTTCTGTACAAACCCTCCATAGCCTAGACATTCTAACCAGATACTTCTAACCATGCAGATCAGTTTCTCGCTCATTCAGATTTGTACTAAAGACTGTCACCACATTAAAGATTTCATGACTTTGTTTTGTTCATCAGCACTGCTCCTTTCTTAGGGAAAAGAAGAGGACTATGATGATTCTTTGTTCTCACAGGGTTTAATTTAATTTGATATTTATCACTGAAGAACGAACTAATTATTCTTAAATGACTGAGAAAACTTTACACATACTTACATTTTACATTAAGTGTGATTTCACTTTTACTGTTCCCAAACTTATTTTCTGCTACACATTCATAGTCTCCTCCATTTTGGAACATCACAGATGGAAAAAGAATACTCCTGGCACTGTAAGGCTCTATGTCTGCATTGTCAGATTTTCTCCTTAAAATAATCATGGGAGGGGGGTTACTTTCAGCAGAACATTGTATGGAAACATTCTCTCCTTCCTGAACTGTTGTAGAAGGTTCAATGGAGAGTTTTGTAATGACTGGAGCACCTGCATGGCAAAAGAAAAGGCTGTTAGAGTAATGCAAAGGTACTAAAGATGGAGAAGGTTTTAAGAAAGCAGGAATTCCTTGCTCAAGGATCTGTGTATTTTGGTTTTGATCCCAGACTCAGTCTTAGACTTTTGGCTCTGTCAAAACAGTAGCAGTCAAACAATCAATCACAAAATATTACAACAACAATAATATTATTATGTCCCAAATAGTTTTACCCTTAAATGCCTATTAAATTTAATGCTAATGACTAAAACTACTAGTTCAAAAAAAGAGACTGTGACATCCCTGTGAAACTGGTATGCACATTATACTTCACAGAAATAACAGTCTGTGTGTCCCCACCACTTTCTCAGACTCTGTTGTGACTTTTAGTGTTGCATTGTGGGAAATGTATTGAAATGTGCACATCCAACAGCAGTACTGAGAGAATTAGCTGAAAACTAAATATAGAAAGAAAAATTACAGCGTATGAGGAACAGCCTTGAACTGAAGCTGAATCCTGAATACGTAACAAGGAAAGACCCGTATTTTCCTAATTTTCAATGTTTCAGCATCCTCCAACCTAACAGAGGTCAGCCAGTTAGGAACTGATAATACAAGTGAAACTCAAACAGATTTGTACCTTGTATAATAACGTCCACAGTTGCTTTCTCTGTTTTATTAGTTACCAGATTAATTACTTCACAGATGTACAGTCCTGAATCATTGAAATGGACATGGGGAATAGAAAGAACATTGTTTTTTATCAGATGCTGAATGCTTTCTTCAGCCAAATATTTACTCCAAACTATTAGTGCTGGTGGGTTACTCTGAGTCACACAAGTGAGGTTCAGAGAGTCTCCTTCCATTGGTGAGTTGCTTGGAGATGCGGTAATGACAGTATTTTGTGGACCAACTGTAAGATAACGAAAGGAAGACAAGATCAGTGTGTAAATGAAGAATGACATGCACATCTTTATCACTAGCTTTTCTAGAGGTACATGTCACAGAATACCAAGAAAAAAAATAAAAATAGGTATCCCAGTAGCACAGCGGGACTATTTTTCCAGGCTTAGTAACATGTTTTGCTTGCAGCTTTGAAAGCTGAACTAGCCAAAGCCCTTGTACAAAAATACTTACAATTTGCATTAAGTTTCTGAGAAGATGTTCTTTCTTTGGGTTCAAAATCCATATCAGCAATTGGTAGCCTGGCCACACAGGTAATCTCTTTCCCAGCATCTTCAGCCATGAGATGAAATGTATATGTCACAATTTTGGTCTCTGTATTTGTGCTGTCATCTTCCAAAAAATATTCCTTATGAAGAACATGTTCATCTTTCTTTATGAGAACTTCGAGGTGATCAGAAGGATACACATCAGGAATTTTACAGCTGACAGTGGCTGATTCTCCAGCAACTAAGGATGAGCTGATCTCAATGATAGGATCACTGGGGAAAGCTAAAAGAATAAAATCAATTTCTTTAGACTAGCAGAGATGAACAGTAGGGTCAACATAAGAGCAAGATCCAGACACCAAATATTTTGAGTTTAGAGGTGCTCAGAACATGACATTCTATCAACATTATTACAAGACATATCTTGATCTGAAGACCTATGGGTCCTTTATAAGCATTTTATATACTAACAGGAAGTTTATTTGTACAATTGTTGAAACATGATCACAGAAGATTAATAAGATTCAGTATGGCACCTAGGCAGTGATAGAGCTGCTTACCTATAGGCATTCAGAGCAATCCATACACTAGTGCTATCCTGTTTTCTGTGCTGGTAGGTTTAGACATCTGAATTATTCTCCTGCAAACTAAAAAGGCTTTGATTTTTATTCTCCCAGCTCTGGGAATGCATTCAGGCAGTGCATGTTTTGGCTTTTAAGAATTACCAAAAACAAGAATAAATAATACTAGTACATACAATCTTCAACGCAGAAAGCTAAGCAGAACAGGGCTAATAAAGTGTCCTGAACAGACACATAAAGGAATCTCAGGAGGAAGTATATGTTGAGCTCTAACACTCATTATCCTAGAATTAAAAGTTAACTGGTAACTACAATATCTAAAACAATTATTGAGTTTTCTATCAACATGTACTATTTAAAGAGAATTTTACATTTTTACTTACAGTAAAGTTCAACTTTGACACTCTTCTCCTTTTTCCCTCTCTCATCACATATGACAGTACAAAGATAAGAATGAGAATTCACAATGCTAACTGGATTCATAGTCAATGTAGAATATGTCCTGTGGTTGCTGACTTTTCCTCCAAGGGGGCTGTCCATCTGTGTTCTCCAGGAAAAACTTGGTGATGCACAACCAGTAGTATTGCATGTGAGTATGAGTGTGTCTCCAATCTGTGCCACAATTCTCTCAGCAGGTATAATTTCCATTTCAAAAGCTTTAACTACAAAAAGGAAAACACACAACAACTCAGCAGCTTTCTCAACTTTTATCTTCCTACTTCCTCTCATGTTCTACTGTGACATGAGGTCTTTATGCTTCATTTGTTTACTTTATGGTTGTGTGAAAGTTAAACTAATAAAGCTCATACAGTGGTTTACATATTCAAAACACTGCTATTTTTGTCAAAGACAATACAGATCAGATGGCTGACAGTTTTCATGTATAAAATGGCATCAACCAAATTTAAATAAATGCATTGGCACAATATACCTTTTTCTGTCAGGCGGATCTGGTTCTAAAACTTCGTAACATTTGAGGGGAGAGGTAGCAGGTAGATAGCTAAGACAGCAGCAGAAGCACTTTCAACAGGACATTTATTACCAAACTTGCCTGATACTGTCAGAAATGACAGCAAAAAATCAAGCATCCAGTGATATACTGCAGTTGTCTCCTAGACTGTCTTTTAGCAAACTCAATAGGAAAATGACTGAGTCACTGCAGAGCACAGAAAAGCTCAAAGTAAATGTCAAAAAAAGCTTCCTGACATTTTGACAGAGCTACTTAATTGACAGTTGTATTCACTGAAATGAAAAGGTAACTGGAGAAAAGAGAAATAAAGATCAAACAGCAAATTTTAGGTCAGTTTACACTTAACAAAGTTTTAAAAAATAAAACAAGCACCACCACCAACCCCCACCTTCCCCAACTTACCAGTCCTTAACACAAAGAAAATTACTAGCACAGCCTGGATTGTTCTTCCCATCTCTTTAAACATTTGTAATTGCTGTTACTGGGTAAAGAAAGTAAATTCAAAAGTTTACGTTCTATTTTCTGGGAAGAAGCACTGTGAGATCTTGCTGCTCTGCAACGGTTTATTACAAGAGCTCCAACTTGCTCTTTATAAAGGCTCTCCTTGGTGCAGTGGGAAATCCCTGGACGGGGAAATCCAGAGCAGGACCCATATCGGGCGGTGTCTGTTGGCTCAGCGCCCTCTGCTGCTGTTATGACAGCCCAAGAAAATGAATAGCAACACTTGTAAATACAGTGCCGACTACATTTGAAAAAATCTGTTTCAGATCTGATCCTGCAAACAACTGATAAAATGAAAGAATGTGCATAAGTCCAAGTAATTGAGTGCAACAATATCTCAGATAAAAAGTTATTCAAATTTTTTTTTAACGAAAATATTTTTGTGGGATTGAGTCTTCAGAACAGTTCTAACAATGCTCAGCTCTGTAAATAACATTACATGACTCAGTATTTCCTTTGAAAACTATGCTACCAGTTTCAGAGGTGCTGTTACTCATGTTCCTAAGTATTTTTGATCTCTCAAAATGAAGAAATACATCAGATAATGGAAGTCTGGAGATCTGACTTCATCAGCTTGAATCAGGCTCATACTCCTCAAATTAATGGAATTAATTAATATTCCCAATGCCAATTTGCAGTGGATATACAAATCCAGTTTGGAATATTTCTGAGGACAACTCTTCCTGGCTAATATGGCAGTGATGTTAGGAAAAAAAAGTAAAATAACATTTTCAGTGTTTAATTTTCAGTTGGAAAATGCTGTGAATGCAAAGAATGGATAAAGTTTTCTAAATCTCAGTTGTTTATTTATTCAACTACTTAAGTAACTCAGGTACTACAGACGGATTTGGACAGGCTGGATAAATTCACTGAAGCCAGTTGGATGAGGTTCAATACAGTGAAGTGCCAGGTCCTGCTCCTAGCTCACAACAAACCCCATACATCACTACAGGCTTGGGGAAGAGTGGCTGGAAAGCTGCCCAGGGGAAAAGGACCTGGGGTGCTGGTCAACAGCAGCTGAACATGAGCCAGCATGTGCCCAGGTGGCCAAGAAGGCCAGGGGCATCCTGGCCTGTATCAGCAATAGTGTGGCCAGCAGGAGCAGGGCAGTGATTGTGCCCCTGTGCTGGCACTGGTGAGGCCACACCTGGAGAGCTGTGCCCAGCTGTGGGCCCATCACCTCAGGGAAGACACTGAGGGGCTGGGGCCAGTCTGGAGAAGGGCAGGGGAGCTGGGGAAGGGGCTGGAGCACAGGTCAGACCAGGAGCAGCTGAGGGAGCTGGGGTTAATAATAATAATAATAATAATAATAATAATAATAATAATAATAATAATAATAATAATAATAACAATAACAATAACAATAACAATAACAACAAATGAAAAAACTGCCCCAAGACAATCCAAGAATTACCCAGAAGGTAATAAAACAGGGAAATCTGAAACATCTAGAAATGCCTAACTAAAAGTCACTAAAACTCAATGAAATTGCTACAGTGGATTCTACCATATTTTATTTTTATTATCACCATCATAATTTTTTTTGTTAGAGGAGAAGGAAAAGGAGGAGGAGGAGAAGAAGGAGGAGAAGGCAGAGAAGGAGGTGGAGAAGGAGGAGGAGGAAGAACAAAACACTCCTAAGTGTCACAAAATGCAAGCAGAGTACTGTTCTGGAAGTACTTCTATCAAATCCAAAAATACAAGAGCTATCCAGGATAGGAAATAACACATCTACACAATGTGATTTTAATGCAGAGAAAATGGTCTTGTTGAAGGAGAGTGTACTCTCTCACTTAAGTTGCAAACAATTACTTTTAAATCATTGTCAGAGAAAAGCAAGAAATGAAACTCTTCTGCTTGGACTGCTTAAATAATCATCAGAAGCTAAGCTGAAAGAGAAAGGGCAATATTTCCTTGTTTCTGGGAAATCAGTTTCTAGATGGAAAAAAAATTAAACATGGGAGGCTATATCTGCATACTGGAAAAGTTTTAATCATGTCCTTCATCAGATAACATGAAATAGGAAATAACTGTGATCCTGGCCTCAGTAAATTAAACTGGACAGCTGCCATTAACTTTACTGGAGCTGGATCCTTACCAGAAGGACTACTATACTGAGAGATCAGACAAATTCAACTCAGACAGTTTAGGTAAGAGCAGAGTTACCCAACAAGTATTACTAAAGGAAGTAAAAATCTGCCAAAAATTTAAAAAGTTTTAAAAAACTTTCCCTTTACACAATTTCAAATGTAAGCCTTCTATGTATTTTAAATAGAATATGTACATTACTGTTGCTCCTATTACCCTCAGCACCAACCTCAAAATAGGAAGATAGGCACCAAGTAGGGTTATTTTCAGAACTGTCTGTTCTGGCTGTAAACAGACAGAGATCAGCTGACAAGTTTTAGCACTTGACCTTGAGAGTTCAGATAATCTAGTTTTTTATTCAAACAGCTCAGAGGAGGATGCTGGGGGAAAAAATAGAGGATGCATCTAAATCCACAGTGAGTTAAGTATTATAGTACCAACTGGAAGAAATCTTGACACATGCAGAATGTAATGAAGACTGGAATGAAACAAGTATTACAAGAATATTACTAAAAGCAAAAAATATTAAAAGAATTAAGTACTGGGATGTAACTACATGTTTTTCAGTACATCTAGTAATCAAAAGAGACATCTAAGGCTTTGATGGACAAACACAGATAAAACAATTATGTGTTGCAAAACGGAGTTTGGAAATACTGAACACAATTTTTGGCCTGGCATAAGAAAACACAAGTGTCCTGCAGGAAACTAAAGCTTACATCAGACTTGTCTGGAATTTAAGAAAAGAAAACATTTCAGAACTGTGTTAACAATTTGCTTTAATTCCTACTTCTGCAATCCTATTAAATACCTATATGATGTGTTTATTAGCTTTATTAATAGTTTATTAATTTAGTTTATTATCTCTTTAGCTCTAAGCAAAAGAGATAACAAATTCTTGAAATCTTAATGAATTATTTTAACAAAATGCACGTTAATGTTAGTTATCCAACGTTTATACACCTTTTCCTACATTTTTTTCTCCTGTCTCATGGAGGCTACTAGGGGAAAACTGGAAAGCTAACCTTTTGCAGAATCTGGACTCTTAAAACCTTCACCACTGGTTTTGTGATTTATGGCCAAGGACCTATGGTGAAGAGAGAGAAATTTCCTCTGTCCTTTTGACAGAGGAAATTTAAGAAAAAAGAAGGTAGAAGGAAACTCATCTGATCTGACATTCCGGTGAGAGGATGCAGCAAAGTCTGACTCAACAGTTCTTTAGCCTCATATCAAAGAGGTGTTACAGCAAGTCCATTCTTAGGTCCCCCATTCAAACTCCAGCCCTCACACATCTCAGGAAAGATATTCTTGGGATGTGCACTGGGGGTCTGAGTAAAGAAAGCCTCAGAGTTTCAGATGCTTTACAGAAGCAGCTGGGATGAAAAGCTTCCACCCCACGCAAAGAGTGTCTGATACATCTACAAGGTGATTGTGCCTAAAGAAAAAGAGCCAGAGGACTGTGCTGTAACTCAAATGAGAACTAACCTCAGAGAGAAAACTCACATCAGCAAAGAAGGAATGCCCTTCAGGCACCACATGCAAGGTAGTACCTTTAATATGGCCATATCTTGATAAAGTAACTGAAAAAACATGAAGCTGGAGGACATGCATGAAGACTGCTGATTACATGGCTAATACAGCAGGAAATGATCTGACAGTCTCAACATTTTCAGTTCTCAGTAACATCAATAGCCTGCTCTATGGGTTATACACTATCTCCTTCCTCAGAGCACCTGGATTTTTGGTTCCCAAAGCTGCCCCAAAACTTTGCTTCTCCTGACTTCTCCATCTGCTTTTCTCATCACCTGACAATAATACAACCTCTGTATAGCCCCAAGAGGGGGAGGAGAGCATCACTGACTCCCTATAATTTTCATCTCCGGATGGGAAGGATGAGATCTACATGCAGATCTATTTAAAGGGTTGTGTCTGTTTCAGGAATTGTAACTTTGTACCTAACTACAAAAAGAACACCAACGCATTACCCTGTAACCCACATCACACCTCACAATTGTACTCCACATCTAACTTGTCATCTATTGCAAAAAGAAAAAGAAAAATCTTAAGAAAGTTTTGTCATCTGCTTCTTTTCCTTTTCTGGAATTTCTTAAATACCATATGTAAAAATAAATGCAACTACTTCCTCCATTATCTTTCTCAGGCACCAGCTTCTCAGTGAGGACACTTCCTGTCTGGTTAGTCTGGAGGCAACCAGAATCCACAAAGGTGCCAGATAAAATAATACAGAAGTGTGATAACTTGTGTAGACTACAGAATAGCTAATCTCTTATTTTCTTCTATTCAGAGGCATTTTCCACTTCACAGAAAGAACAAAAAATTCATCTTATAATAAATAAAAGCCACTAGAGAAAAAGCCCCTACTTTTTATCTTAGTCTTCTGTTACTGGAAAAAAACATGCTGTGGAAATTCCAAACTTTATTTCTAAAAAACTGAAAGTATGATTTTAATGGTGCTAAAAATGATCTAAAAATGAAACTGTTGGATAGCCTTGAAATCCACATACTTTAAGTGCCAAACTTTATTAGTTTGGATAGCTGAGCTCCTGCTGTCTTCATAGTGACATAGGTAAAAAGAAGTTTCCCTCCTGAAATACTATCTAGTGTATAACAAGAGTCAAATTCAAGTATGAGCCTTGGAGTATTCAAAATCTCTTTGGGAATTCTGAAGTAAGACTTCAGATTCACTTTTATTTTGATCTGAATATACCAAGGCATATAAAAATAATTTGTTCTCACTGGAGAAAACAACAAAATAACCCCAGACAAAACTCATGCAAAATGGACAGAGTGAAAAAATAGAGTGGGCTTTGGGTCAACATGCAGATGATAGCTAGAACTTAGGATATGGCAAGGTAAAGTCAGATGAAAACTTTCAAGGAATAGGAGCAAGTTACTTAATTCCCCCAACATTCCACAGGAAATTCTAATACCATTAAATCTTTTTGTGTACTTCATCAAGAACTGTATTTCATTTGGTCAGAAGTTTATCAAGACAGTGGTGGAGAACTTTTTGACCAAGCTTTTTTATTACTCACCAGCAGCAGCTCTGCAATACTCTTGTTCATCAGTCACTTCCCTGTTTCCCACATCCTTCCTACTCTTCAGTGATGAGGTACATGGATGTCCCTATGGACCAAGAAAGAAAAAGGGAATGATGAAAGCAAGATCTATAACAGACCATTCCACCTGCAAGAAATGCAGAACTTGGATTCTCCTACACAGGCTACTGAAAACTGCACTGCTACTAATGGATTGTCCTTCAACTTATTTTTACTTCCATCAAGCCAAAATGACAAGTATTCAAGAGAAAGCATTTTGCAGTAACAAAATATGAACGTTTGTGTGTCTGTACACATCCTGATAAATCAACTAATGCTTGAAACCAGCTGCAACTCTATTAAGGGACTGGCACCCTGCTTTTGTCTCTTGAATGTGCTCTACCCTAAACAAAAAACATGCTGTTTTGTCACTTGGACTATTTCTCTCTTTCCTTTTTTTCCCCCCAAACAGTTAGGTATCATCTTAACTGCTTTGTTTGTTAACACTTCCACAAAAGGAATATAGCAAAGTAGGAGTGGCTAAGTGATAAAAAACACAAGCAGCTGAATTTTTCTCGACAGGCAAGGGTAAGAAAGATGAGAGTTACTGGAATTTATTTCCCCTTCCCAGACAATTACTTGGCTAGGCATCAAAGCCCTGGCCCTTGTAGTCTGATATAGACAACTGAGCAAGAATGACTTTCATAGCTGTGTCACCTTTTATCACAGACCATGTTACTCTCTAGTGATAAGAGAGGCAACTTGAGAAATGTGTCACATGTTTGAAATTGCTCTCAGGCAGGATAAAAGTCTGTGCTGAATTAGTATGAGAAATACCTGACTTCCAACATTCTGATACTTCTTACCCAAGCATCTCTCCTGAAATTTCCCAAGAACTGTATGTGAATACCAAATTATAAGTAACACATGGTTTAATGACCCTCTTGGTTGGAAAAATTTTACTTTGTCTGACTTAATTTCTTACTATAGTTAGCTCCACACCATGAGGAATGGATATTGGCAGCTCTCTTTCAACAGCTCAGCTCCAGGCAAACCTACATGGTTCGCTTGCAGCTGAATGAAACCACCACTGACTAAGTGAGATGACCATGCACCTGCTGCCAGGGCTTTCACTTGGAATCTGGGACATCCTAATGGGAAAGGGAACAATTCTGTGCCACCCACAGTTTTCAACAGATAAAGAAGACATAAATATTTTATAAGCAGTGTTGAACCTTTTTGTGGATCAAGGATCAACCAGTTAAGTTGTCATAGGCTCATGAGCTCGAGATTAATCTTACCTCTGCAGTGCCTTTCAGTACTCAGGATCTCAGCAGCATGGTGACTTGGATCTGCAAGACCATCAGGGTCCAGGCACAGGAACTTCCCGAGATGTATGATGTGAATTCTTTAAGATTTTAAGCAAATCATCTAACACCGAGTCTCCTAGATTATTTTAATGAATGCAATACAAACATCTCACACTAAAAAGAAATGCACTCTAGGAATTCTCTATTAGTGATTTAAAGTGTTTGATATAAACCCATCAGCCTATAAGGGATTTATTATCAAAATTTATTATACTGATTCACCTGTATGCCACCAAGATCCAGCTGCTGACTTTGCTTTTCTAGCACTCTCAGGCATCTTGTGCCATGACTATTGAATCTTTGTGGCATGAGGAGACTTTCATTCTACCTCTAAGGTCAGCATATGGATCCTGCTGTAGCTCATGGTTTCACAAAATGTGCTGTTACATAGCAAATATAGTCTATCAACCATTTAGGGTCTCAGATAATTTAAGAAAAATTATTTCACTTTATCCTGTATATTGTATTTATTAATTGGAATATTTATTTTAATTTTTTTCTAATTCATTAATTGGAAAATTAATAAATAAAAATAATATTTAAAGATTAAAACAAGATTTGCATATTTAACTTAAAGGAGGACAAATTTTCAGGTCAAGTCTATAGTTCAGAATGATTACAAGAATTAAGAGAAATTTATCACAACACTGAAAATTAAACAGCATATATGTTCAAAACTCCATAACTACCCAGGAATAAAGAAATTACTAAATTAATCTGCACTCTTTACTAGTTCCTACTAGCTCACCATATTCCTTTTTTAATAAAAGAAACAACTGCTTTCTAAGTTTTGTAAAGGATTGTACAGTTTTGTAAAGGATTGTACAGTTGATAAATGCTTCTAATTTAGACTAAAGCTGCAGACGGTTATAAAGATGAATAAATGAGGAGACAACAATCCTGCACGACATTCCTTGTGAAGTCAGTTTTGGTTTTGTGAATCACCTGTAAACTTACCTTGATCTTTTATTTTCTTACTCTTCCTAAAAAAATCTAATGTTTCAATGAATGCATTTCATATCATGGCACTAATCCATTTTCATAAGGATTTCTATAATATGCCATTTAAAATTTAGTTTATCCTGCCAAGGCTGTTTTAGACAGAAAATTAAAGCAAAAACTCAGACAACCACATTAGTGTTTTGACTGGCAAACACAGTTACCTATGGGACTTGAGTGCAAATAGCACTTTTCTGGCACATAGCTGTAAAGCAAACCATTGTGAATAACTGGAAATCCTGTCAGGATCTAATTAGAAGAAATAGGGCATAAAACCAAGGGAGAAGTCATCTGTGACTTCTTGGTAATCTCATGATTATGGAGTGACATCAGTTGCAACACTTTCAAAGTAACTCCTTAAAGTCACTGAGGGTTAAACACAGTGCAAGCCTAACTTGATATGTGATTGGAACTTCAGTTTCACCTTGCTGTAATTGCTGGCTGTGTCTCAAAAGCAAGACCTCTACATTATTCAGAGAGCTCTCTGGAGCTCATGGAATTTCAAGAGCCTGCAGGGAAAGCGAGTGTAGCCTGGATTGTCACGTCTGGGTTTACAACACACAGAAGTGTTCAGTAACAATGAGAGCAGCTTGATGCTTCCCATATGAATATGCAGGAACTACCCAGGAGCCCAAGGCAGCTTTAAAATCTTGCTGTTAAAGAGAAATGAAATCTGCCATTCCTGCCAATGTAATAGTGCTTTACACAGAGATAAATTTCAAAGGTTCTTCTCTGAGAAACTTACTAGTCAAGGTATGCAGGAATGTCAGACTCTGTCACAAATTATTTGTAAAATTTCCAGGGTCCACATATTAATAGGCTATTTAAAAGAGTGTTAAAACAATTGCTTTTAAATATCATAAGTTCTTTCCATGCTAAATTTAAAATCTTTATTGAAAAACCAGGAATCACTTACGATTGCTGTACAAAACACAATAAATAATGCAAATAGATAAAAGAACAAAACCCGGGAAAAAAGGCAAATGGGAAGTAGGTACTAAGGAAAATTCTGAAAACATTATTAAATAGTCTTGCTTCAGTATCTCATGTATTTCAGGAATTTTTTTTTCTTATGAAGTAGCTAAAATGAAAGGAGAAATTGTGCTAGCACATAGCATTAAGATAAAAAATATTATAGAGAATATTCCTATTCTCTTATTATTTCCACATATTACAAAACACATTACATGTTTTGCATTGGAGGTTATACTTTTTAACTTCTTTTGCTAAAAGGAAACTTTTTCATAATTAAGTGCTGCTGCTGTTTCTCCCTTACATTTAGAACCATTTGCTCATTATCTTTTCCAGTGTATATTAAAAGAAACACAACTGTAAACCAAAGCATTTGACAGAAAGGTCTGCTTTTGCAAGAGAAAGAATGTTTCTCTAGTTAATTCAATATTCCTCTAAACCTTGGTAAGAATCATGGAAAGTAGTCCAGAAGTTGGCTAGTACCTGAGATCTCACTCCTATTCCCCCATTTCCACTCTTTGGGACTGAAATCCTGTTTGGATATGCTCATGAGTGTAGCTGTTACAAAGAGATGGAGATGGACAGAATATACCTACAGTGGATGAGTCTGAATTTTTTCAAGCCGGAATCCCATCCCTGACACAGGCCAAAAGCAGATTAAAAGATAAAATCTTGAGAATGGTGGAAGCACAAGTCATACAGTTGCTTACACCGGACTCATAGAGAAATGGTCTCTGCATTGAGCCTGTGTTTTTGGGAGCATAATTCAATACAAGAAAAATCTGTGAGCAAATGAAATTTGATAAATATCTAAGAGATTTGGAAATACAAGTTTACAGATGTATTTCTAAAGTTTGTAGCCTTTTAAAACTTATCCTAAACAGCATAGAAAAATAGAAATTAATAGTATTAACTAACACTATTTCAATTAGAACTAGGAACCACCTGCTCTGCTCTGACACTCTAAAACCAGCTCTGCTGCTTTACTCTCCTCTTCCACTACTACTGTAAAACCTTTTTGCCCTGCAACTTCAAAATAATCTCTGTCATTTCTGAATCTAGAACGCCACTGAACTTTATCAAATGAGCTCTTCTTAGCATTCCAGTATTGCACAGAGCCTCTGTCAAAGTTCTGAACTGTTCCACAGCTGTGCTGCCTGCCAGTGCACTGCTCCCAGGCCATCTCAGTCCTGTTACCACAGTTTGGCTTGTCACCATCTGCCGACTTTGCACCACAAGTATCACAGAGATGCCTGTTGGCACCCATCTGTAAACATAAGATTTCTCCAAATTAATCATATCACCTTCTTACTTAGGTTTGCATTCTGACCAAGTCTAAAGCCCAAGGCACTCAACCAGAAATCTTCAAGATACGCTATTAGACTTTGCATTGTCCTTTTCAGCTAATTCAGTGTAATGACTTACTCAATGATTTTTAACCCACCACATTTACTAACACTGCAAACTGGAATGACTGAAAGGCTAGGGAGCTGCTTTGCTTGCTTCTTTGCAAGCAGAGATTGGTGTAACTGAAGTCATGAGGAATATGATAATTTATAGAGCTCCTGCTATGCTGGGCTGCTCAGCCCAGGGCTCAAAGGCAAGCATGGATGCAGTTCAGAAAGCAGTCTTTGCCACAGTACAAATATTTGCAAATTTTATCACAAGAATACATATCTTTACTTGAAGAGTGGAAGAGTGGCTTTGTACAACAGCTTGAAAATCATGTCAAAACTGATCTCAAAATGCAAAGTTGTTTCAAATGAAATATATTAAATAGTAAATCTCTAATACATATAATCAAAACCACTTTTCTTTCTGTGGTGTTTCTTTCCATTCTCCTCTTGGGAGGAAGTTGGCATTTTTCATTATAGTAGCATCTATTATCTCTCTTTAAACATTTCTCAATTTTAGCAGAGAAGACTCCACCTTCTCCCAATACACAATAAAAAAAAAACTTTTCTAAGGCTTCAGCCCTTTTCAAAATCCCAAAGTCACACACGGGATAAAGAAAGAAACAGGATGTTAAAGTAAATTACACAAAAATAGGAAGAAGGTTGTTTATGAAATGGCAACCAGAGTCCTGACATATACAGTATTCCCACTGTTTTTTCCTTTGCCATAAGTTTTCTGACCCTTCTGGTTTTTTGTTTTTTGTTTTTTTCTGTGTGATTTATTCATCAGCTTTTTCTATCACTATGGCAAAGGCAAATATCCTCTGGAAGGAAGACATTTTCCCTCCTCCACGCTTCCTCTGGGACAGAGAAGAAAGAACATCGATTTATTATCCTGCCAAAGCTGGCCACCTGGACAGACACCCATCATTCTCAGAACAGAAATGCAAGACTAGAGTGTGCTCTGGCAAAATCTGCCTGAGGAACAGATCATTTCCCACATTTTCTTTGTAGGTCCAATGTCTAACTTACAGCAATAGTCAACAGCAGTGGCTTCAGCAGAAGATGAAGACTGCTCATAACTGGCAAAGTTCACCATGCAGCTCTTTAAATAATGTCCTTATTTGCTGAGATTATGTCTTCTTATTTGAGGTATGACTTCCTTTTTTAGCTTGTCTCACTTTACTGCAATTATTCCCTCAACAGTGAAAAACCACAAAATTGTTTTAAAAGTCAAAACCCATTCAGAATGAACAATGCATACAAACACGGTAAATACTGGTGCATATAAATTTGTCTCATTTGAACATTTTATCTCTGAAGACAGGAAGAAACTTCCCAAAAGTTTCCCACCTACAAATTATTGTATAATCAGACCATATCAGTTTCAGGAATCACAACATACTTAAATCAAGGAAATTCAAAACATTAACTGGAAATGAGAGGAATTATCACTTATTAAATCACAGTTCATGCTAATCTTCAGATTAAAAAAAAGTAATCTTCCTCATTTCACCCATGCTGTGATATTTATAACTTTTTAACTGCCTGTATTTAGTCTGTGACCTTTAAATTTAGACCTTTAATTGAAATAAGTTATAGAAAGGCAGATAAAAAGACATTTTTTTTAAAAAACGAATTTAAGGTTTATTTAGCGATTTATGTATATACTGCAGATTACTCTTGAAAATGTCTTCTGTATGCTACCTTTATTAAAGGTACATAAACAAATTTGTTTTCTGGTGCCACAAAAATGCTATATCTGCATCTATTTTGTCAGGATTAAGACTCATTTGAACAATGAATTTATTAGTCCTATTCTCCACACAAAAGGGAATTTATAGCTAAAATCATCTCAGATATATTTAAATCTCAGTTAATTTAAAAATGTTTTTCCCAATTTGGGGGTGAATGCCAATATCACCAAGTTGTTTGCATGCATACAAACAGAGGCCAAAGACTACTCTTTCTGATGGAAACTGTCATTTGACTTGTCTAATAAGCTCAAAGGACATGGAAAACACTCTGAATGAACCACACAGGAGAGTTTAAGACTTATCTGTAGTAGCAAAAGGAGAGAAAATGCTTCCGTATTCCAAGTTCTATTGGAATCTTTCTAGGCAACTCAAATGTTGAACAAATGTATATATACATATGCTGAATTACATCAATCTTCAAAAGTACTGTATTCCCTACAGGGCACATAAAATCCATATCCAAGTAATTAGGGAAGTAATTCTCAATTCAGTTCTCTTTAAAAAATGATTGAAAAATATTTTTAATTGAAAATCAATAAATATTCACCCATCTCTTCTTTTGACTTTGATGTACCTGTCATGTGTGTTCTCTAACAGAACACAGAATTCATCTCCCTGATGCAGGTACCCAATTGCTTTCAATATCCTGGCTTCTTTCCTTGTGTAAAAAATTCTACTTTTGATCATATTATTATAGTTGGGGTCTTTTAGATTATATTCTAGTAATATTTTTAGAAATGTTTATCACCATTGTCATGTAGCAAAGCATCAGAGATGATGATGATGATGATGATGATGATGATGATGATAATAATAATAATTAATAAAAAATAATAATAATAATGATAATGATGATAATAATAATAGAGATAGTATTAATTTGAGGGAAAAATCAAGGCAGTTGAGAGGCACTAAAATTTCTTATTTGCTTCTCTATGGAGAAATGTGTGATCAGAATGATTTGGCAATACAGACATCCATGAGTCTTTCTTAATGAGGGCCCTGTAAATTGTGCCAATCAGGTATTGAAAGTTCAATTTGCAATAACTTCAAAAAATTATTGGCAAGGATTAGCAGTAGCCATTGAATTTTGATTCTTTTGCACCAATTCAAAGAGCCTTGTCTTCCTTTGGAAGGACTTCAAAATTATGAATGACTGCCGAGAAAAGCAGCCTTTGCTAAGAAAAACAATACAATGCAATAGGTCAGTGGAAGTTCCCCTCTAAATTTTTTTACATGGAGCCTTTTAGGGAGCAAAGGGAGGGAGGGCCTTCCATCTGAAATAATAAACCCCAACTATGTTACAGAAACCTATGGTTACAGAAACACAGGCATTCACACAATTATGTTAAAGTACATTAGGTGCTTCTGCAGTCTCCACCCTGAAATGGTTTCCTGTTTGTTAAAACCTTGCTACTGATGTTAAATGCTAAAAGATTTGATTTAATGCAGCTCATCTCATTACAGCCCCTACATCCTGTTTGCAAATCTGTCACTGAAATTAAGCTTTCATCCAGCTGTGAAGTCTGTCCAAACTGACCACTGTTACATGCCAAACTAGAACCTGGTCTCAACTTTCTTGAGAGAAGAACCTGTCTTCTCATTTTCACTGTGGGATACCTCATGTTTCTGAGATCCTACAGGAATAATTAAAAGCCTTAAAAGTACACACAAAAAAAGGAAAATTGAACCACTGAATTAAATTCATCTTCTAGTTCTTGAAAAATTTGTTCATACAGCTATAGGGTTAGTTATAATTTTAAAAACACTCATTAAAACCATAAAGATACATTTACAGAAACACAGCTTCACAGGATAAAAGCAATTAGTCATGGATCAAATACTGTTAATAAAATGGAAGTGCTTTGTACTTCCAAACTTGTTCTAGTGAAGATGACTATTGATCAAAACACTTTCTTAGAAACTCCCACATCAATAGCTATATGTAGAAACAAAAAAAATTACATAGTCAAATCTGTATTGACATCATTTGATTAAACAAAATCCATCTCAGGGTCCCTTCCAAGGCAAATCTCTGTTCTAGCCCATTTTCTCTCTTGGATAAAAAGAGACTGAATCAGATTTCTAAGAAACCTGGAGAATAGATGTTTAGGAAGTACTGCCCTTCCAGGTCATGCCAAAGATCTTAGAAATTTCAAATTACTTCAGATTTTTTTCTTGTAAAATATGAATTATCTAAATAAAGCTGTAAAATAAGAATTTCTCTGGAATCTCTTCATTTGCTTAGTGTAAAATTTTTTTCCCTGAAATCTCAATCAATAGTTTTCAAAGTCCAGGCTGCAACAGCATGAAATCCACTTAGACCTGCACTCCTGCATTACTGCACTGATCCCATTTTCCCATTTTCATAAAACCCCCATGCTTCCTAAAAAAAAAAAAAAATTAAAAAAAAAAAAAATCAGAAAATAAAAAGCCTCACCAGTCCTCATTTATTATCTTTACAGTTCATGAGATAAAGCACATTGATGGGAATTACTGTATTGTACCCATAAAGGCTTTTTGGCTTTGAGATAACCTTGGGCAATTTAGATTATTTTGAAATTGTCTGTACTCTTAACTCCACTTGATTGTGTTACTTTTCCATACTACCAACATCCTTAAAAATCACTAGAGAATCATGTAGTAGATAAAATCTGAAAATACTTGATGTCCCTTTAGATATTTTAAATTTTTTTTCAATCTGTTAAGCTTTGAATCATGATCATTTACTACACACATTAATGCCTGTGTACATCCATATTTTACAAATGCAGCAGAAAATGTGTTTTACAGTTCTTGCGCATTCAACCATACAGGAGTTTAAAACTATATCACCAGTATTTTAGCAAATTTCATGAAAAACAGACTGGTCATAGCAAAGTACCCAGTAGATGTCATGGTATAAATGCTACTCTTACAAAACAATTTTTAATATTCTGCATTCAAAAACATATAGTTGACATTCCTTATTTTAAGATGTTCCTTAAAACACTCCCAACTCTGTGAATTTTCACTTTTAAATTTTTTGTTACCAAAAGCTTCAGTCATTTCCAAATGGAATTATTATCCAAGTATGGTGTATATACCATACACACCCCCTCATCAATCCTTCAGAGCAAATAAACCTGTCTCAGCTCTTGCTTGCACGTGCCCAGGAGAGTCCTAAATGCACCTACACTGCAGCTCAGCAGCACAGCTGCTCTGCTGGAGCTGCATTCCCACGGCCTCTGTCAGTATGATATGCTATGAAGGAATTTTTGCAATTAGATATTTTATTTAAAATTGCTATTAAGGTTGCTGATCCACATGCTATAAAACGGGAAAGAAGATAATTGAAGTTTGTATGTTCCCACGTATGTTTTTTCCCCCAGGAAACCTTCTGTTTCTATACTGGAAGAGATAAATTGATTGTGGCAACAAGTGAGGGGTTGGACAATAAAGGAGACTCTTTGTACCTGCATTTAGTCTCATTTAGCCACAATTAAAATTACTGAACACTGTCATTTGCCTAATTAAAGCAGTAAGGAATGTTCATTACTCTGAAAATTCAGGTGCTTAACTCAGGCAATCAAAGTTAATAAGTTGAGGTGCTCCAGAGAAGTGGGTAGAAAACACCAATAAATGAATCAGTGGCAGCTGTCTTTCATGTTTTGGTGATCTACATCAAGTATGTTGGCCTAGGTACAATATAAACACACATTGTTTATTATTTATTAATCACATCTATTATCCTCCGAATAAACTGCAAGGGAGGAGAAGGTTTTAAAATCCTGTTACTAATAGGAATTGCTGTAATATGCCCATGATTATGAGGAAATGCTTTGAGATTACAGATTAAAAAAAGAAGATGTAATAACAGAGCTACAGAAAAAAAAAACCAGCTTTAGGCCATATCTAGTTTCTAAACTTTTTTTTACATGAGAAGTAAGACCTATTTTGTCCCATTTCCTACATCCACAACCACTTCTACAAGGAAAGAACACCAAGCAAGACCAAGTTCCTCACAGCAATGTCCCTTGACAGCAGTTCCCATGTTTTGCTCTACTAAGTGAACCCAAATTCCAGACAGCTCAAAGGAAATGACAGCCCTGAGCAGAGACTGTGGCTGGAACAGCACACCTCTGGAGTCCTTCAGTTACACAAGGAAAACACTTATTTTTTAGAAATGGGCCTGATAAAGAACTGTTCTGTTGTAGGCCATCTTATAAAACAATAAATCTGAGATTAATGAAGCTTGGATAGGGAGGGACTCACAGATAACAGCCCAGCACCTGTGGAGAACCCAGATGCCTGAACCCAAGCAGACAGCAGTGCCTGCTGTGAGCCCCTCCACAGCACAGGCTCCCCTGGGCTCCTAAAAGAAAATCTTACAGTTAACCATTAAAAATCCATCCAGAGAGCTCATCAAGCAAAGAACAACAATTGGACTACAGAAAGAAAAAACCTTGTGCAGAATTTAGATTCAACAGTGATTCCTAACTGTGGGGGATTTTGTGTGATGTAACACTTGTAGTATGGAGTTACAACAGGGAAAAAGTACTAAAATTTGGCCTGTTTAATATCAGATAACTTTATATTTTTTATCATAAAAAGATTACAATAAATACAGAAAAGAATATGCTCTGGAGGTTTCAAAAGCTTCAGAGTAGTCAAAGATTAGATTTCATCTTGGAGATATTCTCCAACCTTAATGATTCTGTGATTACTATTATCTCCATGTTCAAGCTCAGATGAACCTATGCTATGAGGCAAAACTTTGCTCACATTAGACTCTTCTGCTGCTACTAGTTGTGGTACCAGTCATTGCCAGCTAGACGTCCTATGAACAATAGGCTACGTTATACAATAAAAAAAATAAGAGCCTGCCTTTTAACATCTTTACAAATACACAATTTTATGTACAATGATTTCCTTTTGTTCTTCTCCTTTTGGACAGTCTGGTGTTGTGCAAGTGCCTTCCAAGTATGGCAGTGGTCTCCACTGATGCAGTGGAGAATAGGAAGTCACAGTATAAATATCTAATGAGCACAAACATGTAAAAACCCTGTACCTTATGAGAAGATAGCTACAAAGAGAAATGCACCCTTGGGAAGCTCCCTCTCTGCCAAGAAGTTTTGCAGTAATGCAATGGCAAATGCTCCAAGTTACTTTGGTGAGGTCAAAATTGGGGAAGCACAGCTGTGCAAAGCACTGAAAAAATTTACATGTTCCTGTTTGAAAAGTATCTGCACAATGCTCTCACAAGCATCTAGATCTCCAGATAGACAAAATTGTTCTCAGAATCAAAGGAACTTAAAATATTTCCTCCTTCACTATCACATGTCTATACTTCCTTCTTGGTTATCATGAGCCCAGCATCCTCTGGTTCTCTGCAACTGTTGGGCACTTTTGTCCATGCAAACAACAATAACCTAGAACGATGAAGACAATGTGCTGAATAAGGTAACTTGTTCCGACATTTTGTCTTTACAAATATGTAAAATACAAAACATTGACTATTCTCCCTTGCAAGTGTTAGCATTCAAAGTCACAGCAGGTATATAAAACTTCTTGCAGTATCATCTCTTGCAGCTTTTCTTGCAGTATCATCTCTTAAGTACCTGCGCTCTCCTCTTCCTTCTTTTAAGCTATCAGGAAATTAGAAGCTATTTTGAAATTCTTCTTTCTGGTAGTTTTTCATCTTATTTTCAGTAGCTCAGTTCTTCTTAATTATGAAATCACCTGCACCTTTGTGCTAGTTTCAGCACACGCACTTTTCCTTTGCATATTTATTTTGTCTTCCCAGTCAATCAGAGGGTAACTTAAAAACTGCTTTTATTTTCTTTAAAGACTCTCTCTTACACTGACAGGTCTCACATTTCCTATCACCATAATTGCTCTTGGGACTTTTTCCAGTCCTCTCAAAATCACATGCTAAATGTTCTCATTTCCTTTCTGATATGCCTTTTCAAAAGTCAGTTTCTTACACTTTGAATTGCAGCCAATCTCTCATTCAGTATGCTGAACATCTCTCTCATGCCTTTGCAAACATTTCTTCACCAGCACCCGGAAAAAGTTAGCAAGATCACTCAGGTGACTACACTTTCACAAGCCATTGATGCTTCCAGGCACTACTGAATATAGTCTGCAGTTGCCCTGATAATTAAAATTAGCAGAACTGTAAGATATTTTATAACAGGCATATTTGCAGGCATTTAACCTCTCTGCATGTCCTATAACTTCCAATACTAGCTAAATTCTCAAACTCCTTGCTTCCAAATACTTTGTATTGTATGCTCACACTATTGTTCTTTTCCCACCTAGTTCCTGCTCTCAGTTACTTCATTTGTACAAAATCAGTACAATTAATTAAGATTT
The DNA here is from genome assembly GCA_013397555.1 of Urocynchramus pylzowi. Lineage (NCBI taxonomy): Eukaryota > Metazoa > Chordata > Aves > Passeriformes > Fringillidae > Urocynchramus > Urocynchramus pylzowi. Next base: position 1,771,034 of record VZRH01004833.1, read on the forward strand.
CCTACTATTCTTTCTTTCAGTTATCTGTTGGAATGCCCCCACCTACTTAGTACTCAGAAAAAATTTTCTAATATATCGAAACTGAAACCTACTCCAGGAGAAAAAAGAAAAAGAAAGAAAAGGATAAAACGTGGTATTTGTGAAATGAAACAAAACAAGATAGGATTAAAAAAATACTCTTGATACTAAGTTCAGTGCAGGCTCTCAGATCATCACACAATCTCAAAACTGAAAAAAAAATAGATGTTACTTCACAGGCAGGTATTTCAGATTATTAGTTGTGCAAAATACTGAAATATATATACATAAAATCAGTAGAGGGTATTACTTCCAGTTAAGTATGTAACAGAAGCCTCATATATGTTTAAATGTTTTGCTAAAAGAATCCTTACTGTCATTAAATAAGAATTGTAAATGAAGGTATAAAAATGCAAGAAACCATCCCTGTAGTTGGCAGATCATTCAGCAATGAACCCAGAGGCTCACAGGTTTTGTGTAAAAAATCTCTAACAAACTTTTACTACAGCAATCACATCTTAATAGCTCTCAACATATTTTGTACATATGTACTAGAGCAGGCAATGTTTAATGAGGGTTTGAAATTTGTGGAAATACCCTTGTAAAAGAGGAAATGGAAAACCCCTTCACATCCATTATTACTTCAAAATATTTTGTATAAAATTAATATCATTGATATTAATTGATGAAGTTTAATGTTTATGAATATTGAAAAAAATCTTCTTGCATTCTGGATATTTTGTGAGGCTCTGTAGGGGCCCTTATGGTACCAGAATTTCCTGCTTATAACTATTCTTTCTCAGCAAAAACTTAATCTCTGTTAGATATTAGTCCCTTCTTTAACTTATGTTGGAATAACTCTTCTATTTCACAAGACTAGACTAGAACTGAAGGGAAAAGAAAAGGAATGTACGTGGTTAAATGAACTCCTGCTTCAAGCAAATGCTGCGGGCAGACCGGGCCCAGGGAGGCGAGGCTCTTTCCTCTGCCTCCTTACACCGGTCATGAACGTTCTCATCTTTCTCTTTAGTCCTCACCTGTGCGGGAGCGAGTGGCTTTTAGACATTCCTGCTGATAATAAAAATACTGCAGCTTAGAACTTCAGTACCGGTCAAACCTTACACTCAGAGAGAAATCAGAGAGAAGAGAAGCAAAAAAAGGAGTGAGGTGCAAGCGGGAATCTGCGTCCTTCCCCCGCAGCGCGGCTCCCGGAAGGAAGGCTGCGGCTCGCGGGTGAGGAACTTGGGGAAAGCTGCGTTCAGTCCTCGGGCAGGCAGACGGGGACACCCCACATAAACTACTACAGCAATACTAACAGTTGCAACAGGAGGTGAAAAGGAGGATGTGTGTCTTTCCACAAGCTATCACTTAACTGCAAATGCAGTCGCAGGTTTGGGTTTGAATCCCAAACTGAGGCGAGCAGGAAAATGGTCTTCCAGCCTCAGCTCTTGCTCTGTGCTCCGCCTGCCTTCCTCAGCAGGCAGCCTGGGACACAGCTGTGCCTGAACTGCGGCAACCCCTGCGGGTGACTGGAACACTGAGCCAGCCCTGGCAATGCGTCATGGAATCTGCAATGGCACACAGCAGCATATACTTACAGACCATTGAAATAAACATAACTAATTTGGCACCTTCCAAGGATGTTAAACAAATTTATTTACTAGAAATTAGTTTTTATGGAAGAAGAGTGATTTTCAAGTGACTATTGCAGTATAAATGTATTCATAATAATAATCTGAAATTCTGATCTGCTCTTCAAATCAGTACACTGTAAACTACCATGTCAATGAAGAGCCTATTCATCGTCGCATTATAATGCTGTATATTTCTAATGCACTCCTGGTATTTCCAAGAAATTATCTTCATTGTAATAAATAATTGTTGATTTATTCAGAGCAATTAACTTTAAGAAATGTTAATGCTTTCATGTACTGTCTGTCTTCTGCTAGAAGCCTCACAAGGCTCTAGGCCTATTTCATAGACCCTGCTTGGACTTCCTGTGAACAGTCACCAGCCAAAATTTAACTATCCTGCTGCTTTTAGTATTTTATAAACATATGGCCCTTAAAATACACTGCTTTGATGAACAATCTTGTGAATAAATTTATACAAGGAAAGAGAAAAAATAAGCAGTTTCAATGTGTGTGAAGCAGCTTAAAAATATTAATGTTTTGAACATCCTTTTAAACACATTCACAGATTCAAAGTACATTAAATTTATCACCTCATGCTATCTTCAGTTAACCTATGACACTAAATCCAAAAACAGTCATGCTGGATTTCTTGCTGAGTGTGCCTATTTAATGGCTGTTGGTGCAATCCAAAATTAGTACTTTATTTAGTATCAGCACTTTCTTGAAAACAAATACAAAGTTGACAGTTATTTTTAAGAATGTGCTGTATCACACATTTAGAAAACACAAATAATGCCAGCAAACATGAAGGAGATGTACCTTATAGAGTGTGACAGGAAACAGAAATCTCACAAAACAAAAAGATCTTCCTATCACCAATAACTAGAATTTGGACCTGCTATTGTTTATTTAAAACATAGGGAAAACTCTGCTTCCTGTCACTATAGATGCATTTTGCTCCATATACAACATGACCCTTGACTTATAATAGACATTAGAGGACTCCTTGGCTTCTATTCAGTTTAGCCACTATAGACTGAACCTGCAGAAGGTTCAGCCAACATCCACACTACTTTAAAAGGATTTGACACATCATCAGAAAAAACAAAATATGAGTTTCCTTGAATTCTAGGGGGAAAGCACTTGAATGGCAAAAAGAAAAAAAAGAAAAGCACAGAAATGTTGCCAGGTCAGACAGTCCTGCTCCTTGTTGCTGAAGCAGCACAAAGCAAAACTCCCAGCTATACAAGTACTATATCAGCCCCCCTGCATTTCTTGGGTTTTTTGAATGCCAAAACCTACAGTCAGTTCTCCAAACTCCAGAACCAGGTGGTAAACTGCATGGTACAGTCCCCACTAAGGAAAAAAAATGGGTGATTCCTAAAGACATTAATAAATTAAGGCTAGTTTTTAATGAAGCAGCAGAAATCTATGGTTAACTAAGGACAAGGCTCATGATCTGCCATGTCTGAATACAAGTTAGAGGAATGGTAGCACTCACTAGATGGTGCTCCCCTTCCTGGGTAATCTACAGCATCTCTGTATTCGATGCAAATGGGCAGAGCAGCAAGTAGGTGTTGTCTCTAAAAGGTGTTAACAGAAATGAGAATTTTTCACATGTTGCTGATAGAAGGGAAAGACTCTGTTATAATTTCCTCTGAATTATATTCCTAAATTCCGCCTCTTCACCATTTTGTTTATGAGGCCCTTTATGTTTTCCATCCCTTGGGAAACATAATTTTTCCCATTTAAACTTCAAGTATGTCCTTCTAGTATACTGATATTAAGTACAGGAGTTAAAAAGGACTTTGGAATCACCAAATACACAATAAAGCAGGAGCTGGCAAATTCAGTGCATCTTGAAATGGGAGGAAGATGTAAAAAGAAACTGCTGTGAAATTAATTTCTTTTTTTTTCTTATTTTTAAACATTGCCATGTTAAAAGTAACTGATTTTTTGCTATTTGCTAACCCAAAGGATGTTTGTTTTGCTACTACTGGGTGTTCTAATAGCCTTCTACTAAGTTCTTCAAACTTGCAATCCCACTTTCCAAATTAATACGCACCTACCTCTCTGCACACTTTCTCCAAACTTTTGAACTTCCTCCACTGTTCCTTCTGTCCACAGATGATTCCTTCTCTTCTAGCCTCTCCTGAAGCTTCTTCAATAAACTTCCTGTTTTCTTGACGGTGTTGACTGTCCATTATCTCATTTGTTCATTATCTCATTTTCACTTCCAAGGGGTTGTCTTGCTCTCCCATTCCTTCCGATCCCATTTTCTCCTCTTTGTTCCAACTTCATTGCTCTGTTTGTTTTCCTGCTTGTTCCTGAACATTGTCCTTGTAGGCTTACAGTTCTATGAATTTGCTTTGCTGACCTTATAAGCTCTCTTGCAATTTTGTGAGCATTAAAATTCTGTAATTATATTAAGCTTTTAAAGTCATCTTGCTCGTCCTTTTATTTTTTTGCTGGATTTGCAGAAGTTCTGTAAGTGTTTTCCTAGCAACTACTAACCTTGAAGCTTTCCTAGCATTTCCAAATTATTTTCATGCTCATCCATACCTCTTCCTGTCACATTAATGATATACTGAACTCTGAAGGAACAATATGGTACTTTTTTGCTACCTTCTGCCATGATAAAATCCTACTAAATCAGTTATTTTTTGCATCTCTTTCGTGACAGATGCACATTTGTATAATTTGTACAGCACTACCTCACCTCAACTATTGAACTCCTCTAAAAAAAAGGACTATTTCTTTAGCAAAAGACCTTGGTTCAAACATGGCATGCTGCAGTGCATGGCATGCTTCACTGCATAAGCAAAAGATACGAATGAAAAAGCCTAGAGGCTGGCTTTACTACAGGTGCAAAGTTGTTTCTCTGACAGGGTCCTATTTACTTTCAAATATTGAGACTTTAAAGTAATTATAAATTAAGACCTTCCCAGACTTCCAAAGCTCCCAGATGTTTTTGTTTATTTGTTTAGTGTTTTAACAACTTTGACATTCTCCTAAGCAATTATTAAGCTTAAACTGTCTACTTGTGCAGACTTCCAGAGCTTCCAGATGTTTTTGTTTATTTGTTTAGTGTTTTAACAACTTTGACATTCTCCTAAGCAATTATTAAGCTTAAACTGTCTACTTGTGCAGACTTCCAGAGCTTCCAGATGTTTTTGTTTATTTGTTTTGTGTTTTAATAACTTTGACATTTTTCTAAGGAGTTCTTAAGCTTAAACTGCCTACTTGTGCTCTTTAATAATAATTACTGGCTAGGTAAAGGCTTTAGTTTGCCTTGCAATTTTAATAAAAACTATACTAATATATTCTTGTCTGACTTCTGTTTCAAATGGATGAATTACATATATTTGTTAACTAAAAAATTGTAAAAAGTAGCGATTATAGAAAATGACATATAGTGAAAATATATGTGCATAAAGACAACTTAATGAGTGTCTTACAATAACTACTCCAGATATTTGCTTGAATGAAATGTATACTTTGGTAGTGTAGGCCCCTTTACCTCTACCCTTAAAGTCATTAAAGGAAAGTTTAATGAGTGCTTCAGGGTGGATTATTTTTCCCCTCTAGGTTGCTGGACCAAATCAGATGAGTGTGTTGATTTTCTGTAATTGAACACATGTGGTCCATAGCTTATCTACTGCCATAAATAATAATGTATATAAACAGAAATATCTGAGCATATGTTTAAAAATCACAAATATGTTTAAGTTATGTTAAGGCAATGATGCATAAACTATTTCTCACAGCTTTATCTGTGTAGGCAATCTTAAAGCCATTTTACATCTGCTTTCTTTTTCATGTTTATATGCTTAAGTCTGTTTGTGTTATAAAACACAAAAGGTAAGTAATTGTATGAGCCTGTTCGCTCCCTAATTCCACTCCAAAAATTCAGAACCTGTTTTGCTGATATTTATTGAATTCTAGAGGCTTTTTAGACCAGCTAACTCACACAGCTTCGCCCTGCTCACCAGCAGCACATGATCCCTTTGGACCATAGTGCCATCTAGCTTCTCTTTTCCTGACCTCAGTATAATTGCAGGTGTGGAACACAGTTGAGTGATGAAGCAAAAGAAGAGCCAGGGAACAATCATCAATAGAATTGTCTAGGTAGTTGGCTATTTATCTAGACGTACAGCTGAATTACGGGAGCCTGACAATAAACCCCTCTTTGGTAATCCAAAAGTGAGACAAAAGCATGTATTTTCCTTTGAACAGGTCTTATTGCTTCCCTTCAAAATGGGAAAATCAAGATCCTTACTGATGCTCTAGGCAAGCTACCAATGCCTTTGGAAAAGCTCTGGCACCATACCAATACTAATACACACTTTACAGGACAGCAAAGACAACGTGGCTAAATCCTTGCACATTGCTGAAGGCATTTGTTTCTTACAGGAAAAATCTCTGCTTTCAAAGGAGCAAAATTTGAAGAGACTTGGAACATTCCTTGAGATGCCTAGAAAGGAAAAAGGCTAGAAAAAGTATCTTTCCCTTCACATGATGTGGTGGGAGGGTAATGGACTTCCTTGCATACACATGGAATCTGAGATCCAGTCAAAGATGCCTGGGTTTCATTTGCCTTTGCAATATATGCAGGACCTAACTCTATGCAAGTATAACACAAAATCCAGGTTTTTAAATGAGGGTACAACTTCAGAACAAGAGCTGCAGTGGTAGAATAGAAAAAGTCTCTTTCAGGTCTGGGTCTGACTCATGTTCTTGGCAGTTTCTGCTGGACTACACAAGATCCAATCTAGTTTGCTTAATCTTTCTTTCTAATTCACTGCTGTGCTCGTTACTACCAGGAGGGATAGATATTTTCTGCTGTGTCCCATGAGCATGGTTTGTTCCTCCAGTGGCACCATTACATGAACTTCTTCCTACTGGAATGCCACGTGTTTAATGCTGTTAATCCCTAATAGGAAAACAGCTGAATCTTCAAACTTTAATTTCAGAATGAATGTCAAGATAAAGATTTTCCATTAAATCCTACTAATCAACCAAACTTCTTAAATGATCAGGGTATATTAAGGCCTTAATCCCTAAATAATTAACAAATTAATTGAGATTCCATTGGTCTTATTCCTTTCCACATAAACCACCTTAAGTCTGTGAAGAGATGAGGATAAATGGGCTATTGAATGTAAAGGTGGCATAAATGTGCAGCTCTTAGAGAGATGGAGGAGCTGGGGCCTTTTGCACTGGCCTTGTATGAGAGAGAACAACTCAGATCGTTGGCTGGCCCCTGTAAAAGAGCAGCTGCATCTCAGCTGTCTTCCTGTTCCCAAAGAGCTGAGACACATAGCTGTCTGCAGTGTGACAGCTTCCACCAGCATCAGACACCCTTGGTTAACAGCTACAGACAACCTTGGCATCACTGAATGTTTTTATGGACATTCTTGCCAAAAGCTTGTCCATAGGCTATCTGAATAAAATTATTTATACAATAGGTACCTATGCCAGCCCAAAAATGGCTGGCACATAAACAGCTTTGTGCACTTCTGTTCGAAACCAAATATTGATGTCTAAATATTACCAAATACATATGACAATAGTTCACCAACTTTGTTCCCAAAATCAATTAACAGAAAACAGTATTTCAATACAGTACTGTGTAAGTGATGAGAATAAGAAATAAAAGAACACTTCAGTATTTCTATAGGTATCTCATTTACAGATATAAACCTGTATGGGCCATTCTACCCTGATTAAGTTGATCACAATTGCTTTCAGATTACAGATAAGAATAACATATAATCACCTATTTTATTCATTAGGTTAACATAATATTTATAGTGTTAGATGGCACTAAATGAGATAATGGCTACAATACTCTTAGTTTTACATGTAGTGGGTTTTTATTCTGAATTATTTGCTGCACAAGTTGCATTCACACAGATTTCTCAATATGCTTTTCCTAGAACCTTTTTTACATTTGGGAAGAGATTGTTCATAAATTTGTATACTTATGAGACAATACTTTTTCTTTATAATTAAATGAAAATTGTCTCTGAAATCTAAAAGAAATTAGGCCAACTGAATTAATAAAATCTGAAGAACCTACTAGATAATGACTTTATTTTTTTTTCTCAGAGTTGTGCCATACATTCGACAGAAATCAGACCTATTTTATCCTCTGGGAAGCCACACTCTCTCTGCCACCCACAACCTTGTGGAGTCTTGTAAACATGTGTCTCCCAGGAGTCCTGATCTCCAGATCAGCTTCTGGGCATTAGGGCTCACCAGCTCCTGACATGACAGAGAGCTTGGGAGGAGCAGCCAGAACACCCGGGGTACCACGTGCTCTACTACAAAAGGGTATGGGCTCATCTACCACTCTGACATGTGCTGCCAAACAAAGAAGATTTCTCTGAACAATAACTCCAATTTTAAAATATTCCTAAATTCCCAAACTCAGCCAAAAGGATGCTCATCAAGGGATATGAAGTTCTGACAAGTTTTTTTCTATCTCAAATGAAATAAAGCCATAGTTCAAAAGGCTACATATTTTGTAATTAAATACACATGTATGTACATGTAAGTATATAATTCTTGAATGTTAATAATTTAGTAATAAAATATCTTCCCGTCAACAGTCTCAAAATGTATTTGTGTTTGGGCTGATATGGGACACTATCATCTCAAGGATTTTTTTAGCATAGTATGACTACATTGCAGAAGGGACTATAATTATAATCTTGACATTACCATAACGACCGTGGTTGCTATCAGGTGACAGGTATTATATAGATAATCAGTAGACAGCAATATTTAATGATGCATGAGATAAAAGAAAATTAATTCATGCCTTTAATTCAGCTCAGAGCCATCATTTGTTAAATGTGCATGTGACTGTCCTGATCCTATTCATATGTACATAACAGTTCCATTAAACAACAAAGAGCCAAGCAAGATATCTGCTCTGAAATTCAGAGAGCTTATGTTTACTCTTGATATACAATGCATAGTTTTTTATGTTTCTATTTATCTCTATTTTTAACACAATAGTTCTACTGCCTTGATTTAATTAGCATACAAAAANGCCACAGAGAAAGGTATAGAAAATGTCTTTGTTGAAATCAAATAGCAGTAGTGAGGCTGGCTGTTTTTTTCCTATGTTGCAACCTACCAACTCTTTCATTTAATCTGTCCCAGAGAAATAATGCCACAAACTGAGAAAAAATAATCTAGAGTAAGGGGAGATGCTCTGTTGAATGAAAGAGCGACAATTATGCTCACTGGAGGAGCTAATATGGCTGAACATTTCAAATCCTGCAAGATTTTACCACTACATTTATAAAGTAGGATTAATTGAAAGATATATTTTTGTGGAAAAGGACAGTCCTGAAATGAAGCTATTCCAGTATGTGTAGATGGCCACGGGTGAAATGCAACAGAAGACAAAGGAGTAGTACTCAAACAAAGATATGAAGCAGCACTACTCACATATCTTCAGAATATTTCTGGTTACTAACTCTGTTCAAACCTAGGTGCTCCTGTCTCCACAGCGACAACACTGCTACAGCCATCTCACTGAACCTTAGAAGGGAAGATGCAAAGTTTATAGAGAATCACAGGAACAGTGTTTAATAAAATGACATCAAACTCAGTGTCAGAGGTTCCAGGCTGAGAAGAAACTGGCTATCTCAGAACTGTGGTACACAGAGGCAAGGCAGACAAAGGGGTCAGAAGAAAGCATAGAGGATATGGAACACACATGAAGCATAGTTTGCACAATGTTTTATCAAACTGACTATTTTTCATTTCATCATCTTTGTCTCTCAAGCTCTCCCTTTCACAGTTTTCCTCTGTTGCTAATGCTCACTTTGTTGCTTTGCAACTAACATTACACCTCCATCACATCATCAGCTTCAGAACAGATCAGGAGGGATGCAGCTCTTGCCTGAAGCATAGCTGTGTTTTCAATTCTGCCCTCAGACTGCCACACAGCAGGTGAAGACAGCCTGAACACAAGGCATCTTTGGTCTTAAGTGAAGCTTTTCAATAACAGCAGCTCTGTTCTTGTTCTGTGTGCCTTGGCTCTTGAACCACCAGAGCTGATTCTGTCCAGTAAGGATAAGATTTATTCTTCCTTCCTTTGTGTTTCTTTAGTAATTAATACTAATTATGCTTTTCATCAGCTGTCAATTCTAGAGCAGCAGAAAAACTTTGGAAGCAGTAGTGAATCTCACAGAAGTACAGAAAAAAGAGACATTTAAAGGATGCTGAAAAATTTTGGCAGAGGCACATTTTTATTATTCATTATTTCAACCCATTGTCTTACAAGAAGATAAGTTCAGCATGGTGAAGTCAAAGGTGCTACACAGCCCCCTTGATTGGCTTGAGCTCCCCTTCCAACTGGCAGTCAGCTTTCCTTCTGAACAACTCTCAAAAGCTTGGCTCTAAACTGATGACAAGCCTGATGTCTGGGGTTGCAGGTTAGTCATCCTACAGTTTTCCCTGAACTCCAAATAGTTAACCTTCCTGCAGTGGTTATTATGCCTCTTCAGAAACCCAAAGCTTCAGGCAAGAAAGCAGCCACAAATGGTTTTTTTCTCAGGATTGTTTCCAGTTCTTTATTTTCATGAATATCCATCCAGACTCGGTGTAGGTCAGACTGCTCAGGGACCCTCCCCATATTGAACTCCTTGGCAATAAGTAGGCAAGGTGGCCCACGCTCTTCAAGCAGAGCTATTTTCCTGTAAGGTCATGTTTTCCACACCAGAAGAGATCATTAGATCACCATGTATGGTAACAGATTGGTTTGAATGCCTGCATAAATGTGCTTATTCTGTGATGATGTCACTTTTAAGTTACTATGATTGAATTCTTCAGCCAAAAAGGTTTCTTCTCCAGCCTTCAAACTATTTTTGCAATTTTTTTTCATATTACCCCTTTTTTACACAGCCTTACTCAAATGCAAGTATCTGTAAATATAGACAAAGAATTTGTCCACTGCTCTGCACAGTAAAACCCCAACTTCAATACCTACTCACTCTCAATAGAAATTTAAGCATGTAGGATTTGTCATCATTTCTTTAGTCTTAGTTTACAACTGTCTCCCAAAACTTACCCTGCTCAAGCAGTTTTGCCCTGATCAGCAGAATCAAGAACTTTTCCCTTAGTGAAGAAAATTACAGAACATACTGAAGAAAGGGAAAGAGAAGGAAAGAAAATAGACTATTACCCTGGTAAAATGATGACAGTGCATGGGAAGGATTGACATAAAAGAGCAAAAAAAAGTAGCTTTCTTAGAAGTTAAACAGTCACGAGAAAAGCTATTTTCGCTGCCATTTGAGAAAGGGACTTATGAATTTAAAGAATATTGCAATAATCTAGTTATGTGATTTAAGATTAAATAGAAAGCTAAAGTATATGTTGTCACTTTTTTCTTTAATGAAATGCTACACTTAAATGTCTTCATTTGAAAATAATCTGTATGTGGGTTTTTTTAAAAATAGCATCAACTTGGTAGTTAGAAAAAAAAGGTTCACAATGTGCTTATGGCTGACTGAATCTGGAGGTTAGCTAAGATGTTATCTCTGCTTGTCAGTCCAGCACTGCTGTTGAATGCAGTCTCCACAAGACTGCTGATGCAACTCATACCTTTTTTGATTTCAGAGTTTAAAGAAAATTTGCTGGTGTATGGAATGCTTTGTTAAAGGAAGAAATTGAGAATATAAGTGCATGTTTTTATTTCTTAAGAAAAGCATAGAATTGTATTTCCTCACATACAAAAAATCAAAGAATCTGAGATGGTTAATCTTATCATAATCCCAGGCCTCTTCTGCCTTTCAGATTTTTCTCTGTGCTGTTTCTCAGGATCAAACAGTTAGTGCCCCTGTCCTGCCTTCTTCATCTCCCCTTGGCATAATTTCCCAGCTTCACCTTGCTGCCTGTACTTTTTTACACACCTATTTTGAGGGCAGTGATTGCCCAGTTTTGGTGGAGACTCATTTTGCTGTAGCTACCTAATTCCACAAAGCAGCTCTACGGCTTTTTATAACTATTTTGAATTAAGGGAGACTTCAAAAGATTGAATCCAAACTCTACCTTCAGGAACACCCTCTACAAGCAATTTTCACAAATAACCCGTGTCTCAGGGTGTTATTTTGAGGCATCCCAATCTTACTTTCAAAAAGCAGGTCCCACATGTATTTCTGCATGGGCAATTCACAAAGTGAGTGGCAGATTTATTTGGGCCATAATACAGCAAATGGCACTTCTCAAGCACATCAGTGCAACTGACCACGATCCATCCAGGCTGTTACTAACTCCTACGTGCTCTTGTTTCCAGAAGCCCTGAGAAAATAGCAAAGGAATAGGCAACTATTGCATGTGAATGTTGTGGCTGATCTGCACTGCTATATCACTACTGCATCATAAATTCAATGCTTTAATGAGCTCTCACCTCCCATCTAAAACACAGGAAGCCAGCTAATAGATGTCAATGCCAGTCAATCTAGGAAGGGCAGCTTCAGGCCATGCTCAGACAACTTGCTTGGCACAACACCAGAGGAAAGGAGCAACTCAGTTCAAGCAAACCTCATTTGAATTGCTGACAGGATTTTTCATCATCTTCATTTACACCTCTTGAAAGAGTGTTTGGTTGAGACACTTTAAAGGACAATTGGCAACATATCCCTTGTGTCTGTAAATTAGTTGTTTGAGCATGACAGAAAATCACATTGAAGAAAAGTCACCATTAAACTAGCAGAAGACACATATAAATCAATTCTAAATTAAAGCATAGAATGACAAAAACTGAGAATGAAATCCATTTCCTTAACCAAGAAGCAGTGCCACAGAGTCAGAAGAACTTGAGCCAAGCCAAGCTTCCATTGCAATTTACCATGGAGTATTTACAATGTGGAAATACAAACATTATGGCTGCAGAACAAGGCATACAGGACTTTTCAGAGCAGTAATTTCTCAGAGAAACTGACCTTGAGACAAATACTCTTTCTTAACTACTTTAAGTTCATTTCTTTTCTGCGTAATGCTATTTAGGTCACCTGAGTGTATTAAAACAGTCAAAGATTTACAGTCAGATGTAATTACATCAAACTTTCCTAGGGATTTCCAGGTGCTTTCTGGAATTGATGCATAGCATAAGGATAGCTGTCTAGAGTTTTGTACATCATAGCATTTTTATACATGTTTGCATTTTAAACGTGGTCTATATAAAATACAGGCATTTCAGATTTAACTTGCATGCTATTTTACAAGGGAAGAAGCCCAGGAGTTCCAATTATCTGATGGTTTGGACATTGAATTTGGAAAAATGTTATTGCTTTAATTCCAGACTAATGCGTTCCATAGCCAAAAACAGGGGAGAGGCGTTGTCTTAATTTTTTATTTTGGAGTTTGATTTTTTTTTTTGCTTATGGGCCCAGTAACGAGCTTTACCAAGTGTCTCGAGTTCCTTTAGCCATGGTGGGAGATGCAATATGCATTCTTCTGTGGATTCCAGCCTAAGGACTATTTTGTAGTTGAACAGGGCTTACCCTCAGGTGGCCCTTGGTTGAACTTTATTTTGGAAGTGAACCAGAATATTTTCCAGTATTGGGATAGATGAGGTCGAAGCAGTTTTCCTTCTCCATTTGCTACACAAAGACAGCTAAAGCACAGCCACTGCAATTGGGATGAGATATTACAACAAGGATATAGTGGCTCCAAGATATGTGCACAGTGTTAATAAAATAAATCTTGCATTTTTTATGTATTCAGTATTTCTTTGCTGGCCCTCTACATCTTTCTGGTGCCATCACTCAGAGGAACACGGTCTCCAATATGAAGGAAGAAGCTTTCTGTAAAACTCAGATTCAAGGAAACTTATTTTGCTTTCCCACAGGTGCTTGCAAGTGACTAAAGCTGTTTTCAAGATGTTCATACATTTTCTAGATATCAATTACAAAAAAAGGAATCCTTTTGAAGCCTTCATTCTTTGTGTTTTTCAAATCCTGACCTTAACAAGTATCTCTTCTGTGATTATGGAGATTTTTTATGCCGGGAAACAAAATATTGGTATGGGACTTTTAGATACATCATTGTATCACAGACACCTAACAGGTCTTAGTCTTGGGGAAAAAAATAAATTATTCCCTTTCTATTAAAGCATTTTCTGTGGAAACTTAAACTCCAGCAGGTAAAGCAAGCAAAGTGTGTGGGGCATAATAAAATATGGCCAAAGGGCCTTTAATATTATTACCTATCATGCGTGTCTTTTTCCTTGTTATTATCCCATCCTCAAACTATCCTCATGAGATCTCTAAGTTTGTGTCACCAATGCAACAAACTCTTGTGACAAAGTTTCCTATGTTCCCATGGGTCCATTCTTCTGAAGACAGCACAGCTTAGGTGATACTGCTTGTGGATGCCCACGGATTCAGAAACAGCTACCTTCTTGCAGACGTTTTTTGCCAGAAGGGAAACACAGCACTAAGTATCATCACCATGAGAACAACAGCAACTGCGTTGGAAAAGAGGAAGGAGGAAGTCAAGCAAAAGAGAAGAAAATATAAGGATTTTAAGACCATTCCTGGGAGGAATGGGCCTGCAGCACTCACCACAACAGTTTCAGTGCGAGGAGCTGTCTCCTTTCCAAATGCCACACAGAATCTATTATTTTGTATCTGGCAGAGGCTGTGAAATCATACTTCTGCAATAATACATTTAAGAGAAATACAACAGACTGGTAACTGAACAGGTGACAAGGTTAGATGGACAACACCAGCCTTCATATTGCATTGTATTTTATCGAGTGCCCATGGGCAGAGACCTTTGTTAAAACAGGCCTTAAAAAGCTTTCAAAACAAAATATCCAAACCAGATCACCAAAGAGGTGCATATGTTTTTAACAGTTTCCACAGACAGCATCATCCTGAAGTTTGCCAGAGAAAGCTGAAGGAGGGTCTTGCATGGAGCACAGAGATCAGGTATGCTGGGGGAATGGTGCAGCTCCCGGTGTCTGTGTGCATGTGTGTGTAATGAGACACCTGCCAGTTCTTCGCAAACGAACCTTGGGCTCAGGGAGCTCACTTCCAAGAACTACTTTAAATGCTGAAAGAATTACATCGATTTTATAAAAACAAACTTGCATATGTCTCAGAAAGAGCTGTCTAGGTGCCTGTCTCATACTGAAATCTCTAGAGCATAGCAAGTTACGTGCGTTGCCATATTTACCGGTTATCCCAGATTCCTAAATCCACTGCTTTGGCTGGAGTCCTGGCCGGCTCCAGGGGCAGACAGCGGCCGTGCCGGGAGCGGGGCTGAGGGGGCGGGCGGGAGATCCCGCCCCAGTGTTCGTGCCGGTGCCTCGGGGAAGCACCCGGCACCGCCTGGCCGTGCGGTGGAAGAGGGAGCGGGCAAGAAGTGCGTGGGGTCACAAAGGAGCAACAGGAGAGGAAGAAGCGCTGCGGGGCGGGGGCCGGGGCGGTTGGGCCGCCCGACGGGCGGTGGCCGCCGGCGGGGCTGGCGGAGCG
>VZRH01004833.1:1786210-1842621 GCA_013397555.1 Urocynchramus pylzowi
GGCGGCGGCCGGGCCCTCGCCGCGGGGCAGGACAGAGCGGGCCGCCCGGCGGAACTCCTCGCTGCGCCACGTGTAGAGCAGCGGATTGAGGGCCGAGAGCGAGCAGAGCAGCAGCCAGCTGGCGGCCTGCAGCGCCGGCGGCGCCGGGCGCAGGAAGAAGCCCAGGAGGCTCACCCAGACCAGGGGCTGGGTGCCCAGCAGGAACACGCAGCAGAGCAGCAGGACGGAGACGCTGCTGAGGCGGCGCTGGGCGCGGCGAGGCGGCGGCGGCGCGGCGGGGAAGGGCAGCTGGTGCAGCAGGTGGAAGTTGAGGACGCTGACCCGCTTGGCGCTGCCCCGCACCCGCCGCACGATGCCGAGGTAGCAGTGGAGCAGCAGCGCGGTCTGGCCCAGCACGGCCAGGGCGAGGAGCAGAGCGGTGTAGCGAGAGCTGCCGTCCGACTGGGCTGAGCCCAGGGTCCAGAGCCCGGGCAGCAGCGGGACCGGGAGCAGGGCGAGGGCCCAGGAGAGCCCGATCATGCAGCCCGTGTGTCTCCGCTGGTAGAGGGCCTGGTACACGCTGGGCAGCTTGGTGATGAGCACGTACCTGTTGAAAGCCACCAGCAGGTGCGAGGCCAGGGAGACGGTGAGGCCGAGGCCCAGGAGCCCCCCTCGGAGTAGCCGGTATTCCGCCGAGCGAAGGGAGGAGGAATTGGGGGGCAGCAGCCCCAGCACAGCCTCCTGGGGCATCCACAGGGCGCACACGCTCAGGTCTGCCGCACAGCCGTTCACGATGAAGGCATTGCTGGTTGTCTGCAGCTTCTTGAAGGAGAAGACTAAATAGATGACCATCACATTGGATAAAGTCCCTGAGATAGCTAAGACTGCGTAGAGCAGCGACAAAAAGATGCGGGTCCCGGAGGAGTCCTCCCAGAGCAGCAGCAGAGGCGAGCTGGCACTCCAGGAAGAGGCGTTGGGCATCTCGCTGAATGCAGCTCAGTTTTGACTTCGCCCTGTAAATCCCATCCTTGTCTGGGTCAGAAGTTCTGCTGCAGGAGTCCTCACCAAGAACACGGGAGGCTGTGCAGCTGAGGGACTCTAAGGCAGGTTTCAGTCATACAAGCTGTAAGGTCCAGAAAATGCTGTTTGCAGTAAGGATCCAAAAACCAGCAGTGTCCGAGGCAGGTAGGCAGCAAGAGTCCACAGATTGTAGCTGGTGAAGGTGGGTCCATAGGGAGGCAAATGGCTGTTGGCAGACCAGAGCACGGCTGAGGTTTCTGTAGCTGTGAGAACAGCAAAAGCAGCAGCACCTTGCACTCGGCAGCAGAAACGGCAGCAACTGATACAAAGCTTTGCAGTTTCTCCTGTGCCACAGTACGTACACTGTATATCATTCCAGGAAGATTCAGCCCTTCCACTCTTCATGAATTATTCAGCAGATTTTCAACTTGTTAAATCAAGAAGAAGAAAAAAAAAAAAAAAAAGCCAAACCCTATCATGCTCCAGAAATACTCCAACTACACAGTCTGACTCTTTTCTCCCTGCCTTACCAGTCTTCTGGGTCTAACCCATTTACACAACTTTCATTTGAAGCAAGGTTTTAAACCAGTATCAGTCACTTCTGTCTGAAATACAGTCCATAAACTGTAGAAATTCTTCTGCTCGATACTCACTTCTTAACAGATTTTTTTTTCTGATCTTATTTTTGTTAAGAGTAAGCTCAGTATGCTTCTGCAATTTTAGTTAATTTTAGAACTGGTCTATAATAACAATACACTTTCCAAATGAAATCTTTCAAACACAATAAATAGACCAATCCTTTTAAGACAGTACTTATTTGAGGAAGCTGGTTCTCAATCTGAACATTTTACATCTCTTCATAAGTCTCAGCCTGTCTCAACCCACAGGAAATCCTGCATTGCCACCCTGCCAGAGGTGAACACTGCTGTTGGGGAGCACACAGGTAACACAGGATCTGTGTAGTGTTTGAAATGGTCTCGCTCCAAAATCAGTTCCTGGAGAGGTGGATAACAGCTCCCAAGGTGGACTAAAAACTGATTCAAGAGTAGGCATTAACAGTCCATTCCCAGATGGAGAATAATTAGTCATGGGATTCTCCCAGGAACTCTATCCTGCTTTACTCAAACAGGGACAAAATGATAACTGTCCTTAACCTGGACAAGACTAAATAAGAAACTCAGTAAGAGAACTTACATTTACTTTGAAAAGCTTTTCAGATATGGAATGCTGGTTAATTTTGTGGTGAGCTTAAGAACAAAGCTGCTTTTGCAGGTAGGTTAGGTATAGATTACAAAAGCAAGCAATCACAGCTCATAAGGTATTATCTGTACCTGAGACCTTCATAAGGCATTTTTAGATAGTGTTAAACTCCTGGTGCTAACAAATAGCAATACCAAAAGAATGTATTAGGAGGTAGTTATAGTTGCAATATACATTTTTTCAAGTTAAAAAAGTTAAATTGTGTGGGTCAATGGATGTTGCATTACAGCATATTTTTTATTTGATAAAAAAGGCTCATGTTAACAATTGACAGAAATATTGATCCAAAGGTGGATTTGTTACAAACATGAATATCTATGTTCACTTTTAATTAATTAGATGGCTCATGTGCTTAAGGTTAAAGACATACCTCAGTGATTTATTTGATCAGGCCCTTAATTACCATATTTTTTGCCTGCTGCACTTTACAGTGTAGATCTAATCAAGTGTCAAACCTTTTGAGGCCTTTCATTGTTTAGTTGTCAGTAAAGAACAGTTATTATAGAAACTAAAATCCTCCTCTTTCTGCAGTACTGTAATTGAAAAATAGTCTCTGAATTTGTAACAAGAAATACCTGCCTAACTGAAAAGCTTCATAAAGCATACTTTAAAAGGAGATTGTGATGATTAATTGTTTCATAAGATGTTAGCCACAGAATATTATGGCAAGTAGAGACCTTTAGATTTATTTAATCCATCCATTCATGTTTTTAGAGATCTTGTGCACTACAACTTGTTCTCCCAGAACCATATATATTTATATTTGAGGGAACAGAAATGGTAAAGTTCAAGGACAAGTGAACACAGGATATGAAATAATTTTCAGGCTATTTCTTAAAAGCTACAAAGTTCTAAAACACATTCCTGATCTTTCACTGTTTCAATTTTTTTTGTTGTTGTTAAGAAGTTGATTGTTGCAGAATACTGACTTATTTATGAATAAAAAAAGGTTGTACATAAGCTGGTATTTATGTATTTCATCTAATAAATCAGTAAAAGTCTAGAAAAAGCCAAGGGGGAGGTTGATTACTATGTACTAGAAACCTTTTAATTAGCTGTTCTTTCTGTATGTTATTTACTCTGCACATCCAAATCACCATCCATTATTCATCCAAATGCAGTGGCAGAAGCCTTTTGTTATTTTTTTAGATCAGACTGTCACCAGAATTTGGGCAACTTAGAAAGCATCCACTGTATTCCCAGCTTTTCCATTCCTTTAGGGTGGCTGTGTAACAGTTACACACTGACCACATCTACTGCAAGAGAGGCTGACAGACTAATAAATAATAAGAGATAAATAATCATGTAATGCAACAAATTTGCTGAAAATCAGCAACAGGGTTAAATGTTAGAACCATTTGTGATTAGTTTTAAATTGAAGGAAGGATAAAAAGCTAAAGAAAGCTAAATTGTTTCGATTCTTATGCACAAAAAGCTGCTAGTGGTGGGACTAGGAGACCTGTTGGACATGCAAAAAAGTCAAGGTATATTACACCTGTAACAAGGGCCCTCACCCAGGAAGGATTCCTCAGTTCAGACACAGCTTTGAAATCACTGTACTTTGAAATAGAATGCCATTACCATAATGTCAACATGTTGATTAAATACCTGGCATTATACAAAGCAAATATGAGAATGTTTAGAGAGATTGTTAAAAAAGGTATCTATCTTGCTACTGGCCTTCTGCAATGTTAACCTACTTTTAAGTACATTACATGGTTTACAGGAAAGATGGTGATTCTGAAAAGTTACCTTCAAATAGAGATCAAATCATCAAAAGATCTAGGAAAAAAAACCCCAAGAAACAAGGAAGCTGGCTTATACAGGCATTTTATTATCAATTAGCTGTATGTATATATATATATATATATCTACATTTCAAAATTAATCAGTATTTTATTAAGGAAAACTATTTATAACAAAGTACATGAGAAAATTCTTTATGAGAGGTAGAATTACCTTATTAATCTATAATTCATATACAGTATATTGTATATATATACACACACATATGCTACTTTGTGTGTGTATATGTTACATATACACAGTTGCAAAAATGTACAGTATTGCATGTAAATTTTATTCAGTGATTTTGATTTTTATAGCTGCTCTCGGTATTGCTTTTGACACTTCCAGTACAACTTTCCATAGCAATTTGTGATCTCATCTTTTGAAAAATGATGTAGCACTTCACTTCAGTTGTAAAGCAAATGCAGGGTATTCACAGGTCTTCAGGAACAAAGACTGACATTTCAACTAAGTTTTATTTTCAAGTTTCTGCAGATATTGGAAAAACAAACAGGTAACAAATCTGTTTTGTTTTTGTCTTGTACATGAGGGGCAAATAAAATCCTCACAGTTGCTTATAGTCTTTTCCTTACCATCATTTGTGAGTTCTGAATTTTACACATGATCTTTGGTACCTCCCTGTAACACCATTTCATCCTAAGCCTCGTCCCTAATCACATCTGACTGACCTGTATGTTCCACGGAGTAAAGAGCATCTTTACAATGTCAAAAAACTTCCATGATGCAGGAGGCTACCTCAGCCATATGCTTAACAGCAAACATAAAGGTCTATGAGGCATCCAATTGATAGATAAAAATTTAATATATGTCCAACATATACTGTGTGTTGCTAAGGAAATTGTACACATACTGCCAAATGCAGGTTAAAAGTATGCAAGTTTGCAGTGCTACCTAATTCATTGTACATTTCTACCAACTTCAGTTTGGTCTGCCTTCATTTTTGCAGCATATATTGCATAGCAAAAGTTAACACTCTGCATTGAAAACAAAACATAAATCCTTTAAGAAATTGAAAGAGCGTTAATTGTACAATTGAGTCATCACATAAATTACCTCTTTGTTGCAGCAGAAGATGTAATTACATCACATCTCAACAAATATTTTCCCTTTATTTTTCTTTCATAGTGTTTCCTCAAGAAACGTTAGCAGCCAGAAGTGGAAAGCAGACAATATATATCAAGTGCTTTTAGTTGACATTGTAATAACAAATCTCTCACTAGTTAGACTTCCATCAAATTACCAGAAGACCAATTAGTAAAAAAGGTAATTACATTAAGCTCTAAGCAATAATGATGGACCCATAAAACAAGAAAAATCTCTTGTTCATAAAAAAATTTATATCTTTGATAAACATGTACAAATTCTTTAAAATACACATTTTTGTAGCAAAGGAGACGCTAAATTAAAATATATTCTAGTTTTTACATAATTTTTATATATAGTTTACCAAAATATTCTCTTAATACATATTTTAACACTGTACACAAGTTAATAAATGTCTTAATGAAACTCATTAGAAATATATTCAACTGTCTCAACATAAAAAATTTAAATTTGTACATAACATGGGGTAGTAATTTCCATAAATTCAACTTCAGTGCATCTGCAGTAGTCATTAACAATAAATCTCTGCCTGTTAAGAAGTCTTCTCTTGGTGTTAAGGAATTAATACATCTTGTATTGAAGGTTCCTCCTTTTAATGAGCAGCTTCTTTTCTTCAGTTCTTCTCCATCATGAAGGACATAGATTTGAAGAGCTCAGCAGGTTTCACCAAAGCAGCAAGGCTTTAGTACTGAACATACTCAGACTGAAGGGACTGTGCAGAGAAGAAAAACTGATTAAAACTCACTGGAGAGGTTTTATTTATATATAACATATATTCTTCATTTAAGAGTAGAGGAAGGACAGAAAGGAGAAAAATAAACAAATGGAGTTGGGGGGGACCTGAATCTCTACATAAGTAAAGATGAATAAAATAGAAGAAATGAAAATCTGAGTAAAGTCCATCCACTTTGCTGTATCTACACTTTTCCAAACCAGTTTCTTGAGATTCTTAGTGGAAGTGTTGCAAGTCCTTTTAAAATACCACTGTAACTGATATTGAATTGTTTCCACTTATCCTGAATGAGAATCCAACTGCTACTGTAAAAGTCAGCTTACTTTAGATATTGATTCAGATAATGATATAGGAAACACATGATGAAATTCATTATTGAGGAAAAAAACTACATCAGTAATTACACAGATGGATAAATTTTTGTATGACTACCAAAACCAGATGAAAATGAAGCACTGCGAATGGTTCATCTGGATTAGTAACAAGACAGTATAAATAAGAGAAAATCATAACCTGCTCTACTGTATTTATTTACATTTCAATTTCTACTGAAGTCTAAAGTTTTATTAAAAACTGATTAATCAGCTTAGACAGTATCCAATCATTTTACTAGCTCCTCTACAGATGTGTTTAAGAAGTCACACTGATGAATATAAGTCTTGTACAATGATGAGCTGTCCCAGATTAGTATGGTTATAAATAAAGAGCAAGTAAAACCCCCAAACGTATTTTAAAACTGCATCAATTCTTTAGAATTACAGAGAGCTACTGGAGATCAACAAGACTCCTAAGACAGACTGGACCCTCACAGTCTTCTCTTCCATTTTCCTACTATTCCTAAGTAGTCCTTACAGAAAATGCTCTTTGGCACCCATAATGAAACCTGTTAGTACAAGTGTATAATACATTTATATATATAACTTTATAGCTCTAACTAATATCACACAACTCCTTCCCCCTATATTTTAAGTCTCAGTGTGTATTTTCAAAGTTGTCTTTTAGATGCATTTTCACATCTTGAAAATTTGAGACCATCTGGATATTCTTTCCTAGGTAGAAAGAGTGTTGTCAGCATATAGATTTGAATACTATTGACTAAAAAAGGTCTGGTTTTAGTAAGAGCAAGGCAGACGGAATAGCCCTTTGTTAATGAGCACTTGAAACTTCTCTCTTAATGATCCTCAAAGGCTTCTCATTTTCAGAAATGCATTTTAACAACTGCAGAGATGGTTACACTTAATTAGTGCGTTATTTGGAATGGATCCATCAAAACTGAATCCCCAGTAAATCTGATTAATAAACATTTTAAAAAGGCATGAAGTGTAGTTACATACTCTCATATGTTGTACAGTAATAGATTCCTTTAAGCTTGGACAGATGAAAGATGACCAGAAAGCACTGTACACTCTTAAAACTAGCAAGTATTATTTATAAAGAACTGAGAACACCAGCCCTTCACTCAGCAGACAGCAGTAACCAGGAATTCTACATTGTGATTGCAATGAATGAAGCAAAACATAAATTCAAGATTCTGAAGTTTAAACTGCAATTCTTAAAATTGTTAGCAATCCAAGTTGCAAAAAAATATGGGGAAAAAATTTTAAAAAAGCATTAAAAAACCCCCAAATATCCAGCAGCATATATTTGGAAACAGGATAGCATGTTTTGGTAATTTTTATTACGGATGGGTAGGCACAGTTTATTTACTTTAAAATGAAGAAATATGTTTTTCAGTGTGTTCCCACCCTCATCATAACTCTACTTCACATCCCTATGATTTCTTCCTAATGTCTCAAAGTCTTCTCTGAACACAGGGAAATAATTAAATCAAAATAGCATTTTTTTTCAGATTAATCTATGTGACCTCACATAAATTTCTATCACTAAAATCATAATGATAGCTGTAACAACTGAGCTGTTGTAAAGTATACAGACTCACATTTGAGTTTGAAAAATTTAAATATAGCAGGAGAGGCTTGTTGTTATGATTTTTTTTTGCATTTTCAAAGAAGTCATTTGTTCTCAAATCTCTTCACATGTCTGAAGAGATTGACTGTAAAGTTTCAAAGCCTGTAATTGTGGTTTTTTTCAGTTTTTCTTTTAAATCTTTTGAGGAGTTTTCTATTTTAAAATTTACATCTGTCATGACTCAAAGTATGGCCTATGCTTCTGAAAGCGTTATTAAAAACAAAAAATACCCAATCCATTTTTACAACTAATTTGCTGGATTTAACAAAATCATGTTAAAAATAGAAGAAAAAGAATCCAAAGAAAATTGACTGCTGAATTGCAAAGATGAGAGTATAAAATCAGTTAATGGAGAAGAAATATCAGTGTGTATTCCTACAGTGGTCCCATGCCGTGTCAAGCTTGCCATTTTGTACCCAAGTAACAGACATTTAAACAAAGAACTAAGAATTAGATAGTTTCAGTACAGTTAAGGATATCTAATGAAGTTTATGCTGAAATAACTGCTTACATTACTTTCATTTTTCTTCTTCAAGAAGAGGCAGAGAAAGCCTCCTGGGAGAGACAATCAGCACCAAACTCACCGAGGCACTAGAACTGTATCTGCCACCAAGCAACTGCAGGACCAAGCCAGCCTGAATGTGAATTCTGTTTCAGGACAGAATAACCCTACAGCATTTAGGCCTACGTGTTAGGATTTGAACATGCCCTTTCCCCAGATAATTGCAAAGTTGTAACTTAAGTTTTTGGAATTGTGCATCAACTCTCCCAAAGCACTGTTGCAGCAGGAGTGTTGCTGCAGGCAAGAACCCCTGGGAATACACAAGAGCCACTAAACTAACTCAGGCTGCATTAGGGAAAATGTACACACACGTGAAGTCTGTGGGTCTGCTCCATTCACCCAGCAGCAAAATGAACTACTGCTTGGTTTCTGCAAAGCCTGTCCTATCTGCATTTATGCTAAGTTCTTATTAAGAAAAACCATGCTACAGGTAAAGATGATGTATATGAATTTTAAAAGACTGCCAACACGTCTCAGTTTTTTGGCAATGTTTCCATCTTGCCAGTTTCCATGACAGCTATAGAAGCAAAAGGTGACTCATCTTAAGACTACCCAGTTACATATTCTCCAACAAAAATACATTTTAAAGAGCGATATTTGGATTTAGAATTATTGTAAGAACAAAGCAAAAATCTTATAGCAGTACCTTAAGTGTGATTATAGTCGAAGAGAGTAATTCTGCAAATGTTTTTGTGAGAGATTTTGTTTAATCAAAACACACACTTTGTAAAATAAAATATTTATTCTATTTGACTGGAACAGCAAGTTGTTTTTTTTTCTTTGAAAAATCAAGCTTTTCTTCTAGTTCATCAGCATAAACACAATAAAGTGGATTATAAGCTTGCACTGATGAAGGACAAAAACCATTAGAGAAAAATACATGTCTGACAACAATAGTTACAGTCATGGTTATTTTTTATTCTTTGTTTTTGTTAAGTGAAATGTGGAACAGTGATATTAATGCTGTTTCATTGCAAAACATTGGAAAAAAAAAAATCAGTGAATAACCTTCTCTTCTATACAGCCTGAAAAACTCACTAATGAGTTTAGTGAACATAAACTGGAACTGAAAAATTGCTGTCCTAGCCATCTCAAAATGCTCCTGAACAACTCATGTTAACAAAGATAGATAAGTAAGAGTGAGAAGGTGATTTTCTAAAATAAAAGTACTGCATGATTACAGCTGGTTAGCTTGATATCTAACTCAAGGAAGTGAGATTTTGCCAATTAAGAGAAAGGGAATTAATCAGTATCATTCAAGAGTCCTTTGATGAGCTAAAGGAATAAACAAAGCACCAGGACATGTAATAGGCTTCTGTCAGGTACATCACTGATGTGCTCCAATTAGAAAGAACACAAACACTGCAACAAGCCTAGGCTGGGCTGTCACGACTTGAAGTAATTTCAGCATCTAAAGCAGTGAAGTGGAAATGATTAAACAGAATTCTGTTTTTAAAAGAATTCTGCCAGAACTGGTAGCTTGATACTACTCCATATTTTGTTGATGAACTTCAGACCACTGGTAAGTGCTACCAAAAGCAAAACAACTGCATGTCAGGGGCTGAAGTGGTAAGGAAAAACCAATCTTCCTTGATGGGTTAATTGGTCCCAGAAGAAGGAGAGGAAGGAGAAAAAAAAAAAAAAACCAAACAAAAAAACAACCAACGCACTAAAGATAAACATGATGCTTTTCCACAGAATTCCACATGAAAAAAAAAATCCCATATCAAACCAAAAATACGTCCAGGAATGCAGGACATGGGACTCAAATAAAAGAAACAGAAGTCATTATCATCAATGGCAACAACTTTTTTTTTTTTTTTTTTTTTTTCCCATTCCCCTTCAGCTTCCAGTGCATTACAGTAAAAGAAAATAAAAGAAGATAGGTATTTATAAGCACGATAGCACTGCATAGCAGCTTTCTGGACCAGAAAGATTTAAGAAAACTGAAGAATTTGAACACTTTCCAAAAGGATTTTTGAGTTAACTTAGCTTATCAAAAGAAAATCAAGTTGAGATGAGTAGCATGAGATAACTCCACAACAAGAAAATAAGATAACAAAGGGCTATAACACTGACATAATAAAGAGATACAGAAAGTTGCAGGTTAAAAGTGAAATGGTTTTAAGCATGACTCTGTTCAATCAGTGGAACTTATCTTTCAGAAAATTTATGTTGCCCTCAAAATAAACCATCTGTATATTTGCCAGTGAGCTGCTCACTACCAGACAGAAAGCATCCAGAGATTAAATGACTGAGAAACCTACTCTTGTCTTAAACTTCAGGACATCACAGTGACTGCAGTCAGTCAATTGTGCATAAAGTGGGTAACAATTCAGTGCACTGCTCTGTGACTGGGAGAGATGCACAGGGCTACAGGGTACATTTAGAAGCAAATGCATTAATCAGAACATATCTGAAAAACATTTCAAACAGGAACACTTTTTAGCCATTATTATATTGAAAGAATATTACTTCACAGGTAAATCAGAAACTTGCACTTTAGGCTTTGCATGGCATGACTCTTTCTAAGAAATGCTGCCTCTCACATCACAGCATATAATACATAAAATAGAGTATTTTTAGCTCATCTCACTCTTTAGAGAAGACTGGAGATATAATCTCATTTCAAGATCCTGCTGCATTTGACTGTGTATAACCTCTACTCCTCAAGAGCAAGCAATATCAAGCCAAGAATTATTCTAAGGTTATATCCTTTATATCTCTTATAGCCTTTCATGCATTATTAAGTCATTAAGATAGGTAGGAAGAAAATTAAAGATGTTCTTATGACAGGAGAATAGTGCATTTGAGATAGTTTTTTTTCCTTTAAAAATGCTTTCCATTCAACCTAAAACTTTACACTATGCCTAAGATATTTCATTTAAATTAATGGTTTAAGTCACTTAATAGTTCTACTGCAAAGAGACAACAATTAATTTCCTTCTTCACTGCAATGCACAGAGCTGTAAGTACAACATGGCTATTTCACCTGTCCATGAATTGCTCCTTTCTTCTTCTTTAAACTTCACAGTAACTATCATTCCTTGTTTTTCTCCCTTTTCCTAAGTCATCCATATCTAATAAAGAAAGCATGCTACAATTCTGGAAGATACATTGTAAACCATCCCCTCTCCCCTCACAGATTTGGGGAATTTTTGTGTCAATGCCAACAATGTTGCACCTCAATGGTTTATGAGATTAAGGAGAACCACAGCACTACCCTACAATTTTGTAACTATCTAGACACAAAAGAAACCCCAAGTGTCACCAACACTTAATTTCCTGTCTTATGCTTATGGAACAAACCCACTAACTTGGCTTTCACTGGAAAAAATCATTTGTAGCATTAAGTTACAGCAACTACCTCTCCAAAGGAGGTGACAGTTCTTAGCTTTTAAGATGTTACATTCAACCTTTAAAGCTGCTAAAGGAAAACAGGATTACTGTTTCTGTAATGCTTTACATTATCATTTGGCACCCTTGTAAATTCTGGCCTATTGTGAATGATGTCAGCTTATTTGCATTACTAAGTCATATCACAGTTACAGGGGTTTCTTCCCCTTAGGATGCTGCATGTAAGTTTACATGCATATGCTTTATGCATAATATGTAGCTGTAAGTAAAATATGGAAAAAAAAAAACCCTCTAAAAATGCTGCTGGCAGCTTATAATTTACAAAAGAAACAACTGAAAAGAATGGGAATGGGCTGACTCTCCAAAGAATTATTGTTCAATAAATTAAATATGAGACAGTATTGAAAGAAAGACATTTAAAAAAAATAAAATCAGCCAATTTACCACTTATTACTCAGATGAGTGATAGCTCTCACCCACTGGTGGTATACTGACTTTTACTTCCAGTATACTCAACAGAAGCAGAGGACTGAACTCCTAAGGACTGAATTTCTGTAAGCATATTGGACTAAAGACTGGGAACACCTAAAAAGGATGACTTTCCAGAGCAAATCAGAATGCATGAACAAATGAAAGACTCAATGTATTTCAAACAGACATTCCTGCCTTGATACACAGCTTTTCACCTCTCTCTTCATCTCTATGCCTGAAGAAATTAAACTGAATTAGTTCAAGAACAGTCCTCTTCTTCTAGAACTTGTTTCACCATAGAAAAACTGTTATGGTTTCTATATCTCACTTGAAAAATCTCAATTATATATAGTTTATTACAATCCCATGTAGTAGGGAAAAACAGAGTCAAATTAAACAGGTGAAGATGTGACAACATTCAAGAACTCCCTTGCAAACAAGTTTAAAGTAAAGTTTAAACTCAGCTATAAACTCAGTGCAGAACAGTGATTCTAAGATCATGGAATATCAGCATTTATTTCCAGATAAACTGCAGTGGATAAGAAGCTATTTTTTTTTTTTAAACAAGCATCAAGTCTGTAAGCATCAAGTATTCTGAAGAGCTGCTTTAGTCAAGCAGATTCTACCACAGTAGGAAGAACCCACTGAGTTAGAGAATACAGAATCACGTTCCCTCAACTAATTTCAATGTTCTGTTAATACAGATTACATTTCAGTCACACATGCAATTTAATTCCACAATGGAACAATGAGATTTTATTTCCTACTGTCATCTATCCTCAGAAATAGCAATTCATACTCCCAAGCTACAGAGATGTGGCTTCTGAACTGTGAGTGGTGCCACATCCGAGCTGTTAACAAGAGGGTAGGTCCTCCACTTCTGCAGGAAGAAAAGAACACAGCCCATGAATGACTTTTGGCAGGACATCCTAGTTACATGCAATGTATATTATTAGCTGTTTTAAGACAGACTCACCACACCCAAAAGTACTAGCAGGTATAACACCAGAAATTTCTTAATATGAAACAATTTATCAGTGCTAAGGAAACAGAAGAGGGATGTGCAATACTCTGAAGTTAATTTTACACAGAGCCAATTTTATTTCCACCCAATAAAAAAAAAAATTCCTAAGTGTCAGAACTAGTCAAGAGAGGCTGACAGGCTCCCTTAATCATAGGCAAAATCTATTAAAAACAGTGTACTATTTTTTATAATTAGTAGGCTATCAAATCCTTGGAAATCAGGTATTTTAAATTGGTTTTAGATTTATAGTAGTAGATATGATTATTTTTTCCCTAGAATAGATGAAGCTGCTTCTGATTTCATAACTGAAGCTTCTCTAGTCTCTCTTCTCTATACTTTGTATAGAAACACTTTCAAGTTGCATTAGTTTAACTGTACATCCTCTTTATACAGACTCTTTTACACAGAAAAAGATCAAAAAATAAGCCCAAGGCAGCAAAGTTGTTGAGGAATGAAAATTGCAATGTGAGACCATCAGAAATATCTTGCTTATAATACTTTCCACATTTGGTGTTAGAAAGGGAGTAGGTTTCAAGTCAAGAGCACTAATTGTTCAAATAAGCCCCATCTTTAAGGATGTTCTGCCTTCTGTTTATTATGACACATACAAAGGCTTCTTAAAATCTGTTACTGCACAAAGATGAAGACACATAATTAACTTATAGACTGTGTTATGGAAAATTTGAAATAAAATCTAAAGGGTAAGAAGGTCCATAAAAAAAGTTATCAGAAAAGATATAAAGTTCAGGCACAATTTATGTTCATGAAGCTTCCATATAACAGATGCTTAGAAGAGATGGGAAAAAAAGGAGCTGAAATGATAGGTAACAGACAAAGGTGCTGTTCAGAAACATTAGAGGAAGCTGGAGAATTATGCTGAGTTAATATTTTTTTTGCAACAGTTTTGCTCACAGAAGCAAGGAAGAAAAGCATCAGTGAGCTGCCTGAAAGTGCTGTTGTGACTATGACTTACAGGAATGGCCTCTGGTATGGTGCTGGAGGAGCTGTAAGGCCCATATAGGAAGGCTGGTGTGTACTCATCTGTCACGGCGCTGTGAAAACTGCTTTGGCTGCTCAGGTTGTTGCCACTACTGCTGTTTCTGTTGTATAAGTTGTTGTTCAGTTCATGGTTTTTTCTGTGTGGCAGCTGCAAGCTGCCATTCAGGTGACTGGAGATATGGCTTACAGAAAAACCTGTCCTAGAGGACGATGATGTCATTTTGCTCTCATCACCATCTGAAGCAGCATACAGGTTCCCTAGAGAACTGGCTAGTCTGGAGTTTATGGAAACGCTGAATGGAAAACACATGCAGGGAAAAAAATATTCACAAGGTATGTAGGGATATATACAAAAATGTAACAGACAATTCAGAAGATATTAGGTGAACAACACAGACCATCCTGAAATAATCTGTGTTTGCACACAGGTTCATTTTCTAGCTTATAAGTAACAAAAAGCAGAATTCCTCATAAGGACTTTCCAAGTTTTGCTTATTCAAGCACCATGGCCAGCTTTCACCTCTGTCAAACTATATATGCATGCAGAAGATGGTGTTAAAAGGTTTAGGCAGTATCTGATTTACACTGAAGTAGTTTGTGTACATGGAACAATTTAAGAACTCCTCCTCTGTTTCTTGCTATCAGTTTTGTGATACAAGCCTTCAAGTAACCAAGGAGTAATATGACAAAATTTGAGACTAGAAATAGGATGTCCTGAAATACCTCAAGCTGGTTACTCTGTTCAGGCAAATATTTGTGCACATATTTATTAAAAATGCATCAGTCATTCTGAGTGTCATTCAATATATAACTACTTAGGGCAATAGTTATAATGGAGCTAAATAGTAATAAATCAAGGGTTCATAAAAAAATTAATTACCACTCCATATTCTGAGAGTAATAGTCTATAGACTAGTGGGAATATCCAGAAAACATCTATAAACTGAATGAAAGAAACCTTGACAACCCACTTGAACAAGACAGTACTGTTTCTGACAACACAATCTGTAAAATCTCTCAGACCAGTTGGATAGATTTTGGGTTTTGCTTGTTTGTTTTTTTTTTTTAAATCTGTGGGCAACTAAAGTTTGGCTAGTGGAACAGCAAATCACTGTAAGTAAATTTAAGTCTTTTTGCAACCAAGAAGAGCAAGCACTTCATAGGCTGCAGATGTGCTGACAACCCCTGTAGGATACTGTAAGCATTTGTACCAAAATGAGAAGAAGAAAAAAACCTTTTAAGGTTAGAGCCTGAGGATGTGGAAAGTCTGCTTATTCTTTCTGCAGATGGTGAAGTAACTGCCATCACTCTGGAGGTCTTCAGAGGAGATATGGATCCTTCTGTGCTACCTGAAGTAGTCAGTCTAAAAAGAGTGCAGAGTTCCAGTGAGAAGCAAGATTTTATAATTAAAATATACATCTCCAACACATATAATCTATTAGTACATAGATTGGTATTTTAAAAGTGTGAATTCTCAAGTCTGAGAACTCCACAGCAAAAACTCAAGTTTGTCTGCTTAAACATTTTTTTTTAAAAAAACTTTCCAGATATCTACTCCAAGTATTTCCCCTGCTGCACCTTATTAAAAAGCTACTTTTCACCTTGATAATTTATGAAGGCCAAGTGTCAATTTTTTATAGATTTATTGTAAGTTTTATCATAAATTTTAGAACTCTAAATGCAAACTTCATTAAGAGTACTTTTTGAGCTTATAGAGCAAGAATGAGTTGAAAAGCCCAAAACTATAGCTTTCAGGAGATCAGCATAATTTCCAAATAAAAATTTTCAAAGTTGCACAGAACATGCAACTAGGGTCTTTCTATGGTGGGATTCTTAATGATAAAATTCTTCACATGTCAACAATGAGCTGTATGTATGTTACACTGGACTACTCAAATTGTTACTATTATGGCTGTCCACATTAATTAATTTAAAAAATTAATTTTCGCTAGCCCTAGATAGGGGGCTTGGGTACAGATCTCCAACTATAAGCACAGAAGAAAAATGACATTAAGCAGCTTTAATTACACACAAAGAAAGGGTAAAACATTCATTTCCAATGCCAGCCATCTGGAGAAATCCAACTCAAAAATTTAGGTCAGAAAACTGAAAAACATGTGCTCTTTTCAGTATTAATGCTTGATAATGATAGAAATTTTGTCTTACATATTGTATTTTAGATTCAATGGGGTAAGGCATGCAATTTGCAGGTGTTTAAAAAGGTTTGTTACCTGCCTATGCTCAGAAATCTGAAATAGTGATCACATCAGTTGATTAACAATGATCCAAATCACTGAAAATTAGGACCCTAGTCAAATGATATACATTTAGAACTAGAATTTTAAAGTCAGTACCTGAAGGGCTGTGATATTGACCTGGTGTGCAGTTTCATGTCTTGTAGCCTAAAGAAACAAAAACGGCAATCTTTATCCAAGGATAAAAAACATTTCCCATCTGCCAAATTGTATGTGTGTGTCTCAGGTTGGCTTAAAATATAAAAATAAGAGTTAGAATTATTGACAATCAGTGTTTTAATTTACAGCAAAAGAACGGAGACTTACTTCAGGTTTAATTTCAAAGTTCATATTTTTATTGATTCTGAAAATTTCTAAATTTCTGTATGGAGTACAGAGAAGTAATTATAGAAAGACAGCTAAGTTTGATTAGGAATATTTTGTTCAAGTTGTAAGTTCTAAAATACTAGATATAAATTTGAAAATTTTGAAGTATTTTTTACGTTATCTTTTACTGCTACGCAGTAAGAAGGCATCCCTAAACAGGGAGGCAGAGGGCAAAAAAGGAGAGAAGAAAAAGATTAATAAACCAAATCTGCAACTAACAGACACATACCTGGAGAAGTTTCCACCACAGAAGGTGGTACAGGTAGTACCACTGCCTTAAACAAGATCATGTAATTGCCACATGGATCTGATAGCATGGGTTCATAAAAAAATTGATTACTGAATTTAAGACTGCAAATTACCTCAGACTGGTATAATTACCTCAGAGCTCCAGTTGTAGCAGAACAAGGCTGTCTACGACTTTTTAAGGCATTCAGCTTATCTCCCTGTGTCATCCCATTCTGAGCTTCCACATCTTTGTCTTCAGAATCATTCTGGGAAACAAAAGTATGCAAGCAAGGGAATCTATTGAATTCTAGGAGCAGCATAGTTTGAAAGCTCTGTCTCCCTTCACAAAGATCAGAACCCAGAAGGCTGCTCTAGTGTCTTCTGCAGACATGGCACTACTCTCTGGTACATTAAATGTGCCTCTGTACAAACACACTCACATAGGGCTTTTGCAGAACCTGACCTCAAAGTTCATGATGCTCAAGCCTAATGCCAGCATTTATTTACTTCAAGGAAGTCTGTTGGACTTTCATACACACACCTGCATTATTATTAGTTAAAAACCTGGAATAATCAGATTTTTGGTTTCCAGGAGGAAAGCCGACTTTTTGTTTTCCTTCATTCTCAAGAAAACAACTGAAAATCCTAAGACCATTACTTGAAATAATGCAAATCTTTGGAAGCTTAAAAAAATTACCTTTTAAGTAACAGTTTTAAATATTACTTGATCTTTTTCATTAAGTGGAGTTTTGTTCTAATTATGACCTAAAAAAATTCTAGAAGTTATCTATAGCTAGTTATTAAAAGCTCACCTTCAGTCTGTTTGAAATTTTTCCTAAGAACACTTACCTCCTTATATTGATCCAAGTCTTGTGCTTTATTCAGACTGTCACTGATGGAAATGTCATTTAAGCCACACAGAACTCTATTAATGTTTCCATCAACTCCTCGCTGTTTCTGGTTTGATCGGATGATTTCTCCCTCCCGCCATAACATCGCTTGCTTCCTTCAGGATACAAAACCAGAGCCATTCACATCAACACATTTGCATGCATATAAAAAACCATATGAAAGCATGCCACGCTTACAGATTGCCAACATTTGAACCTTCTGTACATCTTCATCTGGAAAAAAATTTACATGTCTATCACAAAAAAGCTTCATAACCTCAATACTTAAAAACAACAAAAACTTCTCCAGAATCACCAAATAAGTCTGTAGTCATCACAGTACTAAAACTTCATTTTCTCAAATCCTTCTGGGGAAAGAGGCTAACTAAACAGGAATTTGCAATCCTATTTTAAAGGCTCTTAAAACACAACTTAAAAAATAATATAAATCAGTGGTTTTATATACATCATGTGTAACATAACTGATGATACAGAACTTTGCAACTTACTAGTGTGAGTTTCCTGGCTATTCAGAAATTGTGCAGTGAAACTACAGCTGACCTGTGCAGTGCAAGTGGATGTAGTCATGTAAAGTTCACTACGACTCTAATGATGGATGACTTTTAGAAAGTGAAAGAATATATCCTTCACACAGGTGATAAAAATAATAACTTATTTTCTACAATGTGCATGGGCAGAGCAGACTTTTTTGGTGAGGCTGCATTATTCCTCAATAAGGAAGTTTGCTGGGTAGGTACCAGTCATGCTAGCTGCATCCAAGAACTGAGACCCTATCACATACTATTGAAACAACATTGAATTCTTACACTGAACAGAGAAGAAAATAGTGAGGAATTAAATCAGAATACACTTTCACTAGAAAATTTTGTTTAGAAACAAAATATTATGGCAAACCTTCAGAGCTAATGGATCTGAGCCAACTGCCTAAGCTTGCTCAATAATAAATGCAAAAGGTAAGCACTTCAGCAAAATTTCACTACATCCCTAGTAAACATCACAAGAAGGCAGAACAAAGGGGGGGGAGGCAGAGGGAGTGCCACTTAGTCCACCTAACAGAAGTAGCCCAGAAAACATACTTGAATTTAAATAGCACTGAAATCTTTCAAGATTATTGCATATGCAGTAACAAACTGATCTGATACACATTTAAGTGGAAGAGTTTCTATTAAAAAAACCCCTAAATTAGTCAAACCTTCCTTATGAAACCTCAAAGAATCTAGGAGATTAGGCTTTGACACCTTTGAAGCTTGGGAGATCGAAATTGCAAGATGTTACCTTTTGTAAGATGCAACTTTGCAGCCCTGAGGGCAAAACATTTTGTATTAGAAAGATGTAACTGACATTCTTTCCCAATCCCATTTTGACACCACTGGTGACATTGCTTGACTTTTGTCTGATTGTTGAAACAGGTATCTATTACCCTTAGGAGAGTAGAAAATTCTTACTGAACAACACTACAGCTCTCAGCTGTGACAAGTGTAGATAGATCTGAAGATCTTTGCCTGTCTATAAAACCAAGCCAAGTATTCCCTCAGCCAAACCAAGAAAGGACATGGGCCTTGTTTTTCCTATCTTGTAAGTAAACAGCACTTACTAGTCATATTATCTACTAGCTTTCTTGTCATTTTGCTCTATTGTGCAAGTCATTTTTAAGAGTGTATCATCCAGTCATTAACACTGTCTGAAGAAGACTAATCTGGCTCTGCATTTTGTGCAAGTTTGTGATCTGCAGTATTTTGAATAAGAGCAAGCTACCTCTCAAATAGAGGCATGTCTATGCAGTTGCACTGGAAAATAAATAAAACCTCATTCATGCTCTACTTCTCTGGAATTACAGTAATACCTCTTCCTCTCCAATATCCTATGGATTTTAAGATGCAAGGTTGGTGCATCTTTTACAGTATTTACACACTGTCTAGCAGAGTTGATGAATTCTCTTTTTCCTATTTGTAGTGGATTTTCTTAAACTGTTTTGTCCCATAAAAGTGAAAATGTCTCCAAGTAAATATCATCATGCCATCAACTCTAATATATCAGCATAACCAGAACAATTGTAAATGCACAACACAGAAACCACTATGATATTAAACTCGCTGTCTACATCACTGTCATTCATTTCCAGCCAGGATCAAATCTGGAGCTGTACTAAAACCATACATTTGCTTGCCTACAACGATTAGCTCCAAATGAGAAATGTTTCCTACATTGGAATACTGAGGAATCTGATGGAGATCATAAGCTTTCTACCAAGTACTTATTTAATCTTCACTTACAATAAAGTAAAACCATACAAATGTTACCATTTTAAGATTAATTTTAAGTGCCACAGATGATATATAAAGTATTTAAAGACTATTCTTTCGATGCTAATATTTAATAAATCCCATTTGTTGATTTCATCTTTTGTCCACATCTGTCCATTTCCAACACATTTGTCTAACTCCTAAATTCCCCAGAACAGAAACATTCAGTCTTGAGGCCCTGTGTCCCTCTAAGGGGACAAAATGCACAGAACTCCAGAGAAGCTGACTGCTTCTGAGTAACTCAGATTTTAATCCCCTATTAACTAACCTTAAATCTATTGAACAGGCAATAACTCAGAAACGTCAGTAGACAAATTAGATGGACAGGGATGGAGAGGAGCAAAGAAGGTACATATATATGTATACTTACTCTTCCAAGAAGTGTTGCTGGGGTCCTATAATAGAGCCTGGGCGACATATTCTTATCCAAGCAATGGCTTCAGCATGTGTGAACTTGTAGTGCTTCATGATGTAACAGGCAATCAGGGTTCCTGTTCTCCCCAGGCCAGCTACAGAAACACAAGCATCAACAGCCACACATGAAGGGATGAGCATTCCAGAATTATCAAATAAAAGTATGGGATATAAGAAAACTTCCATGCAATGTTATTCACCCTATTAGTATTTGAAGAAAATTTCTGATTCGGTGTCCCATTTATCACATAATTCTATTTCAATGCTAGATACAGATATAGGGACAAATCTTTCATACTTCAGAAAAGTTTATGTTTAAAAGAACACCAGCAACAGTGATCACGCATGGCAATTGAAAAATGCTACTCCAAACTTTGTTTAAAAAAAGGCCAATATTTTTTAAAAAGCCATGATCAAGCTGGATCCCAACTTCATATTTATGATACCAGTAAAAAAACATAAACAAAGCACCTTTGAGAGGCCAGCACAAGTACCTAAAACCCATGGTACAAATACATCACATCTCAAAAGAGAGCAACTCAGTGGGTTTTTCTTTTTGAATCAGTTTTGTGGTGAAACCAGCACATAAAACTATTCACTGCTATCTGTATAAACGGCAATTACTGTTGACCAGTGTATAATTTTAGACATCAACAGCTTAAAAAATTTAACCCATTGCCAAACAAATCTCAAACTAATCCTGTTTTCAAGGGAACAACAGAGACAGAGAAATTAGCTTTTACTATCAGTAAAATCTCAAACTACAGAGTGAGAATTAATCTCTTTCTAGCTCTGTGTCTCATGTACTAGTAAAGTGTTTCCCCATTTAAACCTTATTTCCCACAAATACAGTATTTGCAATTTACAGTCTCACAGTAGCCTGCTATTGTTTATGCACCAACAACTATCCAAATGGAAACTCCCCAAGCAGCCAGACATCTCTGCTGACAATTCTAAATGTAAAGAGCTTGTAGTTGTGTATAACCACTAACTCTAACTTTTTTGAAAGTGAACATGATTTAGGTAGGATGAAGGTAGAATTCACACCTAGTCAGGGTCCATAATCGTAGCTTGGAAGACAAGCTCTGAAGACTCATTTAAAAGGTGAAGTATTGATTTCATTTCTTTCCTCCAGCATTCTGCTAATGTACAAACTTCCCATTACTATCCTTTGCAATTAGCTGTTCTATCTCACCTGAGACAAGCAGTTTCTAGAGTAATAGCTAGCTGTGCTCAGAACACCTCTGCAATATAACTCTGCCTGAGTTAGGCCTGAGTTAACTGTTGATTTAACACTGAAGAGGATTATTTAGGGTGGTATAAAAACTAAAAAGAACAAGATGGTTGATTTGCTTACTAAATGGTCAGACAAAACACCAAAAACACTTTAGTGTACAAAACACATCTCTAACTCACTACCAAGTATGTTATATTCCTTTAGCAGGTAAGCCTGGAGAATAACTTACTAACAACCTCCTGCTAATCAATGGTTTGTACTCTTATTTAGCCAATTAGTGGATGCCCAGCTTATCAGTGCCAGAACTTCTGGGTTCTAGCAACAGTAACAACTTGTTGGAAAATATACCTGTTTATCTTTGATATGCATATTTATTGTTCATGGGAAAATTATGAATAGTATTATTCTTGCTTCTAATCAGACAAGACATTTGTCTCCACAATGTCCTTACACAACTCTAAAGATAAATCAAGCTGAACCCTTAAAAGCCTTTGTTAATATCTCTTGGATAAGCATG
Organism: Urocynchramus pylzowi; assembly: GCA_013397555.1. NCBI lineage: Eukaryota > Metazoa > Chordata > Aves > Passeriformes > Fringillidae > Urocynchramus > Urocynchramus pylzowi. The sequence continues at coordinate 1,808,728 of VZRH01004833.1, forward strand.
TTTTGTGCATTTTCTGGCTGGTTTGCTGAATTTGGTTGGTTTGAAATACTGGCATCATAACAACTCACATTGACTTGAAATGTGAAATTCATACTCCACAGAAAAATGTAGAACAGTCAAAAAGCATAAAGAAAACCTTTTAGTGTTTTGCATTTCCTAGCCAATTATCATAATGCTGTGAAAGCATAATGCAAAAAAGAAACCTGCATCAACTAAATCTCAAGTTTTCAAGTCATATTAAAAAAAAACACAGAACAATGAACAACAGATTGTCAGTTCCTGCAAATAACAGTGTAGGATGTAAGGACTACATATACACAGGAAAAATAACAAATATTTGGCATATATTTAGTCAAGCACCATAAAGCATTATTACTCTCACAATGTTGTATTTCTGGGATACACTCAATGGATTTATACTTATTTTGAATTTCAGTCAGAAATGAATAGGTGCACATACCTTTACAATGTACAGCAATGGCACCATCAGCATTTTCACAGATGTTCAGGAACCTCTGGACTATACTGTCACTTGGTGTGCTGCCATCGATGAAGAACAGATCATAATGCTCAAAACCAGCATCAGTAAAGCGTTTTGCCTCATAAATTTTTTTGTTTAGTCTTATGATTGATGTGACGTTATGCTTCTTGAAATAGGGAAAGTAGGCTTCAGGTGCATGAAGAGGATAACCTATAAAAGAATATAAAGCCACAATAATTTAATGTCCTAGGTTCATGAAGTTCAAAATCCCACTAAACAAATTAGCCCCTGAAAACGTTTTGAATAATAAACATGCTAATACTAAAAATGTTTTAATACTTTATTCAGAATAGACATGTTAAGTGATATAAAAAAATTGTCCAAAAAATGCTCACTAAGACCACTTTTATTATAAAAAGTATTAAGAGGCAAAAAGTTAAAACAGAATCTATGTGAAACCCTGTACTGTCTCACATTAAGCCCCCATTCTTCTCTGCAAGGGGATTTATACATAAAGCTGGGGACATAATTCAGTGTTTCAGAACAGCTGTTTATCTAGAGTCAAGCTGCAGATCAAAAAATAAAAGCATGCTTGAAGAGGAAACACTGTTTTTAAGGAAAATAGATAGCTCATCTATATTATGGACCAGAGAAACAGTCAAAGGATAAACTGCAGTACCAAAAATATTCCTGTCCTACTGGGAAGTAAGAGATCTTTATTGCCTTGATTCTCAGTTGAGAGACAAAAGGATCCTCTAGATGAAGATGGGGGACAGGAGGGAGGTCAATGAACAATCACAAGACAGCTGCTCAGGACAAGTCATATACACATTAGTAAATGCAATTTGAGTCACAAGATAAGGAGAAAAATGTAACTTTGTAATGTGTACTTGCAATCACCTGGGAGAGGATTATTTATAGTTTCATAACTGGATTTTAAGTGTGTTAATTTAATAATTTTCAGGTATATATGTTATAAATAAAATAGGTTTTCCCAATTCCATGGAACAATTTAAGTAAATTTAGAAAAAAGGGCTGCAACAATGATTGGGGAAGAAACCCAAACCAAACAAAACATTTATTTCTGCATTTTGTTTAAATTTTCAGTGGATGCTTTGTAACCGGCAGCATTTCTGTCACAAAAGAAACATGAGAGAGCAGAAGAAGGGGATGGGGAGGGCAGGTAGACATTCAGAAAATATGCTCACATAAACCACAGGACGTGGCACAAATAATACAGTCAAATTCAGAAAAAACCTGATGGTAGTATTTAAATGACTGGTTTTCCTTTTAGCTGGACCAAATCTCTACTTTCCCTCTGTCAGTCAAGCAGTCAAGTTTGGGTTTTTTTTTTTTTTCCCACTAGAATCACATTCCCCAGGTTCTTCACATTACTCCAAGTATCTTCAGTAAAAAAGGCAAGCTTCTTTTGACAGTCTTTCTGGTCTGTGTCACAAAACTCTTAACAGTCTTCTGTGTTTAATGCAACTCACCTTTAGTTCTGCACACTTACTGCATCAGGTGTCAGGCTCCAGGAGGATAGAGAATGACCTGAGTCTCTCAGGCACTTTGTCACAGGATGAAAAGTTACTGACTGTTAGAAGAATTGAAATTCTTCTGGCAAAGAAGAATTCCAAAACTTTTTGAATTAAATTCTATGAGCATATATAAAATGCTCACTGGATGATTATTTCTGAAGATTAAAACTGATCTGCAATCCTCTATTACCTTCTGCTTTTTTGCTCTGATGGTTTTACATGCTGGAAAAATAAGATCATAGCACAGCATTAAAACATCACCATACCATTTTCAAGTTTGCTTTTCGGGTGTGGTCCACTAAAAGCCAAAAATTTTCCTGGAATAATCCAGTTGAAGTCACCATTTTCCACTCGCTACAAAAATTTCAGAAAAGAAAATATTTTAATATCTGTATATACAAGGTAAAAAAAAAAATTACTCAAGATTTTATTTTACTCTTTACTATGTTCTTGTGGCATTAAAATGAAACACTTCAAATGTAATTAGCTAGCTTAACTATATGGACAAATTAAACATAAGCTGCTTCTCAGATCTTAATAAAATAAAATGTAAAATAAACTTGTTAAAGTTTTTCAATAAAAGCAGAAAGATCCTTTATGTAAGATATTTCTCCTTGAGAGGGTTCAGTGTTTCAGGACACCTATTAATAACCCTGACAAACAGCACCATTCTTCTATGTTTTAATCAAAAATTATGGAAAAGTGCTTCCTCATGAGGCACTAGCTAAAAAACCCAATTCACAGAAAACAAATTAAAAACCAATTAGCCTTCAAAACAATTACAATTTCCCTGTAGAAACTGAAATTTACATATTGGCATAAGCTCTGATGAGCCACTAATCACAGAAGAAAAGTGTAAATTAAATAAAGAGAGTAGATTTTAATAAACTTTCAAACTATGACATTTTGCATTTCTTGCTCATTTTTAAATTAAAACCTAAAAAGGCTCTTCAAATTCTGTCACTGCTGAAAATGAAAGCTTCTTTGGAAATACGTAACATGAACTGTAGCTCCAAACTGCCTTCTTTTCTTTCTTTAATTGAAGACTGCTCATTCCTTGTTTGGCAATGCAGTTGTTCTCAGCATGACTTTTAAGGACATGGCACTCGGTTCAGCTGCATTATTAAGCTTGTGTTTTTAGCTCTCAGTTCATCAGAACATCCTAATGAGTGAAAGGTTCTGATAATGGACATCACTGTAATCAATTCAGCAACTGTTTGCTTAGCTGAGCCCATTAGGCTTGCTCCCAATGTCCCCACACAATGGAAACTCCTGGAAATTATCCAGGTTGTATAAGGATGAGAGAACCAACCTCAGTGCCAAGGCAGGACCCCTGCCCCCCACTGCTATCTCAGTACTGCAGCACCCCATCTCCCCTTAGGGAAAAAGTCCTGTTCAGTAAGCTAAAAATATTTTTGTATTTGTATCACCAGTTTTATTTGTAGATTAAGTTCCTTAGAGTTACAGGGATCATGGTGAATAATTTCATTTTTTATCAACATGAACCACAGGTATCTCTGTATATGTGTGTATGTGTATGCTCGACACTACATGCAAACATCATTATTACTAAAAAACCCAATCCGTAATTTACTTCCAGTCCAACAAAAGGGGAATTAGCTGCCTTGATAATATAGAAAGGTGAAATAACAACAAACATGAAACAAAATTTCCTTTTAGTCTGCTCCATTTAAGTCGTATGCAACTTTTGTCTACAAAACCACACATGTGAAGACCTAGCATAGCAAAAACCTGTAACATTTAAAGTTTTTGAAATATAGCATGGGACATAACTAAACACAAAGCTGACCATGATGTGTGAAAAAAAAAAAAGAAGACATACCAAAAATGGACAAAAAATTAAAGATGATTCCAAATTTTTGCTTCTTAAACTCAGCAAACAGCGTACTATAAACATCATTCACATGTATGTACTTTGCACACACTAAAATAATGTTAAGCCTTAAACAAGATAATGAGATAGCTTTAGTCAATTATTTTAAGACTTTTTCAAGCAGACTAACTCCTACTACACATACAGAATTCTAAACTACCATTTGTTTTTAGAAAAAGTTTTTCTTTTTGTACATAGAGTAAGCAAAAAGCAGCAATTTCATGCTTTAGATTTTAGTTCCTGTTCATTTAATTTTGGTAATTCTGCAAAGGCTATACCAATTTTTTAACCTAATCATTATGGAACATTGCAGGATACAGAAATCCTTTTACAAATCCTTTCAAGTTTAGTGAAATAGGCAGATTTGTGTTACAGACTGCCTCCTGCAGACATCTACTGTATAGATGTGTTGTCAATTAACTTTTCACACAGTTTATTCCTCTTCTTCACTTTCTTGAACATTTATGAAGCATTTCAGTATGTACCTGAAGTACATTCAGCTATAGGAAATGCTTTTAAAATGGAGATTTTCAAACTTAGCAACTTTATTCTCATTACTTTCAAGTTTTCTGAAAATTGCAATAGAGTGGAAGAATGTGGCAAGAATACTGGCTACAGTAAAGCAACACAAGTTTAAAAAAAAAACTATATTTATCTTCAAATATTTAGTACACCTCTAGTTTACATATTTTTCTCCTTAACCAATACAGCTACAGGAATATATAAGTGCTCCAAAGGCAATGTCCAATAAACTAAATGATTGTCACTGACTTCAGTAAAAACCTTTTCCCTTCCTTGGAGTGAGACCTGGTAGACAAAGACCATGCAACCTTTTTGGACCAGATGTACATACACTTCTGTGCCTGAGATTTCCACTGCACACAGCCCAGTCCACAGGTACAGCATGGCATATTTTAAAGCTCCTCTAAAGCACTGTAGCTTGAGATAACATTTACTACCAGCAGATAAAGGTGTGCATGTCCCAAAGTACTAGAAGCACCTAGAGCCAACCAGAGTACCTATACCTACGTTGTAGAAAAGCTAGCAGAACAGTGAAATACATCTGTTAGCTTTCTGGGACTTCATTAGGGAAATATTTTGGATGTATTTCCTTTACTAGAATTCCATATAAGGCATCCTTACTAAAAAACCCCTCAAAATCTGCTTCATGTATGTGGCTATTAAAAATTCATCATATATTTGGGACTAATAGGAACAGAAGAAGGAGCTAACAAGTGCTGAAAGAAAACATTCTATGGGTCAGCTGACAGACCTTGGATCTAATCCTGGGAGAAGGTTGGGAAAGCATGAGAGAGGTCCCAGAAACCAGAAAGGCTACAAGAAAACAGTAGATTTAGGATATGATGCACTGGAATTGCAAGCATAGTAATCCTGCATGTTCTTCAAAAAGAGCATAGAGGTTTCTATGTACATACCTGACATATGAACACTGGTTTTTACTCAAATTAAAGTGTGTCTCCAGTATGCTTTAATTTGGGTGATACTGAACACTCTTATTTTAGGTAACTCAAACACATTCAATGCATTATTAAATGTACAAACCTCATAGTGTTCATATTCATCCACATCAAATGTCTTAAAGTCAAAAAATCCATGCTGCAAGGCCTAAAAGGCAACAAGGTGTCAGTTTACACTGAAATACAAGATATAATCTCATTTTATAATACTTTTTTGAGCAAAACTAAATCTCTAAATGTTTGTGGTTGTGGCTGATTGAAGCTTTTACATTAAGACAACATTACATTTTACACAGATTAACAACACAGACAACAAAAACTCCAACAATGTACTGAAACATGTCAGGCTCTTTGTTTTCCCTCCAAAGACATGAGGATGGGACACGAGGTTGTTGCATATCACTTAAATTGTAATTTTGATTCTACACACCCCACCTTGTGGGTTTTTTTCTGTAAGGCAGGTGACAGGTTAAAAAGTAATTCCCTTTTTGTCATACACTCACTTAATGATTCCTATGCCAAATGTATTTTCATGCAGTTGGACATAAAACATTGAACACAGAGTTTATTGATTTTCTGCACTTAGTATGATACTCTGGTTTTACCACCATAATACCTAGGCAAAATGGCACATACAGAATGCAGTACCATGTATAATTATTATTTCTTTTACTACACATTTCAAAGGTACAGTAAAGTCCATTAGACTACATTAGACAGTATTTATTACAGGAATGAAAAAAGTTTTGTATTCAGTTGTTTTTATTATTATTAATTATGCCACTTCTGCACTAAAGATTTGTATATAATAACCATATTGAAAACAATTCTATGAATATTAAATTCATAGCCAATATTTATTCCAAATTCTTGGAAGACATTTCTGCAGCATATATTTATACTGAACCAATTGCATTTTGAAAAACATAGATATTGCACAAAATTCTGGAATTAAGGTGTGATAGGAACACATCACAGATCTGTGATTTAAACCCAATAATTAGACTGCCATTGTTTGCTACATACAGACCATCTTTTTAGGACAAATGAAAAATAGCTTTGTTATAGACAAGATAGGCTCAGTAACTGGACCTGTCATGAAACCTAGGATACTGAGAGGTTGTCTAAACAGCTGATTTTGAAAAATGTGTTTCATTGAAGCATGGCTGGCTGGCTCCACTCCACAACATGCAGGCCCCATGAATTACATGTATATAACATATACACATACAAACACCAAATTTATCCAGGTAAACTAAGACTACTTTCAATTAAGGCATATGTTTTCTGCCCAAAGTGTTTTTACCTCTATAGGTGAACTAGACAATAATTAAATAATAAATTTTATGAGAACAAAGGAGGAAAAACCAATTCTCACCATCCTTTTGATGCATTAGCTGCAGATAAATTACAGTGATTGCACTGACTACTTCAGATCTTCAGGATCTGTAGAATGCCTCACAAATTACAGTCTTGCTGGTAACTGACAGCTCCTTTCCCACCCCCACGGAACTAAAAATATTAAGCTTGATCACTCTTTTTCCAATTTTTAAAAAACACTTGTTTTGCCATTTTTAAGAATTACAAGTGGTCTATAAAGTATCAGTACAGCACTGTTCCTATAGCCTGCTCCCTTCATCAAGAACAATGGGAAATGATAAACAGAATTGAAAGGCCCCCAATTAAGAACTGATGTAAATTTTTTTTAGGAAAAACAATACTGGAGCTTAATAGCTCAGGACTACTTCAAGTGACACATCAAGCCACTAGTAAGATACATTAGTTTTCACTGGTTTTAAAAAATTTTGAAAAGATCAGTGTCAAAAACTGAACCAAGTGTTTTGGGGAAAACAGGGGCCAAGTACATGCAAAAACTGTTCTGAGTAAATCACAGTATACCTAGGTATCTGTTTCACTTGACCTTATCAAGCTGTCATTCCCTCTCACCAATGGGTATAAATGATCTGTTAGCAGACCTAGCACAGTGTCTTGCATTAAGAGCTGTCCCCAGCCAGGCAGGCCTGGTGCATTTTCATGTTCCACTTCATGAGGTAAAGTTCAAAAAGCTGTCAAAGGCCAAGCCAGGCAGTCAAAGTGCAACCTTGCTCCACCATCAGTACTCAAACAGTCCTCAGTAACTTAGGTTTCATTCACAAATCTGCTCTGAAACCAGGTTTTATAATCCATTTAAACAGTATTTTTCTTCATGTTTTAGAAATCAATGTAAACCTGTTTTGCTAAGAAGAAATGTTATTACCTTATTTACTCCCTGTAAACAGTCCAAGATCGTAAGATTGTATGTGCAGTTCCCAAATGAAGCATCCCTATAGATTTAATACAAATGAATTTAATATACACAGAATTATTTTAAGAATTAGGACAAAGGCAGAACACAACAGAATACATTCAAGCTATTCAATACCCCTGGAGAACTCTGAATTAAAGTTCAAAGACATCTTTTCATAGAAGCTTGTTCAGGCTAAAGTATTGCCCTACCCAAGATGTAGCTCAGACTAAATGCAGTTAGATATTGCAAGCTACTTTAGGTGTATATTTTACATCAGGTAGCTACATGGTCTTTACAAAATTATTTATGCTATCCTGGAACAGGAAGGTTTGCATCCTCTCTGGATTGTGCAAAGATAGTAGCAAATAAAACACAGCTTGTTTTAACCATTATTCAAGTCTTAATTGAGTTACACTAACAGGGGCAGGTAAATAAGACTAATAGCTTGGAATTAATTTACAGGCTTCCATTTTGATGCCCGATTACAGATGTGATTAAAAGTTATCCCGATATAATTAAAATTACTTAACCTCAGTACACCACATGAAAATTACAACTTGTCTGTAAAAGATGAAGTAAGGCTCACCATCAAATACACACCACCAAAAAAAAAGCATTGTGGAAAAATAAAAATGTACTTTTCGAAGTGTGCTTCAGACCACTTTGATTTTAACAAAACTCTGCCTGAGCAGATTATTTCCTTATCACTCATTAAGGAAATCTTTTGCACCTATTCTCTTTGCTATCTTAGAGTCCTAAGAACTGCAATTTATCAGAATAGTAAAATTTTAGATTCAGACAGATACATATTTAATCTATAATTGATTCAAAATTTCAATCTTTCATTAAAAACTTTCCTTTTTTGATAAAACTTGCTATAAGTAGTATGAAGATTGTGATATGCTCTTTCAATCTCAAGTACTTTAAGAGTAGAAAATTCTCTCCTATTCTTTAAGAGCAGAATAAGTTTAGCAGTTTTGAGCGAGCAGTGTTCATAGAAACTGGTTTTAAGAAAATTAAAAGCTATTATTTTGGTAGTGTCATATTGCAGGCAGGCCAATCTAAAAATGCTTTCCAATTATTAGATTACTAAACCACACTTAACCATAATGTTTTGGAATGGGAACCTTGAAGCGTGCATGAATCTTCCATATCGAAATCCAACAGAGAAGTTTTAAAAATGAGAAGCCATAGAGTATTTTCATTATGTTGAATGAGCAGAACATATCAAAACTTCACATATGAATTTTGCAGACAATACATTTTTTACAGATAATGGATTAACATTATTATTTTGAATATCACATGATAACAGATAATTTTAGCATAAAATTCTTTCAGCAAACAAAAAGGTCTTGTGAGCAAAAAATTTAAGGATCCCAATGGAAACACATATATAGCAGAAAGGGTTTAAAAGCTGTACCAGTTTTCTGGAGGAGCTGACAGAAATAAAATCAACAAATGCAAACCACAAAATTAAATATTAAGAGAAACATGAATAGAAGATATGGCTGTAGCAGACAGGTTCTATTTTATATGTTATTTTGTTGTAACAAGAATATGCCTTTTATTTTATCTGTATGTATATAATTACTTCTTCGACTGATAAGGCATCTGATAGTGCTGTACATGAAAACTATGCTGGGGGGAAAAAAACCACATAATCCCTAATCCATTAATAAGAAATACTGCAAAAGAGGGAGGGAGGATGGTGAGGCTGACCTAGATGTACAATTCCAGGTGTACAGTATTCTCAGTTACAGTTCCCTCAGCCAGCTGTTACCAGCACACAGATGCTGGCAGCTAACATGGATTGCCTCCAGCATCCATGTCTCAGACGTCTCATTTCTCCTGATGTGCACCTGACCATTAAAGAAGGCACTGATCACATGTTTCATTACAGTATTCTTGGAGTCTTCTATGCCCAAATGAATAGCCACCTTACTTTTCAACAGTGACAGAACTCTATTCACTTTCAAAATGAGAAAAAATGTGAGTATTTCTAGGAGATGCAGATTTAGTATGAATCTGAGCTGGCATTACAGAGTTGCATATCCCACATCCGATTTCACAGTTGTAGCTGACCTCAATACTGCATAATGCTTTCCCCTTTACCAAACCTTTAAACACTGTCAATAACAAAACAATTCATTTCCCCAGCACTTGCCAATAAAGAAACAAACCCCAGAAGCTATGAACTAAAATCCATCTCTGAAATTCATATCATTATTTACAGACTGAACATAATAATATTAAAATATATTTGTTTTTTCATCAATACAAAGTAGTTGGAGGTAAAAATCTGAAACTCTGCTTCTCAGTAGGCAACTGGTATTCATGACAATTTTAAATGGAGTTAGCACTGTTTTTAAATGGAAGTGAGAAGATACAGCATAAGATCTTCAAGAGACTAGAGCGTCACCAAGTGACAGTGAATCAGCCAAAAATAAGACAAAAGTGTCTCAAAGACAGTAGTGCCTTATCCTGCCAAGTTATCTTTAGCTTTTCTATTATAAAAACAAAACAAAACAAATTTCCACAAATTTCGTAAGAGGAGCAATCTGATTTTTTTCCACCCCTGAACTGTATTTGCTGAAGCTGTCTTTAAATGAAACACCAGCTGAAGACCTAAGCCGATTAGGGCTTTTTGAGGTCACTCAGCTACATGAAAGTAGATCAGTTTCCCAGAGCTCACTTCATGTAAACCTACCTCAGTACTCCACAAAGAATCTGACAATGCTGCAGCTTCTCCCTATTCAAAGTTTTCTATTTTTTTTTTTTTTTTTTAAATGGAGGATACTTCAGGTATCAAATTAACAAACTTGTAAAATAGTCTGGTTGTAACACTTAACTGATCATTGCTCACTGACAAACTCTTAAACTATTCAAACAGAGATTGTCTATACCACAGAAATTATGTAATATCTAAGTTCCGGGTGGCAAGAATAAATTCAAGTCAGTAAATACTGAACAGCAAGGATTAGTATCTCCAAATTATTTCCTCTATAGACCTGAGAACATAAGCAAAGAATTAAGACATTTGGGTTATGCTTCGATTAGGAGTTATTTTAGTTCTTTTCAGGACACTAAAGGTGTGGAAAGAGTGCAAACTTCCTCATAGCACCACCTTGCTTCTGCCAAGCAGACACTACCTAAGGCTACTGCTTCCAGCACAGCTTCAATTGCTTGAGCCTCTGTACTATGCTACATTTTGCAACAGAGATGGTCCAAATGTCTTGGAATGGGGGGCAGGGGGATATGTCTCTAAGGCTTTGAAACACCAGGGAGGACAATTAAATTATTTCTTTCCCATTCCAGCTAATTTAGATTGTCCCACTGCAGGCCCTCATCAGATCTACTTGCACTTCTCTCAGCACCAGTAATTCTTGAGATCCTTGTAGATACCAACCTCCACCCATGAACTACATACACAAATAGGCCCTCCCTGTCAGACCTCCCATTTCTCATCTAGCTTCTTACCACAATCCTTCATTTTACTTCCTCACTCCTCTTTGTCTCCCCTCCAGTACAGCCAGATTACACACCCATCTTCCCCAGCAGGACAAACTACACTGCAGGTAACAGAATCTGTTTAGGCTCTAATCCAGAGACAAGAGCTGACGTAGTCCAAAGCAGATCCAAAAGAAACATAAGTGTGTTCCAGCCCCACACTGTGCAAGAAAGAATGCTCAAGAAATCAGGATGTTTAATTATTCTAGCAAAAGCTCCCAACACTATATTCCTTCTAGAGACAGCAAGGCTCAAGAAGAATGTCTCCCTCTAACATGGCCAAAGCTTTGCCTTAAAAAACCCAAACAAAGCAACAAAAGCCCAAACACATACCAGATCCCACCCACACCAGACAAAACCCACCACAAAAACCCCCTAACTGTCAAAAGCTTCAGCTTTAGACAATAATTTCTCTCACGGCAACCTAAGGCTTGAAACACTTGGAAAAAGACTGCAAAGCAGTTATGTTTCAGAATATCCTACTCCATGAATTTATTGCCATGTTCTCCTAAAGCTGACAAACGGAATTAAACAATTATTCTTTTGTAATCATTTTGCCAACCCAGACAGCAAAACCTGAGTAGTCCATTTGCTGGACTTTGCCTTCTTCAATGTTTTTGGACAGTATACTCTTCCCAGGGAAACACAAAAAGCTCTTTAGTATATAATATAAAATTATCTCCAGAAAATCTTGCTGTGTCTTCTATTTTTTTGATCCCTCCTTTGATGATTCTAGAGTAGCTAATTATTCTATTTTGAAATAAAATTTCATTAATTCAAACTCACAAGGATTACCTATGAATAATCAATTAACACTTAATAGGAAATTGTTTTGTGTCATTAAATTTGTTACTGTGATTCCAATCAGCCTCAAGAAGAAAAAGAGGAAGAAATCAGAGAGAAATTACTTTCATTAGTCCTTACCAGTCAAGCAGAAACAGCATTTTCTTATTATTGCTGCTACTATCGGTATCAGTATTATAAGGAATTAGTTGCAAGGCAAGAATCTGTAGCCTTGATTGGAGCAAACAGGGTCCTGTGAGACTGTTCTGCAAACACACTATTCCTCCCAAGTTTTCTGTCTTACCATTTTGGTACCTGACAAGCAAGTTTCTTCACTCTGTCAAAACCTCTTTTCTACACACCTTAATTTTCACCTTGGCAGGGGTGAGAAAAACCTAAAGACATATCAATTTACTACAATTCCAAACAGTAAATTTCTTAATTGGTCCACAAGATACAGCTATTCAGCTATGGGGCCTGATGAGATGTATCCATCCTCAGGGTCCTGAGGGAACTGGCTGGTGCTGTAAAGCCACTCTGCATGATATTTGAAAAGTCATGGCAGACAGGCCCAGTCCCCAGGGACTGGAAAAGAGAAACATTGCTCCTATTTTTAAAAAGGGTAGAAAGGGAGAGCCAGAGATCTGCAGGTTGGTGAGCTCCACCTCTGTGCCTGGGAAGATCATGAAGCAGATCCTTATGGAAGCAATGCTAAGGCACATACAAGACATTGTTTAATGTAAATCATGACCCCTGTATCTTACACAGAATTTGGAAATGCTAAAAAACACTGGCATGTTTAAAAGAACTGATTTTTTTAATGCATTTTACCAAGTATGTTTCATGATTAGCTGAAAAAATATGGATACCAGTAGCTCAGTAAACTTCTTGGGCTCTGGAGAGCTATCAATGATCAGGTCAGTGTATAAATTCTCTGTTAATACAAGCTATCACTGATTTAATACCTTTTCTTTAAATGTAGCTGATGGTTTAAGATTTCAGTCAAACTGATCTTGACATAAAAAAAAAAAATCTACCCCCCAGCAGTTTATACTGCATCTGGCTTCCGTGCAAAGTATGGGAAAAGACAATCTGATCTTCCTTTGCTGAGTGGCTGAAGAATCAGAGGAATTTGATATAGACAAGGTAGGTCTACATTTACAAATGCATTGGCTGACAGTGAACACTACTTGCAAAATGCTGATTCCCCTAAAAGAGAGGATATTGACCTTCTTGCAGTTGCATTTTATTGCCAGTGTTTGCATAAGAATACCATGAGGTATTCTCATTCATAAAGCATAAGGGCATTTCACAGACTACACCATGAAAAATATTTGGATGTCTCTCTATTAGATAGGCATGATAGCTAAAATTCCTTAGATTCAAGCCTCAGTGTGACCTTAGTACAGAGTTTAAAGACAGATTGATAGAAACTATCTATGATTCACTGAAAACATTCTGTAACCTTAATATCAGTACCTGTTCTGTAAAACAAAGGAAATATAACAGCATAACATCCCCTTCAATCCTGTAAGTCTCACTAGCTAGGGACTAGGTAATTTCTAATATTTGAATGAATTACAAATAGTAAAACAATGCATTATGAAGAAAAGGTTTAACTGCTAAATCAAAACCATGCAAAGAACTATTTTCAAAACCTAACAGTTTGCTAGACTGAGTCTTACTTAAGATTTATATCGATCTAAATAATTTATTATTCCCACAAACAGCAAGTAATTACATGAGATGTAAAAAGTATTTTTTCTGGAGATCAGTCATTTTCATACAATACCTGTATCAGACATGAAACATTTCTTTGGGAGGCAATCTAAACCCCAAACTTTTTAGCAAATTTCAAAACAGAGAGTAGCTTCATTTCTTGTGTTCACATACCTAAATGGAAGATATGGTGGATTAGATCCAGATACAAGCACCCTGTAAGCTTCTTCTGGTGTTTTCTTCAAGTATATAACCTAAATGGGATGGGGGAAGAGGGGAAAAAAAAAAAAATCAGCCCTGAGCCTGAAAAGTCTTTAACCACACAGGAACTTCCTCCAGCACACTAAACTTGTAAGAATGCCTGTTATAGTCCTTCATGACCAATTCCTGTGACATATACAGATCAGAAAATACATGCCTACACAAAGAAAAGATTCAGATATCAACAGAAGTCAACAAAAACTTTGTTTTGTGTCAATCCCATGCTTTTAAAAAAGAAAATTGGAAAAAAAAGTCATATACTGCTGCAACTGAGAGACTTTAATATTGCATGAATTACTGAAAAATAGCTTACATTTAAAGCCTAAAGTCTTGCCTGTAGACAAAAGATCCTAAGAGGTAGTTCAGAGAACTTCAGGAAAAAGATGAGTTTCCATCTTATGAAGGAATTAGGGGCATGAAGTAGGGGCAAATTTGTACCACATGTTCTCCCAATACTGCAGGTTTTATTTGGCAGAAGAGTTCTGGCCCTTCAAAGCTGTGTCTGCTCAGACATTCACACATGACACTTAGAACTAAACACTGGTCATTGTCTGTCCCACACAGCTCATAATGGCTCATAATAAAGACACCAGGAGGAAACAGAAAAAAGATATTAAGAACACAAAAGGAAAGAGGAGAGGGAAAGAAACACTGAACAAGCTCCTGAAATAGTCAAAAGGATCTCAGATGTCAAGAGCAGTGCAATAACTGAAGGAGAAAGGATAATGAAATGAAGAGAAAACATTACAGTATGTCTTCAGCACCTAAAAAGTAGTGAATTCCATTAAGAAAAATCAAGGCAACATTTTCTGACTCATCTGCATCAATGAAAAGTCAGAAACCAAAACTAAGCTTAATTTTTAATCTAATATGATGAATCTTCAGCTTTCCTTCTGCAACTCACACAAATAAAAAAAAAACCTTAACAACACAAAAAGCCCAGTGTGAATAGTTTGGATAAGCTGAAGCTTTTTTTTGATATGTAAAAAGCTTAAAAAATACTTTATAGATATTACCTATTCTTTTAGAGCAGTTTTTTTTACAAGGGACAAGGTTTTCTTCCCTTTCCCCACTGTCACTACTGTAACTCTAACCATGTTGTGCTGCTACTTGTAAAACCCAGATTCAATAAACACTGAACATTTTTTTTTCTCTGACATTTTCCTTTTTATGTTCTCAACCTTCTGAGTCATGATGTGGTTGAAAGTCCCCACAGTTAGGCCATTACACAGGCACATGACATGTAGCAATACTGGCCCCATGTACCTTCTGTCAAGAAAACTCATGTCATATTTCCTAAAAAGCTTACAGAACAAAAAGGAAATCAGTATTTTCCAAGTCCACCTTAACACTTATCCACAGTATTTCAAATGCAATTTGGATTTGTGTTTTTCCCACCTGCACCTGCCATTTACAAATTACAACTATACAGAACAGATCCCCTCTAGAGCTGCTTAGATTACCAGCAAACAAACCCTTCATGTTTCAGGTAGGGCTGAGATGCCTAATTTAATTTTTAAATTAGGATAAAACACTCCTGCAAGCAAATAACTGGACATGCCATAGTAGTTTACTATTACCTGGTCATTTGCTGAATAAAAACTGCAAACTTAAGAACTTAACAGCTTTTGTCTCTCAGTGTCATTACAGAAATCTAATAAAAGATATTACTACCAAAATACACACTCAGAGGAATCATGAGAAAGAAATATGTCCAGTCCATCTGCTACCAATAAGGCAAAGGAACAGGAACCAGGATGAATAAACCAAACCTCCTCAATTAACTTTTAAACACCAGCAGAGCTGTGGCACACTATTATTCTGGGTAGGCTATGAAAATTAAATGAGAAAATAAATAAATTCAACAATCACTATGCCTCTGGTTTAGTAACTTTAAGAAGGCTGTGGGAATCTTTTCTCCTTCCCAGTCTGAATCTCACTACTGACATGAGAAGCAATTCATCCTAACATGGTCAATTAGAGGTAAGCAGTTTGGATTTTCAACATTCAAGAAAATGGTATCCTATGGAAAAACATGCAGGGGATCTGCCAAAGCCATTCCTATGTAATAAAATAAATGGAGTTAAGGGATGACAACTGGGTTTCTCTAAAACCCATACAGAGTTTTCAAAGACAGTTTAGACACAAATGAAATGCCCATCTGCTCACCTAAAGGGGCACCCCTTGAGAAGCCATTTTACACATAGAAGTCTTTTCATGAAGGTTAAATTATCCATGTGATCAAAAATACTTACAGCATATGAACCTATTAAAAACGCGGCATTCGCTCGCTTCCGCTGGTCAAAACTGGTGTAGTACACAATCTTCTTTCTTGAGAGACTGAAATACTGTTTAAAAGAAAGTAAACAAACAAAACAGCACATTTACTAAGAAAAAAATATGCTTTAAGAATACTTTAGCAAAATCACCTTTCCAAAATTGCAAAACATGTTCGAGAAAATTCTTATCAAGAGGTTCTTAAAATTAAAGGAGGCAAAATTACTGATATTCTGAACAATCTACAATCTTCTTATATCAGAGATAAATAAGAGTACAGGGAAATAGCCATTGTTTCTGGGCAGATCTCTTGGCTAGCTGTACAAAAACATGCTATAAAGTGGAGCTGAACCAAAAACCTCAATATAAAAATCTGGTTTCTTTCCCCCCAAGTTTAAATATTTGAAACACTAGCTTATGAAGACTGATTAAAGACATTGAAATTTTCAAACTAAAACATCATGTATGTTAAACCTCTTTAGCACATAATTCTGTGGAGAAGACAGAAGAAAAAGTCAAGCAATCAACCTTACAGTCATTTTAGAAGTTAAACACTTTCATCTATACTATTTTAAAATGGGGTGGCAGGCATATTTAGAAACCTTCAACAGCAAGAATTTACTTTAAAAAGTAAAAAAAAAGAAAAAGATTGTATAAGAGAAAAGCCTGAAGGAAAGGCTAGGCAAAGACAAAACTAGTAACACTCGCAATTCTTGTTTCTTTATGAAGAAAAGAAGCCTGTGTCAGAATCCTGTGGACAAACCTCCCATTGAATACAAAATCAACAAGCACCAGAAAAGAACAATAATGACAAGCTGCAGCAAAACTGCTCAAAGCCAGAGAGAGACAGTATTGTCACTTAAAAATGGCAAGTTGAACAATTTACTGCATTAGTAATTTTTAAAACTTCATGAATTGCGAGACTTCCATTGTACTCTGCTACACCCCTGTAGTTTTTCCAGACCGATTTTTACAGCACTCCTACACTTCTGAGGAAGTCATCAACAGATACACTAGATTCTGTTTCTAATTATTTGAAGCATTTTCTATTTTTAAAAGTTGCATGTTCTATAAAATGCCCTAATACCAGTGCCATTGTTACCCAACTTCAGGTTGTTAACTCTTGACACTGCTGACACGTGGGAAGGGGAGATAAGGTAACTGCTGCAGAATAGGGTTTCATTTGTAGTGCCAGCTGTATTTCACTTCCAGAAACCTGTCCATGTCGAGTCTTCAAAACTTACTGCAAATCTCATCTCAAAACTTATTGCAAATTTTAGAACAGTTTTAACCACGGAATCAAATTTTCCAAAAAAATCAACTATCTGATCAACTCAGGAGAAAACTAATGCAGGCACTACAGTGAATTTGTTACTCTCACCCCACACAGAAAACAGCACCTTTACTCGCAGTTCTAGCTGCACCTTCCAGTCTGCTCTTACAAGCCACAACTTCCAGAGGTGGAAGGAGCAAGAGCTAAAGCAAGTGAGTGTAAACAGGACTGTAATTCCTGAAATTGCTGGTTGCTGTTGATTGGAAGAGGTATCTTAAGGCCAACAGCAACATCTCAGTGTATATGCAAACTACGAAGCACAAGTTGTTACTTAATTAGTGAAGCATTCAATTATTATTAAAACTTGACAAAATGAATCCCAGTACTTTAAGATTCCTCCCTTCTTCCCCCTCCTCAATTTTTTAATTTTAGTGTTCTCTAACTGCAATTCCACCCATGATGTGTAGGTGGGATAAGATTACAGTAGTTATGCAACAGTGACAGAACTTCAATTATAACTTATTGACTACTACTTATTTTAAAGCAAAGTTCTTTGCAGCAGTTTACAGTTCACCTAAAACACTATTTTAAACTGCAAAGCTAGCTAGTGAGAAGTAAGTTCCACATAGTAAGACCATATTTTTTGTTTTATTTTATAAAATGGATTTTCTTATCATATGGGTATATCAAGTCATTCCAATTTTGAGACACTTTTGTACCCAAAGTAGCCGTAACCTGAAGTTTCCAGAATATTTAGATGAAAACAACAAATCAGTATGATTGCATCATTTTCAAAATGTAAGGGTTTAATCCTTGTTATATGAAATATTTCAATGTGTTTTGAATCCTGACTAAAGCTTTAACACAAAATTGAAAACTGACATGAATGCCTTTAGCATAGCAAACAGCACAGCAGCACAATTTAAGTTTTCAGAAGTGTATAAAAAAACCTGTTTTTATTTGCACATTAGTTACAGAAAAGTAAGTTTTACAGTAAGTGTTTGCTGAAGTGTCAATGCAATGCATCTGTTAACATCAACATGCAATTTGTCAACTCAGTGCACTTTTCATAATCAAAACTAAGCTATGTGATCTATTTTTAAAGAAATACTGATTCTCTGACCATATTTAATAAGCTACATCTACTCCTCTGGCCAGGTTCAATGATGAGCTTTCACAACAGTTCTGGGTTGTTACTGTTTTTACAGCTCCAGACCTCCACCTGAATAGATTAGGGCTTTAGTTCCCTTAGGCACTGCACAGCTCTGAAGAACCAGGAATGTTTCAACAAGGACTTTTTCAATACAGGTCATCCAGGGAATAACTATAGTTGCAGATAACATAGTAGCCAATAAAGTATTTTCTTTTTCCACAACAAAACTAAGGTGCACACACTATGAAGTACTAAAAATATTCTTTACCAGTGAGGAAATTTTATCAGTCTCACACATCATTAAAAGATAAATTTTAACAGTATAAGATAACAGTG
The DNA here is from genome assembly GCA_013397555.1 of Urocynchramus pylzowi. Taxonomy (NCBI): domain Eukaryota; kingdom Metazoa; phylum Chordata; class Aves; order Passeriformes; family Fringillidae; genus Urocynchramus; species Urocynchramus pylzowi. The sequence continues at coordinate 1,827,718 of VZRH01004833.1, forward strand.
TCTGTCAAGATACATCCCCAGAGGAGCATACTGAAAGACAATCTTGTGAATTAAAAGCAGAGGTTACACAAAGTGTAACAGTTTTTTGCTTAAGGTAACAAAACTAATTTATAAGGTGTATGAGAGGGTTACAGATCATTTACTTTCACTGTAGGATTACATTTTTTCTTTTTTAAAAGTTCCCTGTAGATCTCAAGAGATATTTACTTGCAGAGAATTGATGGCACGATTAGAAAGTGTTGTGATAGACAATTACCAGATAGCTGTGTAAAATCAACATATTATTTGACAGTATTTTATTTGATGGATAAGGTTAACACAATTGCACTGCTCAAGCAAGAAATTACTTCAATGTGGTTAATAAGCCTAGATCTATGCAAATTCTACTTTTATATATATACAGGTGTACATATATGTAACATGTACTTGTAAATAGAAATAAATACAAGATTGACAAACTTAATACAAAACAATTAATTTAAACATGTGCATGCAACGCTGCCTCAAAATCTAGGCTGTCCTAAATGAGATGGTTTGCAATTACTATCGTTCCCTGTGTATGCCCAGCAGTTTTATATAGTAAATATACATATTTATAGTAAAACATTTGTTTTACTATAAATATTATATATTTATAGTAAAACAAAAAAATAAGCCAAATCCCTCTATGATTCAGCAGCAATACAGCTACCATACAAAAAGTTAACCCCGTAGTTTATAAGCCTGCCAGTACCTTTCCTCTCCTGCCTTTGATCTGCAATACTCATATCATTTATATCAGCAACACTCCCTGATTACTTCTGCTCCTTAATTTATTGAGAATGTGTAAGGCTATGCACAGATAAAACAACAGTTTTTAGAAGCAATTTTCATTAAATCAGACTTACTTAAAAACAAGAAAAAAAAATTCATTCATAAATGAAGCTCAGTTCCTTAGTCAAGTGTTTTCTGCCCTGAACAGAATTCAAATATCAAGAAGGAAGACAGCACAGATTCTTGCTGCTGACTTGGATAGTGAAAATTATCTTCACAGTCAATCAACAGCAATCAAATTGAAAAATTACAAATACAACAACGTGAAAAAGGTTTTTCTTTAAGGCACAGCTAAGACTTTGCCTCAAATTTTCTCAGCAAATGGATATCTGAATAAATTCTTTACCTCTTCAGAACAGAGGTATTTACTGTTAAAAAAAAAAAAAAGTCAGCATAAAGTTACCACAGTTTACTTTAAAATGTTGATCTGCCATTAGCACATTTCAAACCAATATCCTTCTTCCTCACCAGTCCCCCACAAAAGGAGAGGGGAAAGCAGAATACTGCTTCATGTTGAACTTCTCTCCCAAAACAGAAACAGATATAGCTGAAAGATTTGAAAGGGAAGCTTGTGGTGCCTTTTAGTTTTAATGAGATCTTGTACTTTCATTTCTCCTGTTACTATCCATAGAAGTTTTAAAAATAAAGAAGCCTAAGTCTTAAATTTGAGACACCATATCCATACCAAAACCCTCATGTTTGCAAATAATTTCTTTTTGTGCCATACTCGAAGACTTTTTTCTGAAGAAGAGTACATGAAGTGCTCACCCAACCAAGCACACCAAATCATCTGGGCTTAAGCACTATGATTGTTTCAGGGTCCCAAAAGTGTTGCAGTGTGGCAATAGCAACCATCCCGTGATAATCTGCAGACTCTTACTTCCTATGATCAAACAACTCCTGCAGCTGGTCACAGGGCACCCTTGAGGCAAGGATGTGCAAGCAGCAGTTTCCCAACAGGGCTCTTTCTGTCCTTAGTCCAATCTGCACTTCCCACCTCTGAAACACTCATCCCAGGCTGCTTACACATCACCTGGTGCCACATGAGAATTACCATACTTTTCTGCTGGAGGGCAGGTAAGTCACAGGTCACAAACTTGTGAACACGGAGTTCAGGCCCCAGAACTCCTCTTGAGGACATGTGTGAAGGACAGACACAAGAAGATGAGGTGTAGAAATGGTGACTAATTCTTGCCTGGGGAAGCTGAGCAGCAGTCACTGTAGCTAGGCCTACAGTCCCCAGCAGATGCACTCCTCTGAGGCATGTAAATACACATGCAGAGGCAGGCTTCAGCCCTGGGTCTGTCTTACAAGCCTACTTACCCACAGCAAATGGCATCTAAATAAGGAGAGTGAGGCACAAATTTTAACTGCTAGAAGAGCAAAGCTTACATCAGCAGTACTGGCCTGCCCCAGGGGTAGGGCCAATCAACCACACTGGAATCCATTCATATGCAAGATTCTACACCACTCTGGCAGTACTCCAAGCTTTAGCTGTTTGATTCCAGGTATTACTTTCAAGTGGTTGCACTATCAGGTTACCCTTCTCTCTCAGGCACTAGGAGTTTAATTTAACCTATTTGGAATTAGCCTCTGGCAAGCAGAAGCAACAAACTGCACTTGCTCCCATGGAGACCTCTCTGTTCTGATCCTGGCCAGCTGTACCCTTCACCCTGCAGTGCAAGTACATTCACTCTTCTCAAAAACTAGAAAAGTTGCATTAAAATTGACATCACAGTTTGCTAAACCAACCAGCAATTATCAGGGTTAATAGTTCCTATTAAAAGAGTTAATTTAGCTCCTTTGGTTTTTTCCCATCATAATATCCAATCTTCATCACCATGCTTACAAGACACTTACGACTATTCGCCTGTCTCATTGAATGAGCAAGATGATGGTCTTAGAACAGGAATAAAGATTGCAGACACATTCCTGTTTAATACTGAACCATTAAAAAAAAAACCCTGAGGTATTTATTAGTTGCATACTTATTTTCTGGGTGAAACTCTTGGTACCTAGGCTCAAGATTGAAGGCATACAGTAATATATGAGACTGTATTAAGGTCCCAAACTGATCACAGTCACAATCTGAATCTTGAAAAGACAGAACTGATCTCTCTAGATCCCATGGGCACAGTGAAGTTAGAATAGTAGGTTGATTACTGGTTCTCCTCTAGAGTAACTGCTTCACAGAGCAATCATAGTCCAGTTTTTAATAACACAAATATAAGATCACAAACAGCAGAATTAAGGTGAAAAAAATAGATTCCTACTGAGTAAGAACTATTGGTCACGTGTTTGAATGGGACAGTGGCACTGCAAAATAGGGTGACAATGAATTTATAAGGTGCCTGGTGTTATCAAATGGCAAATCCAATGTTTCCCCAATATGAGCACAGGCATTCAAAATTACAAACAGTAGAGATTAACTTCTTATAAGTATCCTTTTAAAGTAAGAAGTCATGTAAATTTTCACTAGAAGCACTTTTTTTCAAGAAATTTGGAGCAACTCTACAAGCCCCTCAATTTGCAGAACCTTCACTTAAGAATTCATGGAATTCAGCATACCCCTGAAAGCAGCAGGTAGCATCAATCAACTTAACTAAAGGTTTCATTTGTGCCCCTAGAAATAATGTCATTTTCAATAAAGGGGCCCTCTTAACAGCGGCCAAAGCAATCACATCTGTCGTCCCATTTTCCCCTTCTGTCAGTAACAGGTCTAATGTTTCATATGATAAAAGATTTTAAATTTGCAATATTTAGTGAAAGGTCTCCTCATTATTTGCCCACAAGTTAGATTAATCAGCATTCTGGAATTAAAACATCTGTCTCATTTCTTGCAGTTGTCAGATTTTCTACACATGCTGCAAATCACTTCTTCACAGGTATTTGGAGAAGGTGAAGTCTGCAGCTGTACATATGTTCAGAGGGTCTGGCTGGGATGGAGCTGGGATTTAGGCACAACAGCCAGTGTGATGCTATGATTTAGATTTGTCATCAAAACTGTGTTGATAACACACCCACGTTTTATCTACTGCCAAGCAGTGCTCTCATAGCCCCAAGGCTTTCATCTTCTCTCTCTGCCCCAACCCCTTTTCCACTGAGACTTAGTTTAAACAGTGGGATTTCAGGACCCAGGTTTTGTTCCTTGAGTACTTGTTTTTTCAGTTATTCAAGCCAGCATACACACTTCATTAGCTGCAAACCCATGACACAACCAGGAGCTTTTGTTACTATTGTCTTGAAAGTGTTAAGGTTATGCAAAAATATGAACACAGCCTTCAGGCACCTGCCTCACCTCCTAAGTCAAAATGAGGGCATATTATTTTCTTTCACTCTTCAGAGGAAAAAAAACATCCTTAAAGCTTAGCAATATCCACCTAGCTAGTGAGCACCTAACAACCACTTTCCAACTGGCTAATTTTATTTCAATTTGAAAATACAAAAATATAGGAACATTGTTATTAAACTAAGCTTACCTTTAATTTCTTATTTAGTTTACAGCAGTATCTGTATAACATTGCCAAATTTAAAGGTCCAAAATCTCCATAGAAACTGGAAAAAAAACCACAAAACAGTATTATTTATACAAGAGCTAAGCAAATTTCAACATGCATGTTGTTGATAAATAAAGTTGGCAATCAAGGATACTGAGTAGCCAATACACATGGAACAACAAATAAGTCCTTTATTGATTAATTTAAAAAGACAATAGTGACAATTAATTTAAACTTATTTGTAGCTTCAGTTTAAGATAGTCCAGTGACTACTTTTCCCATTATATACACACAATAACTACAGAATTCTTTTCTTCATCCCATGATATCCAGTCTGGTTTTGGCCAAAACCACAGAGCAAAGACCTGAAAACATGACATACATTTAAACCATGCTGATATCATCCTAACGATTCTACAACTGCTTAACATGAGAATACATCATTACCTACTATCAAGAATAAGCTCAACAGAATTTCTTACAGGTGACAAAATTTATTTCATAACATCTAGTCTTGATCTCTGTCTGAAGTTTAAGCTCATTTCTTTATATCCCTTTCTTCACTATTCCAGAGATTAGTTATTACATACATACTTTACATCTAATTATGTTTCTTTTTGTCCCCCAAATCCTCTTGCCTCTAGGCTGTTCTTCCAATTTATTATCTATTTCATGTTCTAAATATCAACTTCTCATTGTTGTTCAAAGGTAACACAGTTTAAAAATGTAGGAGAGAGAAACAAGAACAATCTCTGACCTAAAGGTAAGAGCTAGTAGCAGTAATCTGTACAGGAAAATTATTGCACAACAGGAGCTCCCTGTAGTGATTCACAGTGCTCTTCCTAGCAAACCCTCTATATAGGCAACTATACAAATAACAGCAGCCTTCATGCAAGCAACTTACAGCAACCTCTTCTAGTGCTCCCTCTCCATCAATTGTGCAAAACTGGTCAAAATTTAGCCTGCAGATTTCCTCCAGTAATTCTCCTGTTGTGTATAAAAATCTTAATCTTGATGGCCTATGCAAATTTGTTGAAGCACACATTATGAATTACAGTGAGAATGGACTACTATTTTAACTGCTTTAATTTGATCTACCCTTTTTTAATAAAAGGGACGGGAAGCTTCTTGCCTACTGACAAACAAAACAAGCCATCAGCATCTGAATACATTCCATTTGGGGAATCAGAGAGGGAAAAGCTGTTCTGGACTTACAGTCTTTGAAAGAGTAAAAAGGTACTGAAATGATATGATAGAATCGATGGCAGTACCTATCAAGCTTTCTCCCCCCTGGCAAAGGGTTTATTTTTCAGGAAAACTAATTAGATTTCAGTTGAACATAAAAAGAAAACTTCCACTTTGAGGGCAATCAAACACTGGGAAGCAATTGCACAGAGAGGTTGTAAAGTCACAACTAAATTGTACAAGGATCTGAACAACCTGCTCTTGACAACCTTGCTTTGAGCCCATGGTGCATTACATATCTGCAGAGGTACCTTCTGCAGAGACACAAAAACAAATTAGGAATGCTTCATCTTTTTAGTGCTTATGACATCATTGATATCCTCCTCCCCACATTCTCCCAAACAAGAAAGCCAAACCAATGCAAAAAGAGACAATCATATTAGTGTGATCACTCTCTAAGGCAAGTAGCCTTCCTGTCACACCAATGCTATTTCAGTATCATCTACTTCACAATATCAAGTAACAACACAAGTGCTGGTTAAGATTCAGTTCAGCACAAAACATTATGATGTAATTACAGAAGCTAATTAGCTGGGAAAAAGACCAAGCTGTCCAACTACTAGAACTTAATTTTTAGGTAGGACAGAAGTTAACTAAACCAAGAGAAAACTGCAGCCCCAGGAAAGCAGGGTTTAACTTCAGAATTCATCATCTTCTTTTAGATAAGTCTGCCAAATATGGTCAATAGTTATTTTTAAAACAAAACCCTCCATACATTTTTTCATAGAGATGAAATAAAAATGTCCTAAGGACAAGTATGAGTTAAGACAAACAAGAAGTTAAAACTGGAGCTCTGACAACCCTGGAGTGAATGTAGCTACTAGGAAAGTCATACAGAAGGCTTCCTAACATCTCCTCCCATACAGCTGCACTAACACATGAATCAAACACCCCCACCCTATCTTACTCTATCAACTTCAGAGCATTCTTTTACTTAAATATAAGATGGAAGTGTAAAAACTTATGCTATTAAAATTGTTTTGGAAAAATTATTTTTAAGGTATTGTGGAAAAATATGGAATGGGACAGTTACTATAATATAGAATACTTAAAAAATAATGAGAGCAAAGTATCTGAAAGCTATAACTGAATACACAGTTCATCTAAAGAACTGAAGAAGTACAGGCATGCTTTATGATAAGATTTATTACCATTCATTTGCTAGAAGTACATCAATATGAAGTCATACATCCGCTTCTACCTTTCCACATGATTAAATTTGAACAGCAGTGTAGAAAAAGTACATGAAAATCAATTTACAAATTTATTCACCAGACAAATTACTATTTTGGTGGTTATAAGGACAAAATACATTTGAGTCTGTCTGGGAAGTAATTGTCTTTCTACAAAATGAAGCCATTCAGCTTCTCTCAGCCTCCAAGTTAAAGATGTCACAATCTTTGACTATTTCTCCATCACTGATTACCATTAAGAATCCTGTGCTTCTCTTACCACAATGGAGTAGGGGGTAGAAGTATCTGTGTTTAAGACTCCGGTACTACCCCTGTTTTTCTACGCTGCAGAAACAAAATACTTCTCACAATACAAGCACAATTAAAGGAAAGGCACTTTCAGTCCCTGCTGCATCACCATTACCACCCATACACAAAACCACTGTCAATTCCCAAGTTATTTCCCTACTACCACAGAGGCAGTATAAACCAGCAATTGTCTTTGCTGATAAAACATTGTGGTTGAAATGCAAGGCAGAAAGTTAAAATATTGCATGTAACATAACCCTTCTCCATTTTATACCTCTAAATTGGAGTAAGTTAATTATCCTTTCTTTGATGGGGTTAAGTGAAACAAGTGCTTTACACATCTTCAAATCAAAAGAGTTCTTTGAAAGAGAATACAAGGCTCTGTTCTGAAGTCAATGAACTCTGATCTACAGAATTCTTCAATTTACCTCCCTAGGCCTAAATACAGTTTCTGACATGTTTCAGCAGAAAGATTTAATCCTATGCACCCTCATTACTTTTTCTACAAAAGGCCATTTTTATACTTGAATTAGTGACACTTGATCCTGCTTCAACCAAAGGATTTTCATCTCAAGACCAGAATTTTAAGTAAATGTGAGTGGAACATGGGAAACAGGCAGGGTATAGAGAATGGGGATGAAATGACACACCAAGTCACCAGTCGAATAAAGAATTTCATTTGGCAAAAACTGAAGATCAACATAAGAAAAGGCAAATAGTCACCAATAACAATTAATCCAATATTATTTTACTTCCATCTCTTTTACATCTAAGTGTTTTAACAAAGCATTGAAAAAAGTAAGAGAAATTGGAATGCCTCTGAAACTTAGGCTAGTTAAGAGAGACAGTTATTTACAAGAGAGGTGGAAACCAGAGGAACTGAAGACAGGTATGGTATTAATTACATTTAATTATATTTTGTTTTAATCAAGTACCTAGATGATACCTTAAGTTATTCTCCCCCCTCATCCCATGGGGACTTGCTATCCTAATGCTTCTCAAACCAAGCAGCAAAACCCCAGAATATACTATCTCAACATTTAAACACTCTACTTCAAAAATACTATCATGATGCCACCTGAAAGCAGTAGCATAAGCTTCTGGCATATGTTTTCTCCTTAAAGTAAACTCCTAGAACCATTTCTTCCCAGCTGTAATTTGTTGCAGTATTATATCTGAGGCATTTGCTGTACTGTATCATAGGAATGGTCATCCCCCTAGAAAGGGCAGCCCATTGCTCTACTCTGTCATGCAAACAGTTACTGTAAATTCTTCCAGGGAATTTAATGGTGAAGGAAATGCAGCCACATCCCTTTAGTAAGAAGTCATTTCCAACTGCAGTTCCATGGGATGCCACATGAAGGTGCCACGAGTCAGTTCAAGCCTGAACCAGCACTTCTGAAAGCAAACACCACTTTTTACTAAGCATTTGAGTATCTCTGACCCTTGTGCTGGAGAAAAATGATAAACAGATTTCCCATCATGAAGGATTAGATGGTGCCATTCACTGAAGGAATATTACAGCCTAGCAGACTTAACTGAATTGATAACCTCCACAGAATCACAGAGGTTCCTTTCTGTAGTGTTGCCCTCTGGCCTCTCATTCCCCAGTCTGCACCTACATCCAGGGTTGTCCCATTCCAGGTGCAGAATCTGGCATTTGCCCTAGCTGAATTTCATACAGTTGTTGACTGTCCATTTCCCTAATTTATTAAGGTCCATATTCACCTCGGTCAATCTATCAGGCCAGGATATCATCTTTCAAAAAAATGCATTACTGACACTTATATGCCTGATACTTTTTCCCTACAGAGCAGTAGTTTTATACTGCCACTCACTTCCCATCAGGGCATGATGTTTCTTGTTTGCCACCTTGTTCAGTCATTGGTTTAGTAACTTGAAAACAGAGGCACCATTTAATAACTGCAATAATTTTCTGGAGTACGTATCCCAGAACTGGAGCACAAAGTACAAGTATACTCATTAAAGTATGAAGTTTGCCTTCTTGAAGACTTGCAATCATATAAAGCCACCTTCCTGCCCAAACAGGAGCCCCCCAAGCTTGCAATTACTTGAGCCAAAAGATAAAACCCAAGAACCTGGTGAAATAACAAAAATACAGCTCCCTAACTGCAAAACTTAGCTAATTTTCCAGCACTTTACAAATATCCAGCTTCTACTAAAATTAAGCAATCAGACCATTTCTTTTATTGTGATTCATTCTTCTCTTGCTTCTCCCTCCCTCTTTCCTAAGCAGGAACACTCAGGTTAGGACCCTCCAAGGGCCTTGCTGCATCTGCTCTGAGCCTGGCCATTTAACAGCACAAGGCCCAGGTGCTGCAGAAGTGGCCCCCTGACCATTCAGCTACTTGCTTCAAATCATAAGCTGAACACTTCTCACATGCAACAAACTCTCTGGATGAGAGAGGATCAATCTGCACATTCATTACAACCTAACTGCTGGTTGGGAAATCTCACCTATTTCAGGCTTCTTTCTCCAACTCCAGTTTCCTGAAGTGTGTTTCTGCTCCCCACTTCTCAAGCACATGAAAAAAAATGAGCTCTGTTTTCATCCCCTCATCCACTGATTCCAGTAACACGTGAATTGTTAGGAGCTTCCTTAATTGGGCAGAGACTAAATTCCTAACACTTAATGCTGCTAGGGGATTGTGTGCTTCTGAACAGACCAAGGATGATACAGCAAATATAACCCTGGAAATATCTGAAGGTAGGAATAGGGCAGAGACCCTGGATAATGCAAAAATCCCTTGGAATTAAGTCCATTTCCTCTTGGAAGTTCCAAATCCTCCTCAAGATCCTGATTATTCAAAATCCAATGACTCAAGGATCTAAGTCATAGATAATTAAAATAATTATTCCAGATACACAATTTTTTTAATCAAGTGCTCCTTGATATCAAAAACAAATTAACAATGAAGAGGTTTTCCCATAAAAAGTTGCCTTACAGAACCTTCAGGTCCTATCAGAAGCCTAGTCCCTTTGGAAAAAAAGTTATCTTGACAGAGGCCAAGATGCACATAAGGGATTTCCTAGACAAGCTACATTCCCATCCAACATAAAACTGGAGCTTAGAAAGCTGCTGTTTTGTCCTGGCACCTTTTAACTGCAAACAAAAGAAAAATCTCCTCAGTACTACTGGCAAATGCTTTTATCTTTTACTTATGAAAAACCAAAGACAGATACAGTAAAGTAATGCACAAAATTAAGCTAGGAAATTTCCTAGTTTTAATTTTGGACTTAATCTTACCAAGTTGTCTTGGTCATACAATAATCAAGGTCGAGTCTCCAAAATTACTGATGTGAATTGCTTTCTGTGTGAAGTGACAGCTCTGATTGTTGTAACAAGGCTAAGTTTTTATTTTTCCTTTCCAATGATTTAAGCCACAGAAAGATTGAGAAGTTCAGGTTTCCTATGCAAGTACTGTTACTGGAGAGCCACAGAAAAGCAGCATTTAACCAAAGCTAAACAGGACAGGGTAACCCTTACTCTTCTCACAGGAAAGACAAACTGTTTCTTTGCATATACACATGCAGTAGAAGAAACAGTACTCATTTAATATTGTTGTAGCTAAGCACATGAGAGTCTTGCTCTACTGGTACATAACTGAAGTAGCTCTCATGAAGACTGCTCTGAAATGGGCAAGTAATATACCATAGCTTGAAAGAATGTTTCGGTGTAAAGCATGATTTACAGAGACTATAATATTTATTTCTATTGCTGCTTACACCATGTCAGAGATTAGATCTGCAAAAGCTGTTTATACAAGAGATCCAAAGTCAGAACAAATGACTGAATAAAAGAATTATGATTTATGAAGGCCATTATAAATCATCAGTATGAGATTCCTGTTTCACAGTATTTAAATTCTGACTGTTTGAGAAAACTACTCAGAAATAAAAAGGACATTAAAAGTTACTTTGATAAAACTATGTGAAAGCCAAATTAACCAGTCAAGTGTAGTATTCTCAACCCAGATCTGCTTACTGGAAGGTGAAACGTGAAAGATGCTATTCTTAGAGAATAAAAAGCTTCTTACTAGTGCCTAACTCATTAACTGAGGTCTTGCCAAGGCAAGGTTTGTCTATTTGCCAAATGACAATCTTCATCAAGATAGATTGTTCTCATTAACTCCATTTTTCTGAAGCAACAGTTACCTGTACTACACTACCCGAAAGACTGTGTTCCCTTATAAGAAGTAGTACAGACTTTCTCAGGAGAAACCTCAGAAAGTTTCAGAAAGACTCTGAGAAAATCTTACATAAACAGAAATATCAAAGAAGAGACTTCAGAACTGTATCATTCCATTCTGGTTTCTTGTTCTCTTAACTGAGGCATTTGTACAGAATTTCTCTGGCATAATAGGTTCAAGGTTAAATTGCAGCACACTTAACTAAAATAGCGACAGATCTAGTAGCAAGTTCCTAGTCTGCTAGCATTTAAGATAGGCTTAAATGGTTTTAAGAACATCTTTATTATCTTTTAAGTGTGAATGTTTAAGTTAGACATTATTATGAAGTCATTAGAATAGTTGAAAACTTCAAGTGAGAACTGAAAGCTAAAGTGCTCAAGATTACATAACCACACTTTGTGTATAATTTATTGATAAATCATGTGACAAGGTATGGGAGCAAGTAAACCCCAAACTTCCCAAACCATCAGATCTAGCACTTCAGCTCTTTTGTTTAATAAATGGGGTATAGTACTAATATAAAAATTACTTCCTTTTGTCTCTTCAGGAGTGGGGTGAACAAAAAAGGGAAGCAAGATAGTGAGTTCTTAAGTACAGTGTGATCCAGTAACAGGCTCTCTGTAATCAGACAACTCCAACCCTACATATTCATGAGGTTTTCAGATCAGATACTGCTTCAGTGAAGCAAACTGACACCTCTGTAAAGTCAGCCAAATAAAATTCTGTAACAAGCTAACAGAATAAGAGCCCAAAGAAAACCAATTTAAACAGAAAAAGAGCTGGAAGAAAAGCAGTTTACTTCCAAGCACAATGAAGTATCTTTGTCTTGTCATTACAATGATGCATCTAAGCAAAGTTAAATCAGTAAACAAATTTATTAATGTAATTACTTACACACCTCACAGGTGCTGAGGATTTCATGCCTGAGCAGAAATCTATCCCCTTCCTGAGAGCTCTCTGAACAAGTCATTTGATTGAAAAGGATAAGTGGCTGTGGAATTCTGACCAGAAGAACCACCCAAGGTGGCCATTTCCATGAAGATTCTGCAACCCACTGTTCTGAGCTACAGCATTTCAAAACCCACTTCCAAATATTTACTTTGCTATCATGCAACAAATACTTCTAATCACTTTCTCAGATTTCATTTTTGAGGAAGTGAGGAGACCATCTGATCTGTTGCACTAAAATTACACTCTACTACTACTTGCAGACAAGCCCTGTCAGGCCCCTCACTTTGTGTACAGCCTGGGAAACACAAGGGACTGATGTCAAGCTTGTTGATGAGCATAAGGGAAGCTATAATAAAATTAGCACTTCCCCAAGATCTGAGTCTTGCATTCTATTCCTCAACTTACCTCTAGCCTTCCAAATTCAGAAAGATATTAAAAATATACATAACATGGTAACCCTACTGACACTTGCTTTTACTTCCCTGAGACCATATAAATCTCCTTAGATATAGGAGGGCAAAAAAAAAAAAAAAAAGAAAGATCAGGCATTACCAAATATTGCATACACTGATAGGGATGGGTGCTGCAATACAAATACCAGGGGAAAGTTTAGCAATGATATGTAAAAGGTTGTTACACAATTCCTTGGTACCACCTGGTAACTGTCACTTATTTTCATATCACATTTTAGCATTTTATGAGCACAAAAGGGAAAATATCTTTATGGTATCAGATACAGGACGCCAACTTAAAAATGGGCCAAACAGATAAGAAACTATCAATTCAGAACATACACCAGGAATTAAGTGTTCAAAGTCTTTAGATGCGCCCTAGAAGATAAAGGAAACTTTGCTTCCTTCCATTACCCAGTAATTATATCTGGTATCAGGTTACACCTTCATAGGTAACCCTTAGGACTGGGTTAAGGAATATAGAATATATCTACAGAATTTCCTTTACATGTTAAAGAAAATTACTTTCTCCCTCATACCCTCATAAATTTCACAGTACTCTTTTTTTTTTTTAAATATGACACTGTCCTTACACAAATACCTCAGTTGCAGGCCTTGGTTAGTACAGCCATTGGTAACTAACAGCACAGAACTGCTCCCCCTTCCTACCCACAAGATCAAATGCCACCTAGGAGTCCTTCACACTTCCTAAAAGCACATTAAGAAATAAAACATAACACTGAAGTCTGGAAGAGATACAAGTTTCCTTTCTTAAAGCAAGTGTAACACTTTCATACCACACAAATTGCTCAGGATCTTCCCCAAATGAGTTCTGCTTTCAATATTAGGTCAACCCTCCCTTAAGATACTCCAAAGGTCCCTTCCAATCAAAATTCCTTAAAAATCTTAAAGAACTTACTCCCAACTCAAGCAGCCCATTACAAAAGTCAACCTTCAGAATGAACCATTGGGAACCCCAGTAGAAGACGCACAAGTTTAAGATAAGAAAACGTCTAGAAAAGATACCCTGGAACTACAAGCTGTGCAAAGAAAGTAAGCTAAAAACCAAGGAATATTGGTTTACATCTTCACAGAAACAGTGCTGGTCACTGGAGAAAGGAGGGAAGAACGGCTGATGTTCACAATTGCTTCAAACCATTTGGAAAGCAAGTTATGTTTAAAATAGGAACACACTTTTTGTTTCACTTCTGCTGCAGCAAACCCTGTGTCAAGCAGGCAGGTATATATCATCACACAGCAGACAGTTGATCTTGAAATACAGTCCAAAGCAACAACTTTTAAGCTACAGCACAGAGTGATTACTTTATTTGTTTGATGGTTTTTATGTCCCTGAATAGTACTCATAACTATAATCAGTTTCATTTTTTACCTTCTATGTGAAGTCAGTGTCTTACAAACATGAACCTTTTATTTCACAGAAAATATTTTTTCTGCTGCTCTAAAGATACAAAAGCCATCAAGAAGTGTTATCTCAAAACCCTCTAATAAAACCAGAGTCATAAAAGAAGTTGCAGACACTCTTCAAGAGCACATTTAAAGACTGCATTCTTATGATTCTGTAAACTTCACACTCTCTATACAGGAAGATACAGGAAATATAAAACAAACTACTGTTTATCAATTCGTGCCAAATAAGCCTTCTATTTAAGACACCATTCAATAAAGTGTGATTAATCCAAATAGACTTCCATGTTTTAAACAAATCTTACAAGGCTCAGATATCCTTCTTCGAGCTCAACCACGATTTAAGCCATTTAACTGGCCTTGCAGTTGTTTTCACGGGTCTTTTTTCTAAGAGTCACTCTGTTAAACAAGTTTCAGCTAATAAATAAATACTTTCGGACTAACTTCCTGCTCATATTCTATGCAAGTAACCCAATGGGGCAAAAATATTCTATAGACGATATCAAAGAGTGTTGGGGAGACTCTCAGGTGATCACTTTGAACATGCAAACCACAACACTTACTTTTCATAGACCAGTTCCTCATCGGTACAGAAGTAGTGGGTATTAACGGTGTTTTTCGGTTTAGTTCGTAAAGTAGCGAAGTACAAGCGATCTGAAAGACAGATTAGAGGCACAGCGTCGGACAGCGCAGGCAGCCGGCCGCCGCCTCGGGGCACGCCTGTCACCGCGGGGCGGAAGAGGCTCCGCCGCTCCTTTTTCTGCTGCGTGAGCGGCGGCGGGAGCGCCCGGAGCGCTCCGCCCGCGGGCCCTGCCCCTGCCGGGCCCCC
>VZRH01004833.1:1843691-1854636 GCA_013397555.1 Urocynchramus pylzowi
CGCGGGGCTGGAGGGGCCGGCAGCCGCGCACGCCTGAGGCGCGGAGCTCCCCTAACGCGCTGGTTCGAGCTCTGGGCGCCTTCTTCCGCCTCTCCCCTTTAAAAAGAATGGGTAAGTGCCAAACAGGGCAGTCTGTCCGTCTCAGTTTTACAACTAAAGCAAAGGTTGCAACGGAGAGGTTCCTTGAGGAGAGAAAAAAAGGGGGTTAAAACAGTCACTCTTCCCCCAGACAAGCAAAAAAGTCCACTCTTGAAACACCTTTAAAAGATGTAATATGAAGCTATGTGCAGCCCTGAGGTTCACATTTGTATCACCAGCTTTCCCTAACACTATAAATAACCTACTGTAACCACCAGTGCATACAATTAATCCTGGTGTGTCTGCTAATGAGGCTGAACATGAGTGTGAAACACTTCTGACTCTTCAGTTTTTAATCTGGTGTCATAAGCACTGGATAATCTTTAAAGCTTTACAAATAAGGTGAAGGACTACAAAAGACAAAAATTTGCTTAATTTTTGTGTTGATTCTAATGGTTTGTACCTATGTTCTTACACTGCTTTTTTTAAACTTTTTTGGAAAAGCTCCAAAACTTATGTGCTAAATATGATCGTCTTTGTGCCTGATTCTGAGACCCGAGAAAACCTCATTTTCAGTAGTAAGCACTATTCCATACAAGATGCTCACAAGAATGAGACTGCAGTCTTTATGTAGCAGCAAATTAAAAAAAGGTTGTTGGAGGGTAGTTCCTTTTCATGGAAATCAGTGTTTATCTTTCTTTAGACTGTTCTTTACAACTTTCACTTGTGTGTAACCCTTAACAAAATCAAGTATTTCACTAGTGTTTTTTTTATTTACAAGCAATTCTCTCAGGGGTACTGTATTCTGTGTAAGAGACAGGGTATTAAGGTATATTGTCCAGAACTACAGTTTTGTTAATGCCCTTTTTTACTCAGATTTCCACTACAGTTCAGTGTAACACATTTCTAAGTCAGCGCTGCGCTCTGCTTAAGGGGAGTTTGAATGAGCATACTCGAAACAGCTTTAGCAACACTCTTGGGCAACAGAAGGAAAGTTGGAACAGTCTACAGGCTACTATCCAGTATCCAGAATCTGTAGAATTTCTGTTAAACCCTAAGATATATAAACCCATCCAGCTAGACTGGTGAATCTAAGAAGCAAATATTACAAGATACTGAAGCCCAGCTGTCAAATTCTTATATACTGCTTATATGTCTTGTGCAAAGTTAAAAATAGTTTTCATTGTAGAAAAGTTCTCATTTGTGGCAATTAGCTGCAGCCTTTATAAGCATCAGAAATAAACTAACATTTCTTTTCTTCCCTGTAAAAATGTCTATGTTTTTTCAATTCCAGTAGTGTGTCATAGCTATTAGTATGATATTTTCATGAACTTCACTTTGTAAAATACTAGCTTTAAGAATATTTTAAACTACTACAACTTAATTATTCTAATCAATAATATTACTCGTTTTAACATTTGAGATCAAATATCAAGGCTGCAGTGACATCTTGTGGCATTTTTTTTTGGTAAAGAAGCAATTGTCTTGTGCATTTTAGCACTACAGCCTGATTTTTAATCACAGATTTTTGAAATACATATTTTTGATACCATATTTAAAATCCTGTGTTGCATTAACAGTAATTTCAACAGAACATTCAGAGGTGGTGATGATTCTGTCTAGACTCCAAAATATTACCAAATGACATAGATAATCTCTCAAATAAATAATCACATGCATATTATTTTGTTTAAAATATAATTTTTTGGTAATGTGTTTTCAGTAAAGAATCTTAAGACATTTTTGTAACTACCAAGGGATAAAAAAAAATCCACTTTTAAAAAATAAGCAAACAACCCCTTTTGGTTCCAAGTACAATGAATTATGGCTGGAGCTTAAGTCTTATCTTTGTATTTTCTGTGCTAGCTAAGACTAAATGATTAAGGCTGTTGGTTATTTTATGCCTTTTCTTCCTTCACAAGTGGGCCTTATCTAAATTAAATGAATGTATGTGCCAACAAGTACACATTTTTTTAAAGAAATCTCAGTGCTGCTCATGAGTATGCAAACTGTGAGCTTACTTTAGACATCTTAACACTAAAAATTTTGGTCAATAATCTGCAAATAAACACATCACAAGTCTGCTTTCTGTATTTTATTTTACAGTGGTGCAAATTAAATTTAACAGTATCATTAAAAGCTTGTTCTATTAATTCTTTCACTGATTCAGAAGAAGACAAAAGAACTCCTTCACTCCAACAAAGAGCCCAATACTAAGATTTGGCTGAGTTGACAGTTCATTTCACATTTCAAAAACAAGGTTAACAACGACTGTGAGTCTTCACAACTCTAGTTGATACTGCACAGAACAGAAATCATGGAAATTTGCATTTCTGGAAAGATCACAGACCTGTTTGTATACTACTTACCACTTCAGCACAATAATTAAAAACTACTTTTCACTATTACAACAAAATTAAGCAGACTTTACATTGCCATGTTAAGATTCTGCCCTTTAAATCTTACAAAAGTACTAGGAAGACTTCACTGAACAGAAATCAAATCCTTTAATACTGATAGAACAAGGCAAAAGATTCCTTCATTCCCCCCAAAGACTCACATCCTGCTGTAAAGAACTTGTCATATTTTTCACTCTTTGTTCAGCTAACTTATTACAAAAAATGATAGAATCATATACCATTTTTGCAGATGCTATTTGTGTACTAGGTATTAGCTGTGACTGGTTGCCCACAGCTACCTTTGAACTGATTCTAAGAATCAATTAAAAGCTGATGCAGATGAAACTAAATCTGCTTTGGATGCCAAATCTAATTCTGTGACCCAGGAAAATTACTGTATTTTACTCCCTCCTCCATACCACAAAAAAAAAAAAAAAAGCCCAACCCTTCTGCAACTTCATTGGAAAAGGCTTGCCCTGTCTATGTCAGTAGAAGGTCTCCAGAATTAGAGTCCCAATTCAACAAAAGCCATTAACAGCAGCTCTGTTTCTTGCTATAAATAAAGTCAGGGACTGATAATAGTCCATCCCTGTCAAATATCACTGTACCTTAAAATACTTTTTTTATAATGCTTTACCCATTTATTGTACCTTTTAACTCAGTTGTCATAGCCACCAAAAACAGAGGAAAAAAAGGAACTAAAAAGTAAATACTCATTGGAAGAGTAGATAAAAAACCAGTAGACCTGTAAAATTACAAAATGCACACTGTAATAAATGTTGAACACCCTGTTCTTACTAGGAACTGTAAATAAGAATTTTTTTAACTAATTGAGGATTTTCCTGGGTGCATGTTTGTAACAACGTAAATGCAAAATATCAAAATAAAACTAAGTACTAAAGAGAATATTAATAAGTAACATTCCATCCTATTCTTCTGGCTAGTTATATAAGTTTCATATTTCATGTATTCATGTTTCTTATATTTCCAACCTCTAGGATTTACCTTTCAGCTGCTTGCAGTGTTTCAGCAACTCCAGGCAAATCAATAATAGAAGAAAAAGCCACATCAGAGATCATTTTCCATTAACTGAGCAGGAGTACATATTGTAGGCAATGGTTTAAGGACTATCTGAGATTAAGGTGAGGTACTCTTCTGGCTTTCATAGCAGCTTCAAAAACATCTCAGAACACCAAGTAGCTTATATACAAACTTCAGGAGGGTTCTGTACAGGAGGCCAGAAGCCTGGCCAGCAGTTCACTGTAGCTCTTCTACAGCTTCACTGGAAACTGGGTAGGAGCAGGTGAGGAGTGGGAAGGCAAGGAAGCATCTCAAAATATAACTGTCACAAATATGCCTAGACCTCGTTTGACTGGATATGTATATTCAAGGGGAAAAAAAAATCCAAATGTTAAGATCTGAAGAGTAGGAGTGCATTTTTGTCTGCATGTTTCTGAAGAACTGACCTAATTAATTAGAGTAGCTTTTCAGGTTTTAAGGAAAGAGGATGATTTTATCACAGCTAAGCATGACTATATATTCTTTAAGTTTTCTCAAAACTTACCTTTGTGAATTAGTTAGAAAGGAAAGAAAATACATAAAAAGCTTAGTGGAGACAAAATCAGAGGCTACAAAGAGGGATAGCCAAGATGCAGTAATTACACCTTCTTCTCTCCTTGAACTCAGTACAATTCACTGAGTATTGTTTAACATTTAACACCTTAAATTCATTGGCTTAGATTTTATTTTTGTGATTGGCATAATTAGGAAAACCAAACTGAGAAATCATGATATTAGAATATTTTAAGGGCATGCCATCATAAATATTAACGAGTTTATTTACACAGTAGGATCTCTGTAACAAATGCTCTGCTCTGTGCCACATTCCAGAATAGCCACTGTTAGTGTCTTTTTCTAAATTTCTTATGTCAACAGGCTTCACAAACACTCCTGAAGGCTTTCCAGTATGCTTGGCTACCAGAAAATTCATGGCAATATCATCACAGTTTTGAGTTTCATCTATTAAGGCGTAAACTGCTTCTGGCTGCTGTTGAAAGTCATCTAAATACCCACTGTGAAAAAATGCTGCACCAATAAGCACCATTGAGTACTGATCTCCATTCCCAAAGCCAGGGTTCTGCAGTTCAAAGCTGCCATAACTGTATACGCCTGAAGGAGTAGAAATGTGCTTCCTAGGAACAAATCCCACTATGTGCTCTGGAAATTGCTGAAAGAGAAAAAGAAATTCAACGCATATTTCACAGTGTGGGGTTCACTTAAATGCGTTCATAAGAGATTTATGCATTTTTTAAATGAAAGGAGGACAATGTTATTGCCAGGAAAGAATTAAATTGTTGGCATGTGGTCCTTTGATCTGCATAAATGTTGCAAATAAATACAGTTTCACAAAACTGATAGTCTGTCTCATTCCACATCACATAGTGCCAACAAAACATCTACCCACAACTGGCAGCTGTGTATTTGGCACTGAAAATAACTTCACAGACAATTTCTCGTGTTTTGCAAAACAAAACACACAGACTACTACACATTTAAATAAATTCAGCAGTTAGCAACTTCATGGTTTTGCAAAGTAAGAGTTAAAATTTTAAAGTTACAGATTACAGATACTACTAAAGAACAATTTTGTGATTTCTACAATTCAACACTTCAAACTTCCTAAAAACTAACTTTAAAGGTAGAAAACCAATGGTAAAACAGTATGATACAATATTGCTCTAACTAAAACTATTAATCTCAAGTGCAACTCACAAATACTGCCTGCCAAAATGCAAAACATTACCTGCCAAACGGAAAAGGCAAAAGCTAGGTCATGAGCACTGACTAGTGTGTCATCATCCATCATTAAAACAGCTGAAAAGAGGAAAATAAGAGAAAAACTTTTAATTTCAAAAGATTAAATACATGAGCACAGTATGTAGCACAATATTTGACAAATTAAATACAAAATTTCTACAACTATTAAGCTGAATTGCAATTCCTTGAAAGTAGATTGATAAAACATAATTAGATTTCAAAGCTAAAGCAAGGTTACAGCTTTGTGGTAATTGGAAGCAAACCTAAGTTCTAGATTATTTGCCAGGCTGTTACAAAACTCAGCAACCTTTGATCATCTGTAGTACAGCTGGAGAAATATGTGTTAGAAAACTTGGGAGTGTTTGGCAAAGCAACTTCAAATTCTACTAATCTTGTGCAAAGATACAACTAGAATAGAATTAGATACTTTTCTTGAGCATATACACTACATAAGCAAGTTAAATTGTCCAGGCAACATTGAGTATTATTAACTACAGAAGGAAGACTCTTTGCCTTAAGTTTTAGACAAAAGACTACCAGGAAGTGGAAAAGGAAGGATATTCTTAGATCTAAACTGCAGATGCATTAAAACTTTTAAAGTTTACAGTTAGCACAGATCTTACTACAGTAAGTAAAACACTTGGGAAGTTGAAGTTTCCAGTGTCTTCCTAGAAATCATGTGTTTGGACTAGCAGGCATGATAGGAAGGGGGCAGTAAATACAATTACCTTTACTAATCATGAGTAAGGTCAGGTCTGTAATGCAACATATGGGGGTTTTTTCCACTTGAAACAAACAGGAATTATTGTTGTACACGTCCTAGAAAGAGCTTAGGAAGAATATTTAGATGAATACCCAATAGACTGGGAAAAGTACTCTTAAATAAAAGGGTGCATAATTTGAGATAGAAAGCCAGACAGCTGCGGGGGGAAGTTTCTTGGAAGAGCAGAACATGCTTGAGAGCTTAGTCTTAAGAGGAGTGGACTAAATCAAGTCTTTACCTGATGACTTAAGTCCAGATTAGTGCAGACACTCAACAAATAACATGCATTTTGAATTTCAGTTTACGCTACAGAAGGAAGAGAAACTGAACTACCTATGTCTGCCTCACAAAGGAAATGGAGAATTATTGCAGAAGACCTTGAAATGCATTTGACATTCCTCTTTTCTTTCCTTTACTCTTCACTGACAGCCTGGTGGTGGTGTGCATCTGATATCATAACACAGGGTTCCTCTATACTACCCACATTCTATGAAGTGGTCCAAAAGATCCATTGATTTATTATACAGTATAACTCAACCATCTCTCTTTTAGCATTCTGATTTCAAACATGAAAATAATATTAGTAATAGTGATATGAACTGCTGATTACCTTTTGTTTCCAGGTCAGGGAAATTCTGCAGTCTGTTTCTCATACGATTTACAGTTTGAACTTTAAAGACAACAGGGACAGGATGAGGCCCCAAGGAATTCCACATTTCCTCTGGTGTCTTCTCACCAATGTTGTTCCACACAACAATTACTTTATGTAGGTGGGGGATTGCTTGATAATGATTTAAAAGCTTTAGCAGTAAGTCAGTTCTATTGTATGTCTGCATAATAAGAGTGAATGAATCCAAGGCAGACTGACTCTGGGTTTTTGGTTCCCTTCTCGAGTTGGGCAATTTGTCATCTTTGATAGTGGGAAGCAAAGCTGTTAAAGCACCTGCCACCAGAAGCAAGACGATGATCACCACAGAGGTGAAGCGCAGTAGGCGGATTCCCATAACTCTTCCTGGAAGCTTACAGAAGTGAAAACACCTTTAAAACAAGTAACAGGAAAGGAAGTCATTAAACCCATGTACAGTTTTCTCTCTTGATCAAAACTCCCAAAATATTAAGTATTTTCATTTAAGTACATAAGGAGGACTTTAGCACTTTGGCAAATTACTTTCAATTATCAAGACAGGTGTTTCTGATACCCAGTTTCTGTGTTTACTTGCTTTTCACTCTTTTTAGTTAACTTTGGATTTCATTGTTTTGTGAAAATAAATCTAGAGTAGTTCTTTAGATTGTTCAATGTTTCCTATTTTCTTAGTACTTCATTTTTGATTGAACATTTATGTACCTCACCAAGTCTATCCAGCTGAAAAGTAGAAAGCAAATTAGTATAGAGATTCAGTGTTTTCAGCACTGCAGGAGCTCTACCTTAACTGGGAAGTAAAAAGGAGAGAAGGTGCCTTCTCAAAAGCTCTGGCAGGAAGGAGGAAATAAAGTGCTCACTCTTTTTCTGTTGCTAGGCACCACACAGAAGGAACAATTTTTATAACTGATTTGCTGGACATTTTGTCAGCAGTTTGTCTAATACTTGATAATGCTGCTCGATAATTGCTGCTTGATAATGGTAATCAGTACAGAAAATGTGATGCTGATCATACTAAGGTTATAACACACAGGTGGAGCAAAAGAAACATGCCAAATGGAGTAATGCAGGAATGCAACAATCTCAGCAACAGCTGAACTGATACATCTAGAACTGGTGAGAAATTGGCAATGTCAGATACTAGGTGCTACCTATCAGCTAACTGTGAGTGTAGATTTAGTTTAAGGCAGAGGTTTCTGGATCCTCGTGATCTTGGAACTAAACAGACGCTCTTAAAAAGCAGCTTCTAGAAAGACAGCCCCTCAAAAGTTCTTCACACAGTGATAGGATATCCTGAGTTGGAAGGGACTCATGAGGATCATTGAAGTCCAACTCCTGGCTCTGCACAGGAAAGGCCCCAAAATTCCACCATGTGCCTGAGGGCACTGTCCAAACACATCAGGCTTGGTGCTGGGGAGCCTGTTCCAGTGCCCAACTACCCTCTGGCTAAGAGAGTGAGATATTTCCTAATACCCAGCCTAAACCCCCTGCCACAGCTTCATGCCATTCCCTTGAGTCCTGTCACAGGTCACCAGAGAGAAGAGATCAGTGCTTTGCCCCTCCACTTCCCCTAGTCAGGAAGCTGTAGACAACTGGGAGACCTCACAGACCCTTCTTCTCCAGCCTGAACAGACCAAGTGACCTCAGCCACTCCTCACACGGTTTCCCCTCATGGCCCTTCACCATCTTCACTGCTCTTCTTTGGACACTCTCTAACAGTTTATATCCTTCTTATACTGTATTCTTATAAAACTGCACAGAACACCCATGAGGTGTGGCTGCATCAGTGCACAGCAGGACAATCTCCTCCCTTGCCCAGCTGGCTGTGCTGTCCCTGGTGCCCCCAGGACAGGATGTCCCTCCTGGCTGCCAGGGCACTGCTGGCTCATATCCAACTTGCCATTGACCAGGACCCCCGTGTCCCTTTCCATGGCACTGCTCTGCAGCCTCTTGTTCCCCAGTCTGTCTGTACATCCAGGGTTGCCCCCTTCTAGGTGCACTTCACACAGTTTTCCTTTTCTCCTTCTTTACTTGCAGTATTAGTGCAAACTGAATAGTAGATGAATATTCTAAGCTTGCTACTAACTCATCTATACATATTATTTTATTACCATTACTCATATATCCATATTATTCTTGTTACTCTGTGAGTAATTTCTAGGTTTTCAGGGAATTCTGATCAAATTCAGAGATCCAGGACAACCAAACAAGTACAATTTTTGAGAGAGTATCTCTGTGGGGCTTTTTTTTCCACAGAATTTTGAATAATTTCTTTCCAACATGCAAATAACTTGCTTGAAAATATGAATGTAAAGTATTTTAGTCTAAAACGCCTCACAACTTACCTCATTGTTGCCACGTAGGGTTGTTTTCCTGGCTTGTTTTTACAGGGCAGTTGTTTGTGATCTTTGAATCTGCTGGAAATTAAAGGGACGCCATAATTGGAGATCAACAAGTTATGCACATGCTACCCAGCATTCTTTTACAAGTAAAAGGTCCTCCACTTATTGACTGATATATGCATTCATGGCAATTATCCCATTCCTTTTCCTAATGCTCAGTTGAATAATTATCTCTGCCTTTCAATGAACACTCCTGAAAGAAGTCATTACACCAGATGGTTAAAAAGAAAAGAACAGTCTGTTTCTCTGCTTGTAAAATTGCTGCTTTGTGCCAGTGCAGTCTCTGTTCCATCCCTGAGTTCAGCTATGGAGATACAACTAGGTCTTCAGAACCTGACAGGTGTTCCTTTGCTCACCAGGCACCACTAAAAGATATATTTGGCTACCACAGTCAGGCAAATAAAATTTTATTCCAATAATATTTTATTTTCTGGGTCATCCCCTTCACACTCTCACTAAGATTATCACTTGTATCAGAGGCTTAAGACACAGCATTTTGGTCTTTCCACGAGGTTTGGCAGCTTGGAAAATATGAGTGCAAGCACATAAAAGAAGGATATACAGGACTCAGGACAGCACTATAGGAAAGCTGTACTCCTAAGTTGTTGGAGAGATTTTTGTTCCTTTAAAATTCACCAAACAACCAAAGAGTAGTTAATTTTGATTTGAGAATAGTACTATGAAAGCTTAGAGCACAAGAATTTGTTGAATTTGTTGAATAATTGAACCTGTGTGAAATTCCATAAGAGTAATTTGTTTGAGCTATATAAATTTGCTTTTTAAAACTACAGATTTGTTATTTGTACGTAAACCAATCTGAATATGTCCACATACACAGGTCTCCCCAAATCTGAGATCAAATCTTACTATTACTTTGTGACAAGAGGTCACTGAAACTATTTCCAGAAGCTATCTGCTTGTTCTGGTTGCTTCATTTTATAGGGAACAAACAATCATGCCTGACTTCTAAAAATTATTAGCAGCAGTGGCAACACAGCATTTATGAGGTCCACTATATTGCCGTCAGATGTGCTTTTGAAGAAGTGAACTTCAGATCCTCTTTCAGCAGTCTGCAACCTAGTTGCAACACTTACCAGTGCTATTGTAATGATTAACTGAACTTTAAAAGCATACTTAAAACGAAAATATACTGTTTGCTGTTTATGAGACTTTGCTTGCCATACCTTCTAGTGCTTACAGTAGGTGTAGTGATAGGCAACGATGATTTCACTATATATTCTCAAAATAAACGTCTATTTAGGTGTTTTAAAATTAGCATCACGGCACTTTCTAACAAGCAAATGCAGAGAAGTTTTTCCAATTAAGTTACGAAATTTCCATGCCAGATTGGTCTCTTCTTAAAAATCATACACTAGTACCTGCAGAGATCACAAAATTGACGAAAATAAAATCGCTACATCAAAGACCAGTATTTTAATCCTCGTTCCAAGAAAAAGAGTTCTTGAACGGGGTCCCCTCCCTCGGCGGGCAGCACCTCTTAACAGCACCCCGTAGTAGCTGGGTGCAGCACGGCACGGCCCGGCACGGCACGGCCCGGCACCGCACGCCCCGCTCGTCGCCCCTCGCCCACAGCTTCGCTCACGTTCCGCAGGCGCCGCTATCGCCGCTTCCTCCGGCCGGGCTGTGCTTCCCAGGGGTCACGGGCAGCACGGCAGGGCAGGGCGGAGGAGGTACCGGCCCAGCCCCGCCGCTCGGCCCCGCACAAGCCACTCCGGTGACTCAGGGGCGGCCGTGCGGGACCGCGGCAGCGCCACGGGGGCGCCGCCGTGCCCGCTTCCTGCGGTGCGTCCCTGCGCTTCCTCCCGGCAGGCTCCGGGTTGTAGTC
>VZRH01004833.1:1855398-1917449 GCA_013397555.1 Urocynchramus pylzowi
CTTCCCCCGACCGGGACCGCTCTCGTGGGCAGTGACCGGCGCCTCCGTCCCCTCTGCCGGCTCCCGGCGACGCGGCGGGGGCGCGACTCGGCGCGTTGCGGAGGAATGCTGTTTGGAGTTGCTGTTATGCTCGGTGCCTTGCTGAGGAGGAAGCTTGGCCTTGGCCCGATTCACGGGACTCGGGGGCTGTAGCTGCTGCTTGCCACAGAGATCCTCTGTTGGGGAGTGTGGCTTCATCCGCAGGTTGATACCTGGATATCGCTGCCTCACACTTCCTTGTCTCGAGGGAGAAACAGGATTTCACACATCCTTGTATAGCTGAGTGATACTTTACATAGCACAAAAATTCACAAGAGTGAAAAAAATGCAAGAGATTTGACTAAATTGCTACTGAAAAATCTGTAGCGAAGTATAAGAAATGCAGAATAACTTCAGTACTGGTGTACAGTATAAAGGTAGAGAACAGGCAATGGTGCTAGTATTTCTGTCATGTGGTTGTTTTATGATGATAGTTCAGTTCAGAGTGGACTGGTGTGGAAATGTCATTTAAGTCCAGCTGTGTCCTCCTTACCAAAAGTTGTAATAGGGACATAAATCACTGGAACTCTTGAAAGTCCTGAGTGAATGCGGTGGTGTGGATTTGGAAATGGTTGCATCCTAATATTTGCAATGTTGTTCTGAATCTCTCAAATGACACTATAAAATCCTCAGCTTTGATTACAGTAATTGCTACTGTGGCACCAGTGAGCATGCAGTACTGTCATGAGCACAGACTGTCTTGGCAGCACCCAGACCATTTTGAATGTGTTTGGTTTTGGCTTTGATGTTGATTCACTTTGCAGTTGTTTGAGGGTTATTGAATGCATAGTCTTGTCTATTTGAGTATGGATTTTTTTTTCTAATAACTCAGCAGATGTAAATATTTTTCTTAGCTGTTCTGATATAAAGAGCTTTGTGTTCATGTGACTTTGTTCTGATGTCTGTCTTTTAAGCCTAACAATTTCTTTTGGTAGTGTGACCTTAAAAATTCCTGTGTATGAGATAACTACACTGAGAAGCTTTAATGACACTCATAGAACTTTGTCACTGAAGAATATGGCATATTGGAATTCAGAAGACACTTATTTTTGTTCAAACTTGGGATTAAGAATTAGAATTTACTGCATAGCCATTAATTGAACCTTTTGTTTATATTTCAAGTCACTAGTTTTGGGTATCTCTCAGTCTAGAGTTTGGCCTAGAGCAAAACAAGATTTTAGCAAGTACTTCTTTAGTAGAGAGGGGTAGCAGAGAATATGATGAGGAATGTCTTCAGCCAAAACAGACAGGTCATGCCTTGGAAGAGTGAATACGTAAGAAGCAAACAAGGAACCCTATAGGGAGAATCATTTTGTCATTTTGAAGACACAGTTCCATTGCTCCTCGCATGAGAAATTTTCCTGAGCTTCTTTTTGCCAAATAGATTGTTTCTGAACTCAGAAAAGAGTGTTGTCCAAATGCTTCTTGAACTGTGTCAGGCTTGGTGATGTGACTACTTCCCTGGGGAGTGTGTTCCAGTGCTCAGCCACCCTCTGGGTGAAACACCTTTTCCTAATGTCTAATCTAAACCTCCCCAACTCAGCTTCATGTCGTTTCCTGGAGTTCTGTCACTGGTCACGAGTTTGCTGGCTGAGAGCTTGTTTGCTTGCTTAAGGTTGAAATTTGCTACATGTGCACATTTGTTTAATTTGATGTTAAACTAAATCAGCTGTGGAATTGTCTTTATTTGGACACAGTGTGTTTGAGTACAGGGTTTCTGCTAGTTTATATTCTGGATGATGTGTTTGGTTCTACAGGAGTTCCTGCATGCATCCCATGTTGCTGGTGGTTCACTGTATTGCTGGTCGTTGACTGAATCGCTTGATCACTTGAGTAATCGCTTTGTACCCATTGTTCCTAAGGTGTTGTTACTTTACAGGTCACTCTAAAAAAGCCTCAGATGAAATGAGATTGGTCTCTTACCAGGCTTCCTGCCATTTGTGCAGCTCAGCCACTTGTAGCTGTACCTATGATACAGAGCGTGGTTATGCTACGAGGTGAATTGCATTGCAGATGCAGTCTGCTGACCCCTGCTGATAAATCCACGTGCCTCTGGCCACCTGGAATTGTTAGCTTAGGTCTTGAAAGCAGCACAGCTGTATTGGTGTTGCACTTAAGGTAAGTCTTGCCTTAGTGAGATTTGCAGGTGTGAGCACAGTGCCATGGTAACTTGCTGCATTGTTTCTGGTTCTAGAACTTGTATGGGATTTTGTTACAGTAGTAGTCCTTATACAATTCTCTTTCCCAGAAGGTTCTATAAAAAGAAAAAAAAAAAACGAAGAACAAAAAAACACCAAAACCCAATCATTTCAGAAAGCAGTAGCTCTCTCTGCTTAGCAATGCTTATTCCTTCCATTTCACAATCAGTACAACTTAGGGTTATTGTCACTAATTACCTTCTACATGAATATTTTATGTGCTTTGTTGTGGATTTTTTCCTCACTGGTTCTTCCTAACTGCTCAGAACCAAACCTAAAATGAGCTGTTTCCCTAAAGATGTCCCCTGGTTTTGGGGAGGAGGAAGATGACATCAAAACCCTTCAAGCATTCAATGGCGAATTCCATTTTGCTGCTTCATAGGCATCCAGCCTATGGGTCTTGTTTTAAAGTTTATTTAGAACAGCTTCATCCTGCTTTGGTGGCTGCAGCACCTAAGGACAATATACCATGCCATCATCCCTCTGCCTTAAATGTTATAGTTGTGTGTATGTATAACTCTGTATGTGTCCATAAAGTATATATATAAATATATAGAGCAAGACACTTGGTCTTTTCTCTCCTTCAAAGCCACTTCTTCCACTGTTGAGTGTTTAATCTGAAACACTTAAGATTAATCTTGTAATTGTTTTCAGTAAGGTTGAAATAGTTTGGCTTTGTAATGTGAAGTGGTTGGAACTTTGGCTAACGAAACTTTGTATTTGACTTCAAGGTGAATATGTGTCTATCCTCTAGAACTTGTTAAACCAGTAATTGCTTCTTGTGCTTCAGTTTCCAAGAACTGAGTTGTACATGTAGTTATTCTTAGATAACCAGAGAACTGGGAAAATGGAACTTTTGTGACTGTTGATTAACAATTGCTCAACAGTACCTCTCTATCAAATGTCTTTTAAAATATGAAGCATTGTTTTTTGTTTCAATGCATGTACTTCCCTGCAGACTTACAGAACCTGTTCACGAGTAGTTTGGTAAACTTTGGCAGTGCTTGTGTGTGGTGTTAGCCCCAGTTTACCTATAGCCTGCAAACTGATACGAGTTCTACTGACTGGCTAACTCGTGAACTAATTTAAGTTGCTTTGAACCTCTTAGCATGCTGGTTCACTTTAACTGTGTTTCTCAATCGAGATTGACAAACAGTTGTGTATTGGTCTTTGAAATAAGCCATTTAAGATGTGGTCTTTCAGCCTCTAGATCTGAGAGGTGTGTGTCTCCTAGTCAGTGCCTTGCCACTGCTAAGGCAAAGATTTAAAGTTGAATTATGTTGGTGAGAAATGTGGCTGTGAGTACATCTTCTCCAGGGATTTTGGCTTGTGTCTGTGGAAACCACCTTTCACTGTCACCAAAATCATATGCTAGAAGGATTTTTTTGCCAAGCACTTTTCCAAAGTGCCTTCTCTAAAGCTGACAAAAGCAGTTTTGGCATCATATTTGTGTTGGTGATGAAGCGTGGATTTCTCCTCTGTGCTAGCAAAACCATGCCTGAGGCTTAGAAACACAGTGTATTAAAAATTAATGTCTGTGGGGTTTTTTTTTCATACTCAAGATGTAGCATATGGAACATAACACATTTTCCTGTTCTCTTTCAGTTTAGGTCTGATATCAGATTCTTTTCATATGTTTTTTGACTGTACTGCTCTGTTGGCTGGATTAGCAGCTTCAGTTATTTCAAAATGGAGGTCAAATGATGCTTTCTCGTATGGGTAAGAAACTTCAGGCTGTTACCTTAATGTATTACAGTAAATGATTAGGTCACTTACAAACAAATTCTTTTTGCAGAACATGGAAAAACTATGTTGAAAGTGAGGTTTTCTTTAAGGTGAGCTATGTAAACATCTGAGTTAATAGAAATAATAAAAATATGAAGGCATTGCTTTTGGGAAGAAGGTTTATCGCTTCCAAGATCTCTCTGATCATACTAGTGGAAACAAGTTAGAGGACAGAAAGCTGCCCTGCATTGTTGTGTATTAATGACACCAGTGAAGAACAAGCAGCCACATCCTGGGTTTGTCCTCACAGTGTAGTGAGGAGTGTTACAGGGATTCCCAGACTGCTGGTGTCTCTCCTCCTTTGGAACAGAAAGTTACAACTGAAAGGAGCCAAGTCTCAGTGATGCTGCATTGGAGGTTATAAGCCATGACTCTTGGAAGCAGCAGGATTTGGGAACTGTGACTGCCATTTACACAGATCCTCAAGGCTGAGGTGTGTCATCCCAGACTGCCCTTGGTGGATTTATCTGCTGCAGCTGGCATTTGGCAGGCACTTGGTTGCACTGAACATGGCAGCTGTGCCCTATAAAACAATACTGGTGGTACCATAGTATTAATTGGTAATACTGATTAACAGCAAATGAGTTGTAACATGGGCATTCCCCATAGCATTATTGCCCTGTCAGCATTTAGCTTCAGCTGCCTTGCTTAAGTGTGAATCATATGGTTTGAAACTTAAAGCACAGTTTAATATAGGTGGAAGCTCCAGTGTGCATAGAAATCAATTTAGAGAGATTTGTACCACGAACTAATTGCAGTGAAAGCATGTTCTGTATTAATTACTGCTGAGCATTTAAACAGCTGGTGTTCCATTTATCAGAGAGCAGCCACACTTAATTAAAGTCTGATGTTTGCTGCATTGAAATTACTTATTATTCTAACCTGGCAGTTTGTTATTGTCAAAATTTGATGTTTGAAATAATTAATTTCTACTTAAAACTTTTTCTGAAAATCCACCTTCTAGAGGGGAAGGAAATTAATACATGTCTGTTTGATATTGAACATAACTTAACTTTGATTAGGTTTTATGTGCTTATCTTAGTTTGTGGCTTCCAAATTACATTTATACCATAACTTTGAGTAGACACAATCTTAAATTGAAAGATTTTGACATACTGGAAGATTTCTTTCATCTAGATCAGAGAATGGCTGATCTGGATCAGGTAGTTTCTGTCAAAGTACAACATGGTCACTTTTATGTATTCATCTGTAATTTATATGCCATTTTCCATTTAGCAAATTCAGTGTAATGTAACTGTTTGAGAACTGGAAGATTGCACTCCAGTCTCTTACGTTCTGATTTTCAGCATTTAAATGAAAGTGGTAATATCTGTTATTACTTTTTTTTTTGTTTTTGCAGTTATGTTCGAGCAGAAGTACTTGCTGGTTTCGTAAATGGCTTATTCCTCATCTTTACAGCATTCTTCATTTTTTCTGAAGGTGTTGAGGTATGGTATGATATCAATTACACTATTACATTATATCATTAATATGGATTAACATTTCTGGTTTAAATAGGAATAAATTATTGAAATTAATTAATTGAAAATTTAAATTACGTTCATAATTGATTAGAAATCTGATTGGAAACAAAGAATAGGGCCATCTGAAATTGCTGTTTAATGACAGAGAAACCCAGCTTTTTCAGTTTATCTATACTAGCTTCTTAAATAGTGTATTTTGTTTATGTGTAAAGATTCTGTGAGATGGAGCCTGCCATTTTTTTTTACAGTCAGTTAAGGATATCTTAAAAAGATCTTCACTTCTCATTGTTGAAGAAAAAACGAGGCCAAGAAAGAAAGGCTCAAAGTCATTCAGTGGAGAGAAGTTAGTCATAAGTAACATGCTGAGAAGTTGGACCAGCTTGTTAAAGAAAGAACACTGTTCTCCAAATCTTGAAGTCTGATATAAATGACAAGTAGTAATAGCTTAAACATTTACAAGGGCTCTTCTCTTGCATTTTTTTTTTTTTTACATGATAGCTCAGGTAATAATTTCAAGATTGAAATTTAGACATTAAGGGCAACATCAAGGATTAAGAGTAAAACTGGTAACTATTTCTAATCAGCTTGAATTAATGCTTCTACTTTTTAATGGGAAATACACTATAAATTTGTTTAGACTTCTAGTTCAAAGTAAGTCTATTGAGTTTTTATTTTATTAACAGAGAATTGGGAAGAGTTTTTGCTACATTGATAGGCTTGTAAATACTTCAAAACCAGTTAAAATTGGGCTGAAATTGCCTAAAAGCCTGGGAAAACTTCAAATCTAAAAACAGGAGCAACACTTACTGGAAAAATTAAAAACTGTGACATGGTCAAGGGTAATACTGAAACATCATTCTCTTCCTGCTGATCTGAGCTCCCATGCTAACTATTCTCTTTGCTTGTGATGGTAGCTCTCTTTCTCTCAGTTACTTTAAAATTTTACTGTGCTGAATGTTCTATTGTCTTACTGTTTACTGCCTGTACCTTTGAGCCTCATGGAGAGACGGTGAATGTTTTTCTTCTCTGTCAGTAGTAATTTAAACTCATCAACACTTAGCTTCAGATGCAAATTGTATTAGGTCTATAGTGTCTCATTGAGAAAAATATTCAGAGGAGGTAGGGTAAAAAAGAATTGAAAAAAATCAATCTAGATTGAATAGTTTCTAAAAAATGTCATCATTTGTTCTGAGTCTTCATTTAATTCCCCTCATTGCCTCGCCTCTCTAAGGAGAAAGGAAGAAATGGCATTCTAGACTCTTGGAAGTCTTAGAGGTGACTTAAGCAATCCACATCTTGGAACAAACCTGCATGTTTTCAGATGGTTTTGGGCCACATCCCACAGCATAACCAAATCTTATGATAAAACTGAGCTAGACTCTCTGAATATTCTACTGTACTTTCACAGCTTTAATAATAGAACTCTATTTTCAGACACTGAGAATTGGTCTGTGTATCATCCCAAAATCTGGAAGTCCTGAGTAATTTTTAATTATGTCTATATATGTTATGTATGAGAATGCTCCTGTGTCTAAGTAGTTTTGTGGTGCCTTTTAATAATGTAAAAGGATTGTAAAACTCTACATTTGCTTTTTGGTTTGTTTCCTTTTTTTTTTTTTAGAGAGCACTTGAGCCTCCTGATGTGCATCATGAGAGACTTCTTCCTGTTTCTATACTAGGATTCATTGTAAATCTGATAGGAATATTTGTTTTTCAGCATGGAGGTCATGGGCATTCACATGGCTCTGGTAAGATGTAACTTCAGTACTGTTTTCTTTCTTGGCAGCCTGTGTTCCAGGGCCTTATTATGCCCCAGTGAGAACCCCAATATTACATCTGATGTCTTGTTAAAGGCAATCCTAGCCAAATGTGTATGTGACCTCTTGCTGTGTTGACTTCTGTGTTTTATTACCAGCCCTGATATGCCACTGTGGTACTTCTCATGTTAATATCCATTAACTGGAGCACCTAGGAGTCCAGAAACTGCTTTCTGGGGTTCAGGCACTCTCCTGCACCTTATTGAAAGAGATTTGTAGAGCATCTTTTTGGACAAATTTAAGCTGGGCTTAAGCAAGGTTATGGCTAGAAAATTTAGAAACAGTATTTGAACCAAATTTTAAGCATGAGAGTATTCTGCTTCAGATGTTTCTCTACTTAGTGTCTTTTGAATTGAAATGCAGAATTTATTTGCCTAAATACACATGGGCCTCTCTTTAAGCTTAACATGTA
This sequence comes from Urocynchramus pylzowi, assembly GCA_013397555.1. Lineage (NCBI taxonomy): Eukaryota > Metazoa > Chordata > Aves > Passeriformes > Fringillidae > Urocynchramus > Urocynchramus pylzowi. The sequence goes on from VZRH01004833.1 coordinate 1,863,173, forward strand.
AACTTACATAGACCAGTGGAAGAACATTGTTTTTGGTCTTTAAGCAGCAATGTAAGCTTGAATTTTTAATCTGCAAATGACAGTAAATTTCTGCTTTCTTAAAACAGCTGTTTTTAAAGTGCTTATATCTAATGAAGTGTGCATTTTTCAAATTGTTCTAGAAGTCTAGCATAACAAATCTCAGAAATGGGAATGTATAAAAGCACTTGACTTCTCAAACCTGGTATATTTTATGTATCTATATATGTAAAATATGTCTGCACAGCAGAGCCGAAGATAACAAACACCTTATGTTAAGTTTCTTATTTAAAGCCATACCATAAGATGACCTAAAAGATGAATAGGTTTTGAGTAGCTGAGAAACAAATATAAGTGTACTTTTACTCATCATTTATCTGTTCATAAATTCACTCTGATGGTGATATTTGTTTATAGGGCATGAGCACAGCCATTCTCTGTTTAACGGTGGTCTCAGCCATGGGCACAGTCACAGAGATCATGGACACAGCCATGAACATAAACATTCCCATGGACACACTCATGGTCATGGCCATGGACACTCTCATGGTCAGGATTATTGTCATGGTAAGTACTGAGTTGATATCATAGACCATCCTGACTCAGTGTAAATCTGCAGTTAATAACTTATTGAAAAATAAAAAGAGCGTGTTGTCAGCTTGTTGTGATCATACATGGAAGTAGCTCCGTTGAATGTCTAGTATGCTCTGCCACCATTGTGTTTTGTGACTCATTTTGGGTTTCACTTGCAGTAATTTCAGTGTTAGTTTTTAAAGATTTTGCTTTACTTCTGATTTTTGAGTGTGCCCTGTAATGTTGTGTGTTGGCAAAAGATGGAACAGCTGTTTGCTATTGCAATATAGTGAAATTAGTTATCAGGTGCCCTGTTTCAGTTTTTTCATTAAAATCAATTGACAAAGTTGAGCTGGTTTGCTACTGTTCTCCATTTGTGTAATTTTATAGTATATAATTTTATAATTTGTATTATTTTACAGTATTAGAAAAAATGAACCAGTGAACTTTGGGTACTTATGGATTGTTAGTTGTACTTGGTTTGTGATCCCAAATAAGACTTTCCCCATTTTGTGTCGTTGTAATCTGTTTTAAGATGGTTATGGAAAAGATACTAGTTATGTTAGCTATGCTGAAATCTTTTTTATGAAGGCAAACAATCTGAGAAGAGACATTCATGTTAAATATGGTCAGTAGCCTTCACTGTGGGAGAAGAGGTTGTGTAGGTAGCACCTATTTTAAACAATGCAAATGAAAGCCTTGTGGTAATGCAGGGTTGTCAGTCCTTCCTGCCTGAGCCATAAGCTGAGACATGATGTGTCTCAAAATGTGCACATTCAGAGAAGGAATACTGTGGGACCTGGCAGACAGGAGGTGACAAAGAGTATAAAAATATTTACTTGTCCCTTCCTTGCTATTCTTAGAAAATTGGTGTTTGTCTTCCAGTAGTTATCCTGGAATTTGGTTGGAAAGCAGGAGCTCCCTGCTTCTGCCTCTTCCGTGCCTTCTGTGTGGCCTCCACCCTTACAGACCAGTGAATGTAGCTGTCTGTCTTGTGCAGATTTTTATTCAAATCAGCTGTTGTGTAATTATTGTATATCTTCACTAGAAGCCTTTTACTATCCTTTAACAAGTTTTTCTTAAAATGTCTTTCAGATTAATGCTACAGAGGCATTAATCTGCTTGGATGAGAAGATTTTTTACTTACTTGTTCCTTCTCCAAGTCTTATCCTTGTTTTATTACATTAAGTATAAATGTTTGCTTAAGGGAAGTATTTCTGGTTAGAAATTTATTTGAACTTCCTCTTCTTGCTTCTGTTTGTGGCTTGTGTTCTTGAAGGGTCTTGTTTTGCTATATACTAGCAAGGTCTTACCTCTCCATTTGTTTTAATTAAGAACAAATGTAGATAACTTATTTTTATATATACCTATGTAGAAATCTATTGTGTAAAGGGATGTTGTATTTTAAAAAATGCATTTTAAGGCTTTTAAATTAATTGCTGTATTAAGAAACAATAGCTTGAGTAAAAGCTGGTCATTGGGAGCAGCCTGTCTGTCCAAGACATTTCTGAAAGGAAGAGTGTAACAGAAGGGCCACTAGAGAGAGCCTTTGTCTAGATTAATGTGTCAATAATTGCCTTCACAGATGACCATTCCCTTGAAGTAATGGCTGGATCCAGCAAGCAGATTTTACAAGGTGAGATGAGAATAAGTATGGTGTTTATTTGTTTTATCACAGTCTGCCTGCCTGGGTCTGTCACACATCTGTTTTAGAGGGTTCCTCTGGATAAATGTAACATTTTTCTTAGAGGAACTATTTAATGAAGTTCCATTCCCCCTGTAAACAGCTCTGCTGTATCCTGTGCATGACTAGGTGTTGAGACATTCACAGAACTATAAGTGTGATACACTGTCAACACAGTTTAAAAGAGACATCCCAAAAGCTGGGATTCAGCTTCTGTTATCGATGATGAAAAACTAGGAAAGAGTGGTTAAAAGCAGAAACCTGAGGAGCCTAATTGCAATATATGTTCTGAAACATGAAGATGCAGTTTGATATAATTGTTAAAAGAGTACCTGAGCTTAAAACTTGCATTTCATCAAGCTCTTAGAGTTAGTTTAGAACAGATGGTAATGCATCTAAATTTCTTGAAGTAGTATTGGAGTCCCTCTCCTGAACATCAGTTATGGGTAATTTAGATGTTGGTTTTGAGATTTGGTTGGCTGTTTGTTGGTTTTATTTTGCTTTTTAAAAACGTGCAGAAGTTAAAGGGAGACAATTATGAGTTGTAGGAGGTAGTAATTATTTGGCATACCCAAATGTATGTAGGATTTTTTCTTATTGGATGATCTTCTGGCTTGTTTGTAATCCTTGAGAAGGAGCATTTACAAGTTCTTCCAGAATTTACAGCACACTATATTGTGTATATGTGTACTCAGTACTTCAGTTGAAGACATTTGAGTGTCAGTCTTTTTGTGAAAGATTCATTTTAATTGAAGCATATTTAAAATACCTGATTTTATTTTAATTTTTCAATACTGAGGGAAAAACCCCACCAAGTTTACTGTGAAGACAATTACTGTCAAGACAATCACTCACAAGCAATCACATTCCACCAGCAGATCAGTGCCTAGGGAAGGCTGAGCAGCAGCTATTTGGGAAAGACAACACTAGTGTTATTGGGGAGCATGGTGTTGGATGGTATGAAATGTCCCTCTGGTCCATTTGGATCAGCTGGCCTGGCTGTGTGCCCTCCCAGCATCTTGCCCACCCCAGCCTTCCTGCTGTGGAGTCATGAGAAACAGAAGGCCCTGATGCAGGCTGCTGGGACAGGCTGCTGCTCTGTCCCAGCCAGACCCAGTACAAATGCACACTTGGAGAAATCCCCAAAGAGCTGGTTTATAGTAGTGTGTTGTTTTTACAAGAGGGGATTACCTGTCTGGAGAATTGCATTCAAAAAGCTGTTTCTGAAAGACTTCCAGTCACTGCCAGCAGAGAGCTCCAAAGGCTAAACTTTGACTAGCTGCAAAGTATGTGTTTCTTTGTACTTGAAGGAAGTGTTATTCTTCAGAGTAAGAGTAAGGCTTTTCATGTCTGCAGTATTGTTTAATTTTCAAAACTATTTGTCTTGGATTTCTTTGCCAAATAACTTCTAGAAGGTGTTGTCAGTTAAACATTAGCACATGTCAAAGCTTTGCAGAACTGTTTCTGTTAGCAGTCTGTCCATCTTATACAGAACTCACTACTGTAGTCTTCCCTACTCATGTAGGGAACATGAGTTTCTGTACTATAATAAGGGTGAGTATTGAATGCAAAAAGTCTAGCTGCAGCTGTTAATCACTGTTCAAGTTAATAGCCTTACTATGAAATGCCCAATACTGCTAAGTGCATAACAAAAGGTAAATTCTTCAAATGGCCCATATTCTACAAATACATTAAAATCCTTGTGTGTTTGACCCAAAACTGACCACAAATTTAGAAAGTATAGATCATATTATCTAGTTATTGAAACTCCATTTTGTGAAACATCTCTGGAATGCTCCATTAGCTTTAAGAATAGCAAATTGTAATGGTATCACTTATCTCTTACAGGTGTATTTCTGCACATTGTGGCAGACACGCTGGGAAGTATTGGTGTAATCATATCTGCTATACTGATGCAGAACTATGGTCTAATGATAGCAGATCCTATTTGTTCAATGCTGATAGCACTACTTATAGGTGTAAGGTAAGTGTTGCTATCACTGGTATTTGGTAGGATTTTTGATGCTAGTTACAGCAGAAATATCAGCTCAGAAGGAAAAGGGGTTTTGTTACGCTAATGGCTTACAACATTTCCTTTCTTCCAAGAGTGCTGTGTTACCTGTGTTCTGTACAGCCATTCTGGTGAGCTCTTACATGAGCAATCTTTCTTTTCCTTTTTCTACAGCTACAACTTTTGCTCTTAAATCTGCATATTTTGTCCTTCTTTGCATAATATTACAAAAATGTCTTTCAGGTTCAAACTGTAGAAAGCTTCATCTCTGTATTTAGTACATGCTTACATAAACCAATGTACTCCAGTAAATGGAGCAGAATGGTTTCAGGGCAGCAGAGTTGAGACTGCTGGCACAGGATGTGCCCTTGTCCTTCGCAAATCAAGGCTGCTAGGTTTTGATTTTGTTCTCTTATATTGATAAGAAATGTCTTTTACTTTGCATTTGCACTCTGAGATGTCTTTACTCCTTTTAAGATCTGATGGAAATGCTTCATGTACTTCTGGATTTCACAGTTGTTTCTTACCAAGATCACTCTGAATGTGAAGCTATTTGGATTAGACTGGTCAAGCAAATATTTCATTGAGTGATGTTATGAGGCTTTTTTGGCAGCAGTTTCAATGGTGCCATAGGGCAGTGTGCCACAACACCAGTTACAACCCAATAACTCAACTTCTTTGTCTGTTCAGCAGTGGTGAGTGTCATCTGATGAACTGCAGCTACTTCTGCTCATACCATGTATGGCATGTTTATGGCTTGTGCATGGCAGCATTCACAGGATTATTGATGTGAATCTCCCTGTTAGTCAAAGTAGGGCAGCAGGCTTCAGACACAACGCCCACAGAAATGTTTGTGTTAGAAATCACTATTAAATCACCACTTTAATATGAACTTCTGAGATTTTGACTTCAACATTCAGTAATTTCATAAATGACAAATTATTACAAACTACTTCTAGTGCTGAAATCTTAAAAAATGGGAAAGAGAATGTGCAGGTTTCCAAAGGGGAAGAAACTACTGCTGAGGTAGAGCCAATAGCTGAGTAAAAGGTTTCCATACACTTTGCATTTTAAGAGTCCAGCTTTGTGTACAGCAGAAAATACCACATGAACGACCATTCAGTTTTTTTCTTCCATTCATACAGTAGTTAAAATTACACTGAATTTCATAATAGAGGTGTCATTATAATGCTGTTTATAGGTTTTCTAGCACAGATAGAAGGAACGTTTGAGACCCATGTTCTATGTTGAAAATGCTGGAAAAGTTCACTTTTTGATGTGTCTTGATCTTAGGCCAGACTTCAGCCTGTAACATTATTTTGTTAGTCCACAATGTTATAAATGATCAGTAGAATAATTCTGCTATCAGTGCAGCCAGCTGCATCATAGTTGATAGAAGCTAGCCTGCATTTCTTGCCATCTGACACATCCTGGCACATTAGTAGAGCAAACACTAATTGCAGGGTTGAGTGGTTTTTTGTTGGTATTTTGTTTTCTAAGCAGTCCAACAGACTGAACTATTGATGCTTTTGCTTGAAATGTACTTTAGGATCATAAATAAGATTACTGGCAGTTTCAGGTGGCTGTTGACCCTTTTTGTGGTGTTTGATTTTAGTAATCTTTATAGACAGTTCTGGACATAAAACCATTGTTAATTTTGCCTTATTCTTCGCTATGCTGTGTTTGAAGTGTCCTTTAAGAATTAGTGCAAAAGGGTTTTCAGATTTTCCCATAAGGTGGTCTTCTGTAACAGTAATATGGGAGCCCAGGTGATGCTTGCTAGGATGCATAACAGTTATGTACTTAATCTTTTGAAGTCCCCTAAATCTAACACAGAGGGAAGAAACTACTGAAGTTCTGTGAAATTTAAAATTTGAGGGGAATAACATCGCAAAAATACTTTAAATTGGTAATGGCAAGGGCTGTGTCTAGTTTGGAGGGGGGAGGGGGAGGGATATTTGGGGTTTGTTTGGGTTTTTTTAGTTGTCTGTCTCCTCCTAGGATACTTGTGGATTTGACATGGAAAGGACTGGGATGTTCAATTTCTAGTGCGGGAGTTGCTGTCGATTTCTGTGGGTCAATTTGAAACCTTGATAAATAATTTTTGGGGTAAATTTGGCTTCAGATTAAATAATTGTCTTCTGTTTCAAATGCCTTTGTTGATTTTTTTTATGTCCCTTTTACTGTTAAACCAACTTTGGTAAGGTAAAGTGGAGTAAGAATATGTGTGTGCCCCAACAAGCAGACCCTATTCATGTGTGTTTAAAATCAGGATCTGTTCTGTAATCAGGATCTTTGTAGCTGTAATAAAAGAAGCATAGTTTTGAGCCAGAGATGCAACAGCCAGTCTGATAAAGTTTTCAAAAGTCATTCAAAAGTTTTAATGGTGTTAAGGGAATTTGCCCTGATCTGAACTGTATCCTCCAAGTTATTGCTTAATGGTCTGAGTTTGACTTAGAGAGTCTGCAGGATATGAGTAGGGAGTAGGTTAGATCCAGGACTTCTGTTTCTCTGTTGTTTTGTTAGGGTGTTTTGTTGTTGTGGAGGTTTTTTTAGTTTGTTTTGGTTTGGTTCTGTTTGGGGTTTTGTTTGCATTTTTTAGTCTGTATTCTTTCTGTAATACTTTTTTATACAAAGAAAGAATAAAGGCAGAACAGAAATCCTTATTGCCTTTTATGGAACTATGTCTGATGAACCAGTAGAATATCAAAGCTATTGCATGAGAATGCAGAGGAAAATAATTGCTCTTAATCCAGGACTGCTTGTGTCTATGTGAAATAACTGTTCATTGGTTTTATATTGAGTGTGTGCTTGCTTCAGTGTTAGGCAGCTCTCTCTGGTTTATTCGAGCCTTTCCTGCTGCTATTAGTGGGACTTCTCTGTTCAGGTTTCTGAAATGATGGCCACACTTGCCAAAGAAATCACAAAAATATCTACATAAGATGACTAAAAACCTCACTGGTGCAGTGTAAAGCTGTACAGACTCCACTTGGTAACCTGGTTTGCCTTGTGCATGTGCAGAAGGGTTAAGCAATGCTTCTTCAGAAAAGTCAGGCAGTGCTTTTAAATCAAATGGTTGAGCCTTCTTGTAGACAACATCTCTAATTAGTGCAAATTGTCAGCTGCTGACACAGTTGCTCTGTTGCTCCTGTGATCCTTTGCTAAGGGTGCTCTAGGGTGACATTCTCTGCCTAACCGTCATGAGTTAGCACAGAACATTCTGACTGCACAGTGAAAATCCCGCGTGGGATCTGAATTTTCCTGGGTGCAACCACTAATATCTGATGACTCTTTCTTCGATTACTGTGAATTATCTCATGCAAGTAAAGCATAAATAGGACATGCTTAAAATAGAAAGTCTGTTTTACCAGCATTTTAAATTATTTTTTAACAACAGCTTGAATATTTCATTGTAGTTTAGGCTGACACTGTTTAAGGTTTTTCCAAAGTATTGTCCACATAGTTGTATGTGCCTTGAATCAATAAACAATTTCCCAAGTCTCTGAACTGCTTTTAATATTTAAAACTAAATACTCTTTTAGTTTTTAACATTATTATTCTAAGCCTTATTCTGAAATGTTGAAGCAATTTTAGTATTTCAGTCAGCTATGTGAAACTAGTCACCACGCAAAAGCCACAGCTCTGGTATAAATCAAGTTTGTCCTAAACCACTATTAGACCCACATGTTTCTAGAAAGGTACAGTAGACTAAATCTGATACTAGATTGCACAGAGCATGCAGACTGCATATTAAGTGGTCGAAGAAATGAGGCAATTTAATTCAGTCATTTAGTGAAGTTATTTCCATGGGTTACATAATTTTTTGCATAAAATCTCGAGCTGCTTGAACATGATATGAAAGAGCTTTGGTGGAGGCTGTGCCAGTAACATTTGAGGCCTTTCATGTTTGGGGCATAGCACTATAAAAAAACCTACTTTTTTAAAATGAAGTACTCCATTCCTTAAGATTCAGAAGGAATTTACTATAGCAAAACTCTTCCAAACTGGCATGTTTGTTGTTGGTGTTATTTTAAGGCATTATTGCTAAATGTCAAGCACTACCTTTATTTACAGGGTAATGGTACCTGCCAGCCTTGCTTGAGAATCAAGGTACTACATTGTTATGAGAACAAAGAATTCAAAATCTGTAAAGCAAATGTTAAACCTGTGGTCCTTGTCTTGAGCAGAGCTTGCAGTCTGATTAAAATTGGTGTTGCCTAATTAAAAAAAAAACAAAACATTGAAGTTCTGGAGTCAGCCAAGAGACTTCAACACTGCAGGTATGGATGGTGGCTGGGAAAAAAACCCAGAATTTGGAAAAGTGGTTGTAGATTTTGAGCTGTGGTATTTGAAGAACCCTAGCATTGATCCTTAGCAATGTTTGTTTACCTTCCACAAAACCTGTCACAAATACCCCCTATTTTCTGTAGTGCTGTAACACTGAATGAATTTCCTGCTGTGCTCTAAAGGGCAGGAAGTGCAGTGTGTCTAAAGGGTTCTTTACCTGGAGGTGTTTTCAGCTTCACAGTCCAAGGTCATGTGGACCTGGACAGTGCCCAGGGTCTTGCTAGCTATGCCTGCAGAAACAGTGCCATAAACAGGATGGCACTGGAATGGGCATGAGTATTATCTGAATGTGATGCAGGTTAAATAAAAGTCTGATGCTTTCACTCTTGATTTTTAATCAATCCATGTGTAGTAGTGGCAGGCTGGATTTATCAGATTCATCTCAATAGTTCATTTTGATTTGTTTGAACAGCTTTCACTTCTCTAACAGTGTATGTGCAAATGTGATGTGCTGTAACAATAGCTGCTTTTGCTTTTCTGGCTTTTGTAGAGGATAAGTTTTTATTCCAAATCTTGCTGTGGGTTAGTTCCTCTTTCAAATTTTATTGTCTTGTAAAAGAGTGTGATATTTTACATTTAAGGCTTGGTAATCAGAAAGCAATGGAATTGTCTGCTTTAATAGCAAAGCTTACTGACTAGTAATGCATGAGAACACTTTCCATTTGGTGAGAATTCAGTATTGTTTGTTTTACTCAATAGTCTTGTAAATTAAAACAAACAAGGGGGGAAGCAGCAGTGCAATAGTTTCTGTGGAGGCAACCACTTTTTTTTTTTTTCCCACTAATGACTAAGCCAAAGAAAAGAGAAAGTTTGGTCAAAATCTTGAACCATATTTTCAGCCAGCTTGGTTTTGTCATCTTCCCTCATGTTTTCTTCAGTCACATGAAGTGGAACTGATATTTCTAGGGCCTCCCAGTGATTAAGTAATACTGGTTTTAGTTACTGTTTGTGAAAAGAACATACTCTGTGGAGTTTTGGTTTTTAAATTAAAGGTTTTGTACTTCAGTAGTATGCATGAAACAATGGAAAACATCAGGCATCATCAAACTGGATTCTGTTGTTTGTTGTGTTAGTTTGGCTTACAGTAAGATACCATGTGAGCGTGTCCCTTTGGATGCAGAGGGGCATCCATGGACGCCTGTGCTCTGAACAGCATTTGTGAGGGCCTGTCACGTCACTGCAGTTGTCTTTTGGCTTTTCAACTTTGCAAAAGATAAACTTTGTATCTGAACACTGCCTCTAAGATACAGGAAGAAGGTGTGACCCAGGATATGCTTCAACTTTCGCAAACAGTATCAGGCCACATCCTGATTTACCTCTATTCTTTGGACTTTTAAGTTGTTCTTGTTTCATAGCCTCTTCAAATTTACTTTACAATTAGTTTCTCTTCCATCAGATAATGTACATCTGTTTTATTAGTATAAATAAGTTGTACAAATGAGACATTTTTGTTAGCTTTCTTTCATGGCTATTCTCACTCTTAGTGGTGTGTTTCAATTAAAAGGCAGACTACTACATTCTCTATTCCTTTAGTTGTTTCCCTGGGGAAAAATATGCAGCCTGTATGTGTGTGGTTTTTGAAACCTTTGGATGCATATGCTAGAGAGGCCTTGTTAAATTTATGGGAATGGAATAGTGTTCAAAATTCTTGCATTCACTTTGCATCCTGAACTTGTGTATTGGTCTTTCAAGGTTTTTATTAAGAAACAAACCTGCATTTTAAATAGAGAGTTAAACTGAAATCAATTCATCAGTAGAGTGTGTTGGCAGCTCCAGCTCCCTTTGATGTAATGCTTGTGACATGGACATTATTTAGTGAGATGGGTCCATTAATAAGAGAACCCTTTTCCCCTAAACTTCTGTAATCCACTGTAGAATGTGACACTCCAATTAAGCTTCCTTTAGACAGATTGACAGTTATTGCATTGCTAAATGTTTGTCTTGGTGACAGGTCTAGTTTAGGCAACTCCTGCTTGCCCCTAATTGCTTCTTCCTATTTCTGAAGCGATGCCTTGGTGGCAGTGCAAACGTGGGAGGCCATGTGCTGGAGGGCACCAGGCAGTGAATTTGGCTGGAACAACCACTGTGCCTGCAAGAAGGCTTCATTTTAGGGGGGTGTTTTTTCCAGGGGTTCATTAGACAAGAGTCACGCAGCCTCTCGCTCCCTCCCACCGTGGCCAAGGTTCAGCCAGGGAGTGAGCTGAGCAGTCCATCAGCCAGCACTGCCTCTTGTTCTAATGGAAACACTTCTAAAAATTGATTAGGTTATCTGTTCACATCTGCAAATACACAGCTGGTCTGTGCCATGCATTCCACATCACTTCACGAGATTTCAAACAAAGGTTCTGCAGTGTCCTTTAACAACTGGTCCAGTTAATCTCTTACAAATGTTTCAGGTGTGCTTATAATCCCATAATTTCATGTACTGCAGCTGTGATGCCAATGCTGAACTCTGAAATGAGGCTTACAGTTTCTGCAATATAAAATCACTTTCAGTCCAGAATGTTAGGTGACTTGTATGCTCTTGAAATTGAATTGCTATTTAAGCTTTACTCTTGGGCTACAGATATTTGTCATCCACTTAAAAATTTTAGAATGCTCTACTGAACCAGACATGATGCACTACTTCTGAACCAAAAAATCACCATGCTGAATACTTAGTAAGAGAATAACCTATTAGTGATAGCTACAGGGTATAGGCTTACTGCTGTCCTGGTTTTATTAAAAAACAAAAAGTAATAATAATAAAAAGGGGTATTAAATGTCTTCTTAGTTTGCTGATTAAACAAGACCATTTGGCCAGGAGGGAACCTCTAATTGCTTCCAAATGTTTAACCCTTGAGCTTGGATGAGACCCTACACTTAGTTCACTTCAAGAATATGCCAAGTTGTCTGTTTCTGACAAAATAACTCTGTTGTAGCTGGACTGTTCCACACTAATTTTGTTTTATGATTACCCCATTATTATCTTAGTTCATAAGAAAAATATGCCTTAAACCAAACACAAAAGCAAACCAAATTTCAGTTGAGTATTTTTATGGTTGCTTGTGAATGATTTGCCGTTGAAGCTGGTTTTGAGCTATATAGCTGCTTTGTTGTATAACTTCCAAGACACCAAGAGATTTCGTCTCAAATCCCGTGATTAAATCATTAATCTTTTGTGACTGACCACCAGTTGACTCTGGAAACCATGGGAGAGAAATAATCTTGCCTTTGATAGGACACCATTGCAATTTTGTCACTCCTTTTATTTTCTGTGCTGGGTTTTTGTGGTGACTTTCTCAGCTTCTGATGGAAGAACTAGAGAAAAATTTCTCAGCATTACGGAATCTTAAGTTGCTCCTTGCACCTTTTGAAAATTTAATAATAGCTAATTTCCTTTTCTCTTTTTAGTATTGTTCCACTTTTAAAAGAGTCCATTGGGATTTTGATGCAGCGAACTCCTCCTTCCCTGGAAAATGCCCTGCCTCAGTGCTACCAGAGGGTGAGCTCTTAAGCTGTTTTTGCTCTGACTGATCAAGCTGGCTGACTGCTGACTGACTGAGCCTCAGCTGTGTGTATGAGGATATTTTATGATGTTTTTCCAGTAAAAGCAATGATTTTATGATGTTTTGCCAGTCAAAGGTACCCTAGAATACACAAATGGAGGTACCAGTTTAATTAATAGCGTCCCAGAGTCCTAAATTGCATGTAGCTTCACCTCAGTTTGTGTTTTAAAAATTTCCTATGTTAGTTCAGAAAAATAGGTTCTAAAGCTATTCCTCCAAAGTACTTTGTGCTTATACATAACATTGGAAGTGTATGTGTAAGAATACAAAGATTACTCTGGATTTGACCTGTTCTCCTACGTAACTTTTCTATCAGTATGCCACGAAGTGCCTTTGCAAAGTTAATACAAAGCACTTGAAGGAGTGCTGCTTTACCTTGGGAGTTACAGGCTGTAATCATCACATGCAGGGTTTGCTGAAAGTGGAAAGAGGAAAAAACAAAGGAATGGGCAGGACTCATGTAAGCCGTCACAAAATTGTAAATGATATATGAATATATTTCTGTTAAAGTTAGAATCTCACAAATTGTTTCATGGCAAAATCTGCACATTTGCAAAAAGGGCAGTTTTAACTGGATGCCATCTCAAATCCAGGAACTGACTTTTCTCTCGTGAGCCCCTCTATTTTGAGAAATGGTTTCAGTAAAATATATGTAGAATGTAAATGCAGCAGGGTACAAAATCACAACACATACAGAAAATCATGACATGGACACAAATCCATATGTTTCAACTTTCTTAAAATAACTGAGATAGTAATAAAAAAAATTGATAAAAGATGATAAAATGCACAGTGAACTTGAAGTAAAGGAATGCATTGGCTTTTATAATACTTTCTGTAAAAAAACATAGTACAGAAAAATATTTTCTGAAATACACTTTCTAAAATTTGCCTCTATTTTTAGGTGCAGCAGTTGCAAGGAGTTTACAGTTTACATGATCCACATTTCTGGACCCTCTGTACTGATGTTTACATAGGGACTTTGAAGTTACTAGTAGCTCCTGATGCTGATGGAAGGTGGATTCTAAGCCAGACTCACAATATTTTTACTCAGGTATGTCTTATCAGTGGAAATCACATCTCAAAGTGTAAATTGCTTGATGTGACATTGTAAATCTTATCAAGAAAGGTTAAATTTGTAATTCTTATCAAGAAAGGTTAAATATTTCTGAGTTTGGTATCTGTTCTGAAAAGCTTCCCTGCTCCAGCTGTATAGAACAATTTCAAAATACTCACTTGTGTAGATGAAATTACTGTACCTCTCTGCATTCGTTTTTCATGCCACTTTATGGAAATAACAGCTGTCATTGTCTCAGGTGTATCAGAAGGGGTTGATCTATATTGACCTATAAGGAACTATAAGATGAGGCTTCTCTTAGGATGGAGTTTCTCACCACAGACTGGACCTACTCAGGCTTTTCACTGCCTTGGCATCTGGCACATGTGATGGCTTTCTGGGTAGATTCATAATGTAGGAAAGGTTTGAACAGCAAGTCCCACGTTACGCTCTTGTGCTTAGCTCCATTTTAAACTGACAGTTCTTCAAGCAGCTTGCTTTTCAGGAAGTTAAACTGGCACAAAAGAAAGTAAGAATTGCTTTTGTGCAGCTTCACATGTGGCAGTTATTTAGGATGATTCAGAAGAGGTAATGCAGCAAAGCTGATGTTAATACATCATTATCTGTGTGCACTTGACTGTGTGAAGAACTCCTCACTCATCTGGTGTTCTCTGAGTGATGTGCTAAATGTGGAGATGAATTACAGAAAAATAAGTTGTTTAGGTTTTTTGCTAGGTCACTTACTGATGTGGGCTGATGTTCAGGCAGGATACTGCTTTGGCTTTACAGTGTTTTTAACCCTCCTTCCCTTTTCCACAGGCTGGAGTAAGGCAGCTTTACATACAGATTGATGTTGCAGCCATGTAGTCAGTTTCTGGAAAGGTGCTGTTGGACCAAAGTTTTCAGTACTGTACTGGTGTAGCAACACTTCTTGAGACAGAGCCTGCCTCCACCACGTCTGCAATCGACTGAATAGATTTCTGCCCTTGGGCTACGGAGGAAGTTCACTTCTAAGGAGTAAATATTGAATGAATGTTATGGACTTTGGGTCTTGTTTTTTTTGGGGCCCCTAAACTTGTACGTTTTTGAGGGTTTTTTACTTAATAAGATTGTGGTACTGGAAACCCTGTCATGTCTTCAGTAAAGCTGCTGAAACCACTGCTCATTCCCATAAAACCAGTGTTATCGGCAATTGGAAACTTGTTTTGTAGACAATGTCACAATGGCTGACATGCTTCAATAGAATTGTATGTTTGTACAATTGTTTGTACTTTGCAAACTTAATGAACCAAACCATATTGGGTTTTCAAAGTGCCTTTTATATCAGGAGAGCTATTTGCCAGCATAAATAAGGAGCATCAAAGGGTTTTACTACTTTTACAAATAATCTTATATGCAGTCTGATNTGTTAGACTTCCATTATATTTGCATCTTACCAGACAGAAAAATTCTAAATGTAAAAGACAAAGCTGTTGTGAAGAGACTTGCTTCTGAGACAAGCTGGGTATTTTGTTGCACGTCTTGTGAAAATTATTTTAGTCCAAATATTAGATTTGACTCCAATTCTTAGTCTCTTCATACTGTTGAGAGTAATGAGACATAACACAATGTTGCTCATGTTCAGTCACTTAAACAATGGGCAGTTGAAAGAAGATGCTGGTGATGGAAGCAATGCTTGAAGTTTTTTATTTTCCAAATCATGTGGTGGAAAAAAACTAAATCCTGAAATTGTGTAAGCTTAAGTCTCCTTGAGTCTAATAGGCTGTTATAATTGTTATTAAAATGATGAAGTTCAAATTTTGCCTTTCCAAATATTGAAAATAGTTGTTTCTGGTAGTTATACCTGAAATGGAAATAAGGACCACTTTTCATGCTGTTTTAGCTTATGTTTTTCCCAGGCTGACAAATCTTTGACTATTTTACTGCAGCCTTGTATGTTTTCATAGGGGAGAAAATTCTCAGTGCAGTAAGGGTCGTTAGATTGGTTTTTTTTTTTTTCCAGAAACATTCTTGTCATATATTTTCTAGCATTTGTAATAATTTTACTCAGATATCTGAGTGTCACTTTCAAAAGCAATCTGCTATGTTTGGTATTACAGATGATAGTTCCACTATGCTGTAGTAGTTCACTTAGTAATGAAAGACTTTTTAAGAAGACACTTTACAAACAGAACACGGTGAAGTAAAAAGCAATATAGGCATTCTTCTGAGAAATCATAGCTGCCACTGATTGGTATGGATTTTATGTTTATTTTGGTACCTGTCAGAGGTAATACTAAATCAAGGCCCTGAGAAGCTTACAATGTCTGTGTAGTAAGTGCTAGGCACTATGAAATTACTGAAGATTGATTTGCAGAAATGGTTTGTTTGCCACTGATACTGTTGAATCCATCACAGATACAAAGAGTTTCTTGCATTCATTCTGTTGTTCCTATATAGCGCCTGATTTCTTTTTATGTGAGAATACAACACTTGCCAAATTTGATGGTGGTTCCTGAATTTTCCCGTTGAGATATTGAAGCATTAATGTTGATTTTGTCCAGATCTTGGGAGTGTACCCTTGTGCTTAGAACTGGAAACTGTAAAAAAATGGCAGTAAAAAGCCACCTATAACATTGGTTTTAATCTTTGCTGTCTCTTCCAGTCTTCAGATCCTTTCATTGCAATTTCCGATCAGGTTTGCTTTCCCTGGGGATGCGGGTGCAGAGTGCCCTCCCAGCAGGCTGCATGTTCCACTTGTCTTTCCTGGCCTCCTGCCTGGCACTCTGTCAGGCTCTCTCCCTGTCCCACCTGGCAGAGGCTGTGCCAGGCCCGGAGTTGCTGACTGGAAGATGGGAGTTACAGGGCACAGGGTGGGGTGCAGGACTCTGGAGAGCAGATTGGAGCGCTGCAGTTTGAGATACTGTGTGCATGTATGTTCACAGGGGTGATGAAAATCCGGCTGTGATTATAGGGTGGAGGTACTGTTTTGTAGTGTGGTGCATACAGACTGCTGCTTGCTGGCTGCCAGCAGGACTTCCTCATTTTTTAAGAGTTACTATTACTGCTATTTGAGGCTAGAGAAGATCAACTGATATCACTTTGAAGGCAAGCAGCAGACAGATTCATTGCAATTGTGTCATGATCCAAGAGCAGGCTTTGGCTTAAGTCATCTTTACACCAGCAATGTTTCAGGACTGACTGTTCCTGGACTTGTTGCAATGCTGTAGTGCTGCCCAAGTTGCTGAGCCTGGCCACTATTTTAGCTTCTTAATGAAAAGACAACTGCTACTATTTGTTTCCAAGTGAGAGCCTTGGCAGAGTGGCTGTTTGATGGTGGTGATGGTGTTCTTTTAAATGTACATCTACCAAATTTTTAATATGGGAAATGGAGTGGAAAAGCCTATAAGCCTGTTACAATTACACAATGATTTTAATAACTTTTGATAATTGTTTTTGCTTATTATGATTTAGCTAATTGTTGGAAGCATATGTACAAGTCTGAGTTTTCTAGCCAAGCAAGATAACACTTCATTATGTTTAAACATTTATAATAAGAAATATATCATTTGTTTGTCAAATGTAATTGGGGATAGTGTAGGGAAGTCAGATTCAAAACAGACTTTAGCCTTTTTAGGCTTTCTGAAAAAGGATAAGCATCACAAAATTCTACAAACACAGTGTATGACATGCTCAGTCAGTAACTGCAGTCACACGTAGTATGTCAATAAACAAGGGACATCTGATATTTTTTTCACCTAAGGGGATACTTGCTCAGGTTTTAGAAGAGTACAAACCATGCAGTTGAAAGCAAAAGCGGAGCTTTCCTTACCCTGAGAGCCAAAGTACCATTATTTGTGTTTTGCTAATTACTGTCTGCTTATGTAACACTTTGCTATTGACTCTTTATTGGAGATGCAAGGCAGGATTTAAACAACGACTTGTGAATGACTGACATCCAGAGATGGGTGAATGGCTGCAGATCATGTGCTAAAACTTAGCTTCCTGGTATCCACTTCTGAATTTTGAATCAAGTTTTCAAAAAAGTCTGGTTTTCTCATGTTTTCATGTAGCTGATACTTACTGTGGGGTTACTGGTCTGTCTTTGAGGGTTATTTTTTTCTGTGACTGAAACCAGTAGCTTAAAACCCTATTATTCCAAAGACCAAGCCTGCAAACTGCATGATTTTTACCACACCTACAGTAAAATAAGAAGATAAAACAAATGTCACAGAGTGTCTGTATTAAAATGCCCCAATGTTTTTTGTGCTAAGTAACAGTGGAAGAAAACTCCTCTTATGAATATGTACAGTAAGGACTGGTCCTTCATAGGCTAATCTGGTAAGTGTACAGCTCTGGACAGACTGGCTCCTTTCATCAGCAGGGCCCCTACAGAGAGCTGAGTTACTCGTGTGATTTGCTAAGCTAAGATGGAAAGTAAATCAATTACTTTGGTTTTCACGTAATAATGCCTACTAAAGCTAAAGTTTAGTTACATCATTAGTAAAAGATGCTGACACCATTTTTACACAAAAATTGCAGCTGCTACTACTAATAAAATGAACCTTAGTGACTTAATATTCTTAATTTACTTTTTTTTAAGGATGTAAAGCTGGGTTTAAAGGTGAAGGAAAATTAATGGTCTCTCTTTTTAACTGTTGTAAGTGAACCTGTTCTGGGAATGCAAACAAGATACAAGAGGAGAGAATCTGCTGCTGAACTGCAGTTTTCCATCTTCTACTAATAGTGTGCAAACAAATTGTCAAGTCCATGGCTTTTCTTTCACAGTGCAGATTGCAGACGCACAGTGCAGATTTTCAGTTGGATGCTTTTATAAAATGCAAACCCTTATCTTTCTTCATGACACAAAGTCTTTAAATACCAGTTCAGAGCAACAATTTTAGTTAATAATTAAACCCTGTCCTGTTTTCTCCAGCAGCCATTAGATTGCTATGATTCTTGATTATCCCACTCCTTTAAACCAGCTTTTTTTTTTGTTTCTTTTTTTTTTTTTTAAATAATCTCTCTGATCCTCAATACTGACTCAGTAGTTAATTCTTCCTTTACACTTCTGTGAAAATCCTTATCTGCAGGTTGCTGAGGTTCCCTTTTGGTTGTAGCCTGTTCAGGCTTTGCTGCAATGCCCATCCCTGTGGGGACTTCCTTGGCCAGACACTGCTACAATGTGAAGCGATGCCAGCCATGCTGGGCCTGGCATGCGAAGACTGAGTCTTGCTGCGTACAAATACTGCTCAACCTACTTGTCTGTTTCAGTGAGCCACAAAAGGTTCCTGCCTATGTGGTAATTTGGCTGAAATAATGTGTAAAAAGAGCTGGGTATTTCACTTCCCATGTGCATTGGAGCCTCTCACATGTATGCTGGGATCTTGTACAAGAGTTAAGTGAATCGCCACGGTCTCTTGGCTGAAGTGTCAAATAATGTGAATGAAGCAATTGCCAAAATCATTCCTGGTAGCGTACAGCATATTGCTTGCCTTTAAATTACAGGAATTACTCTTAGCAGTGAGCTTCAGTTCAATAGCAAAGTGTGTCAAAGTACCTGTGAAGAAATCTGGCAGGTAACACAAGGCAGCTCACTAAAATTCTGAAGACTGTGTATGATTTTTTTCTGGAATGCTAATGTTAGTAGCTTAGCCATGGCTTGTCCCAAGTGCAATATTAAGAAATTTTTAATGTAATCTTTTCTACTTGAATACAGTCTATATAAAATGTTAAATATCCTATATTGCTGAGAAGATATGGGATCTTTAAATTTCTTTCCAATAAATCTTCGGTTTTAAAAAAATATGCATACAGATCTGCTTTGTTTTCATCATACTGTGAAGAAGAGTTAAAATAGCAACCACTGTCATCTACAAGCTGATTTTAAAGAGAACTCTTGCACTCTGTTTGCTGAGACTTGGCTTGAGGTTAACTGTGGTTGCTGCAGTTGAGTCTAGCCCTTCATAAATGCTAGCATTAACATATGAAGAAATCCAGTTCTATTTTAAGTTGCAGTCTTCTGAAGTAAGAAATTCTGTGCAGCTTCTCCCACTCTTTCACCAGTTGTCCAAAGGGAAAGTTCTTGGTTTTCTTTGGTTTAGAGCATTCTCATCTGCCTGTATTTACTCTCCCAAGGCAAAGATGGACACAGACCTAACAGGTTTTGCACACTAATGTTTTCTATTGGTAAGAGAATTCCTAAGTTTCTGCAAAGTTGAAAGGCAAAATTGAACATCTAATGCACTTACAACAATGTATGCAGTAGGTTTAGTTAATGCACTACAGCAAGTGCTGCCACACAGATACCTGATACTCTTCTTATCCTAGTCAGCAGCCCAAGGCTGGTGTGGATGTCAGTGATCTGAATCAAAGGTTCAAAAGTTTCTGGAGGTGTCTGCAGGGTAGAAGCTGATACCAGCAAGTGCAGTTTGCAGCCTCAGGTAAAAGCAGGTCCATGTTCCTACAGTGTTGTCCTCTGAAGCAATATAGAGTCTAACTACAGTTAGACAAGTCTTAAATAGTCACAGCAATATCTTTATGCAATTAAAGATGGAATAAAAATGTAAATGCCTCATTTTTATTTAAGTAGTCCTTTGACATGCATTATTTTCAAAACTGGAACTATCTACAGAGAACAGTTTAAGCATTTCCAATTCCAGAGGATGCATAGTGCCTGTAACAATTAAGGAATGTAGTGGAGCACCCAATTCCACAGTGGACATCTGCTGTAGAGTGCCTGAAGCAATCTTCTCATCCAGAGCACCCACACGAGCAAGGCCAACACAAACTGTGTTTTCAGTAATTTCTGCAAGAAAGAAGATGAAATGTTTACTTTATTGACTAATGGTCCTATCATAAGGGAAAAAGTACTCAAAATGCTTAAACCTTAACACTGCTTTCTTAAACCTCCAATTATTAAATTATTGGAGTGGCCTAGAAAGAAACTCACTCTTCAAGGAAAATAAAGCTTAAGGATGTTGATAAGGAAGAATTTATTCAGGAATTGTGTTCACTTTGAGGGAATTGTTGCTTCTGATTCATTCTATGTAAAGGATAAAATTAAGGGATTTTCATTTTGACAGTACTGAAGGAATAAACTTTTTTTAAATGAGGAGTAGACCTAGATGAATTTGTTAGAAAAAAATTCTGTGACACAAATGCATCATCTTTATTAGCTGCTGTGCTATTACCCTTGGTCTCAATAAATATTTCACAGTTTGCTCCTGATTAGTGTTAAGAATTCAAGGTGAAAATCACAGTTCTGCATCTTTGGGTTAACCTAGATTCCTGCTGGTGTTCACATAGAGCAGAGTGTGACCAGTCTAAGTAAACCAGAGCTGAGATTTTTTTTGAAGCTTGACTGATCTAAAATGCTCAGAATCCTTCTGCCTCCTGCAACTCTAATGGCTCAAAGGGCTCACAGTTCCACATGGATAGAAACAGTGCAGGGTTTCCAGAGTGAGACTTTGACTGTAGCTCCAGGAGCCACCAGTGCACCTTCATTGATGCTCCCTGAACTGTGCTGGGCTCAAGCTTGGCTAAATCCATCTCGTGACTAGGATTTAAGGCAGCCTGAATCCACTGCAGAGCAGAATTCTGGGAGTCAGGGGAAGGGAGTGGAGTTCAGAGGCTCATCAAGAGGGGTGGTAGCAGACAGAAGCAGTCCAATCACACCTGGTTTTTCTCCTTGGAGCCTTCTGTTTTGAATAATGGCAAGAAGCTGTTCTGCAGCTTGATTCACACTCATGTAACGTGGTGGCTCATAAATCTTTCTTCCTCTGCAGGGAAGGAAAAGCAGAGAAATTTCACATATAACCAATTTTGTTATCCCCAGGAATCTTACAGCTTATTTCAAGAGACCTCCAGAGCAGCAGGTTGAACTTAAATAGGCCCAGGCTCTCAGGCTGGGTCTTTTAGACAAGAGTGGGATTTTCAAAGAATACAGAAATCTGTTGTGCTCTCACCACACCTGTGAAACAGCTGGGCTCCAGCTACCAGATCATTTAGATCCTAAAAGCAAATTCAGCTGCTAGAAGCAAGATGCAGGTTTTGCAGCTACTCTTGAAGGATGCATTAGACTTAAATCCAAGGGCATACAACTGCTTTTCTGTTAAATGCCCTGTAGACAGATGATTACAGACTAGAAATATATCCTTAAATGAAATGGTGCTTTCTTTGCCAACTGTGGATTCAGTCAAACAGATTTTATTTTGAAACTCCAGAAAAAACAAACCTCAATGATACTGTGAGACTTCACAAATGTTAATTTAGACCAGTTAAAGCATGTGTATAGAGAAGCCATTTATATTCACCACTGTGAAAACATACAGATTGCAGAGATGAGTAAGATGTGGCAAAAGCTGTTTGAATACAGTTAAATGAGCATAAGAGCATTTTCTATATATTGCTTATTTAACTCTTTAAGAAGGGTGTTATGTATTCTGCACTTTGCACTGTTTCAGCCAGTGTACAAGGAATAAAATTAGAACACTGTTTCAGATATTAATCTGTTTCAGGAGGTGACTGAACAGTAGAGAAATAACACTTTATTCACCAAGAGGGAAATGAAATCTATCCCTTTCTGACTCCGTGCTTCTCACAGGAACAGTTACAAAAAAGATCATGTTCTGCTGCAACTCCATTCAGTTACTGTAAATAAAGCCAGGCCCTACTGCAAGGAACAAAAGAGTTTCGCTCCTTGTAAGAAACAAAAGACAGTGGCCACCAAGAAGCACCAGAGAAGAAGGCAGGTAAGTTCAGTGTTAGACTATGGGCAAAGAACCTTTGTTCCTTGTACAAAAAAACCTTTGTAGGGGCATTGTGTGTTTCTGTGTATTTTCAAAATGGTGACTCACTTCATGAGATTCTCCAGAGACTGCTCCTTCACTTTAATATCTGTAGAACAAAACACATTAAAACACAGCTTTCCTACAAGCTTCCCACTTAGTTTTCTATGTAGGTGAAGCTTTAACAACATTTTAGCTATTATTAATATTATTATATTATTATATTTCGCTATTGAAATATGGATCACACTGTACTGTTTCATCTGTTAGTTAATCTCAAAATCCTGTGACTTTATGCATGTGACTTTACCCAACAATAGGGCAAATTTCACAGATTTCAGAGCAACACAGCCAAATAAAAATCATGGTAAATACACAAATAGGCATATTTACCATAAGATAGTTAAATACTAGCACATTTGAGTACACCAGTTCATTGGGACTACTCTTAAATTACGAGCATTTTATATCACAGAATGTAAAGCAGTCTGACTGCTCGACAGTGATTACATCACTGCCATGCAAGAACTTGACTTTCATTAGCACTTCCTTCCTGTCCCAATCAAAATTTAGAACAAGCTTCTGTTATGGGAAAAAAAAAAGGATTTGGGCAAAACTGAAATAGAGGAGGGGTCAGGTAGGTAAAATTCTGCACAGCTGCAATTTTATGAAACAAATTGACCATAATTTTTCCAAGAGGAATCCAAATGTTACCTGTACTCAAACACCCCTGCTCCCCCCTCAAACTGTCATAGGGAAAGCTGGATACATTTTTAACCTTGAATAAGTATTCCTTGTTACATAATCAACTTCTAAACCAAAGTGACTCAGATGAAAGGGGTTAAAATGCAAAACCCCACCACTGCAAGTGCCCAGTTTACCAAATTGTTTCTACATCCATGAAGTCACTTTCAGTCCAAAAGTTTATCAGCATTAACCTTTTTAATGCCACGTTTGCTTATCTGGTGATCTAGACATTTGGGTAAACACTCAATACATAGACTAAAAGGCAGGAGAGTGGCTGCTGCTCACCAAGTAAGCACAGGGTGTGCATTCCATTCTGCCTGTTCTTCTCAATCTTGTCAAAGAAGCTCTCTGGCTTCCATGTATCTGTCCAGAACACTATGGAAACGGTTTCTCCAAAATTGTACAACTGTAAAACAGAGCAAATGCAGTAACACACATGTGCAATAAGAAAAAATAAGAGCATGCAATAATGTTAAAGGCCAAGTCATGAACTACCTGTAAAGTTTTTACTGCATTCACCTTTCCAATGCATAATTATTAACTTTCTATTTCTACTTTCTATTGTTACTCAATTCTGAAGTCCTTTTAAAGGCAAAAACTTTGTAAGATTAGCAGCAAAACTATTATTTGTTATTTCTTATTTTGGCTAAGGGTTTTTTATTTCTTATTTTGGTTAAGGTTACACAGCTTGGAATAATGCCATAATTTAATGTTTTGATTCTCTGATTTCAATGGCATTTTGCTACAGATGGAAGCTCTAGCAGGCAAAAGAAGTTACAGTCTAAGGAGATAGTGGATCTGAAGACAGATTGTGCAGGAAGCAGAGAGGTACAACATGGTTTATGCACATATGGTAAGAATATTGCTAGCAGATTCTATGTCAAGCATACTCACTGATCCTATTCTCAGCCTCAACACATTTATTACTGTAAGTCCCTCATCTTGGTGAAGACATTTGAAGCAATAGTCTTGCCAATTATCTCTGGTGATGCAAAACTGAAAGTCATATGTAACTTAAGGTAGTATTTGGCTTGGAAGTAGTTTTTGCCCTGAAATAGGGGAACACCATGCGTCAGTTTTGGTCTGTTTAGCTCTGGACTGGGGCCACCCCAGATGGATTTTACAGCTTGCCAATATTCTGTCTGCTCAAGCCCACCAGAGAAACAACAGCTACATGGACTACCCTTCTCACTCTCTCTGTACTCCTGAAGGAAAAGCTGCTTTTCCAAGCCCACGAAAGGAGACAAAGGCACTGTGTGTGCTTTGGCAGAGGACCCTGTATAGAAGCAGCTCTGGCAGCCCTGTGCCATGTGAGAATTCCCATATACATAATTCTGTTACTGTGGCATTAGGCTGTGGCTTTAACCTCTTTATGCTGGTAGAGCAGAACTTGAATCACAGCAGAAACATGTTTATTTTCAAAAGCTCAAATTTTAACCATTCATGCTGATAAAATTTATTCAAAGATTCCTGGAAGATAACTGAAAACATTTCCTCTTTTAAGTATTTCATTCTAGCACAAGGACAAGAACATACTGGGTACATTTCACAACCTAAAGGTTCTTCCAGTAAAGTAAATACAGGTTGAACCAAATAAGTTGCTCCTGATGTAACTGTCCTGATGTTATTAGCTATTTCAAGGCTGCATTCTAGAAAAAGAAAAGAAAAATCAAACTATGCTTTGCCTATTTTTCATGTGGCTGCCTAGAACTCATTCCCATTTTGTACCAAATTTGTAGAAAAACTATTAGTACAAGAAGTTTCTCTTTCTCCCCTTCACTGTTGGAGCATCTAGGAGCAAGATACCTTTAATCTCCCTGGTAGCATTCCTGCAATCTTCCAGAAGTGCTGCAATGTCTGATACCAACTTAAGTGCTCCCCATCAGCACCTGAAACCACTGCTGCAAGCACTTCCCTAAAGCAGCAGTCCTTGTTCAGGACAGAAAGTGGCCTCAATTAACCTTAAATCTTACCTTGGCCCTTTGGCATTTTGATAAACCAAGGAAGAAAAAGTTCCACCTCTGCCCTTTAGGAAAGGAAAGGATATGCAGAAATGGGAAAAATGTTATTATCTGAGAGGTATTTTGTTGGGAATCAGAACTCCTAAACCACTCTGCCACATGTCAAGAATGAGTTGGACATTCAACTTTATACCACACAGGGCTAGTTCTGATTGTTATCATTCTCTTTTCCATTACTCATTACAAAAATTCTCCATCCTCTTTGCCAACAAGAAGTTAAGCAAGTTATCCTTTTTAGTACAAGCCCTGCCATTCACTAATCTGTCCTTTGTTTACAGGGTTTTGCATTAATAAGCCTGGATGTCAAAAAAGAGTAAAACATTTTTGTCAGAAATTGCCTGTCTATTCAGTAGAAATACCTTCAGAACACCTTAATGAAGAATTGATACCACAGAAAACTGTTCTTAGTCTCAAAAAAAGTACACCTGTTTTCTCAGCACCTGGAAAGCACAGAAGTAGTTCCTACACCAATAAGATAGAGTAGGACATATTTTATTAACCTTCTAGAAATGCTTTTGCAGTTTATACCCCTCTACTAACTAAACTTGTGAAGAACAGATTTCCTAGGATTAATGTGAACATATTTTTACTTTAAATTACAGAGGAAAGAATACTACTTTGGAAAGTCCCTGGTACACCATCAATCTGAATGCCAAGGAACTAAAGTAGTATGTGGGATACCTCTATTGTGCTTGAATACTTATAACCAATTACCTTACAAACACTTCTACAGACACAAGCCAGTATTTCTTTCTCATCCAGTATTGAATCTCTGCAGATGTGTGACATTTAAGCAAACATAGGAACTGCTCTTCACCAGGGCAAGCCTGCATTAAGAAGGACATGACTGTATCAGAACTTACACTTTAAACACTCTCCCTGGACCTCATGCAGAATTCAATTTGTTCCTAATTTAGTTTCCTCTGCTGTGCTCTAATTTCCACCTTTTGAACTTGTGCATGAAATATCTGACTTTCAAGAAAAGTCTTGCAGCAGAAAGAGCAGTAAATGTCAAAAATTACACTATCCTAAGGATTCAGGAGTTACAGAAGACAGCAGGTCCACTACAGACAAAACCCACTGAAACTAAAATGCATTCTTTCCACCAACTATAAAAGGTTGCAGAGGGTCCCAAAATTCCAGGAATCATGCTTCTAACTGAAATAGAACTGTCTGACATGTTTGTTAACCAAGGAGTATTACAACACAACTAAGGATTACTGCCATGCTTTGAGACTGTTCATGAGTTCAGTAAGAAGATGAGCTGTGTGTAGTTGCAGACATGATCAGGCTGTACAGTGGCTGGCACAGCTCTAAAGAGAGGCAGCAGCAAATGAAATTTCACAGTCAACTTGTGTGTGCTGCACTCTACATGAAGGATGTGGGGTTTAGGAGTGGGCAATGTGTGGTCTGTACAAGCCCCAACATCTCAGGCATCACACTCGCACGGGTGAGAGGTTTGTTAGAGTGCCTACATTCTGCTCAGAATTGCAAAGGGCGCAGTGAAATGGTTGGACAGATATTTTGTGTTTTCAGCTTGGAAACCAAACTTCTTACCTTCTCCTCAATGCTCAAAAACATCACAGAAAAGTTTCAAAATGTCATTTTGAAAGACCTCAGTCTTTGGAAATACCCCTTTCTCCGCACCCTCCCCCCAAGCAGTAACTGACTTAAGCAAAACTCTATGCACTCAAATTTTGCAATGCAATAGCTCAGGTCAGCAAAGGAAGCCAGCACTCTACTCTACAAAGGAAGCAGGCAATGCCCTGCTGCTAGAGTTTTCTGCCTCACAAAATACTACAGAAAGCTGTTCTTCAACTCACAGTTACATCACCTCAGAACAAGATATAACTTCCTATTTTATTTACACACATGATATGAAAGAATGATTGACAACTTTTGGTGCTTGTTTTCTGTTAGCATTTTAATCTTTCTATTAATGCTATTTCTTATTTTACTTCTTGTTTATACAAGCAGAATTGATTGCAAATTGAAAGGCCAGAATGAACTGTGAGAGAAAGTACCATGATCTCACCTTGGAAAGTCTTCATGCAAGTGGAATTTCAATGAAACTGCTGAGCTACTTTATTAAAGACCAGTCTGAATGATATCAGACACCTGAAACTATCCTGATCTATTATCCTCACTTGAAATTGTGGTGTGGTCAATCATCACACAAATTTAGGGCATAAAAGACGGAACAAGCTGGGACTAAATAGGGAAATAAAAAAAAGGAAGATCCACCATCCCCTCTAAAAAGTACTAAAGCAAGCAGGAGAGAAGATGCAAAATAATATTAAAGGTCAGTTGGCCAACAGCTGCAGAGAAACCAAGAAGTAAACATTTCAAAACACAGACATCTATTTTTACAGCATCTTTCCCAGAATTATTGCTGTATCAGCTTCAATGGTGACACAGCAATTTTTCACTTATGAACCTATCTCCTTTCCTAACATTTCAAATAGCTTCAGTACTGGTGACATGTCTGGGGTTCTTCCCAAAAAATGCAGTTACTGCATTCTTCAGACCTGCTACCATACACAAGCAAATACCTGAGACCCCGTAGGGCTGAAATGCTACAGAGCTATGTTGTGGTCACTGGTTACACTGCAGATAGTTCTCACAGCACAGGTGAATTATGGAAATTCAACTCTTCTCAGCCTCATCACAACCCACTGGTAGGAACTAAGGCTTTTTCTCCTAAGACTATTCCTCAATGGATTTAGAGACTGCAGAGCACCTTGCATTATCCCAGGTTACTTCCTGATAGATCCCAATGAGCATACCCAGAAAAGCTAAGATATATTTTCTTTGTTTTTGTCATAGGGGTTCTGACCTGATGCTATGCAATGCTCATCCTCAAAGATAAGGAACCTGAGTCAGGTTTTTCCCTTTATTCTCCCTAACCTGTTAACAACCCTCCAGACCACATACATCAAATTAGAGGGCTCCTGCTGTTCTTTGTATTATATATTGTCACTTGATAGCAGCTTAAGAAGTAGTGCGATCGTCAACAAAGAGGTAGCAAGAATCACTCAATCTCTGCTTTTGCCTGGAATTGGTCATATGAAACAACCACAAGCCTAGCTCTAGCCCTTTACACTACCTTATTTAGTACCACAGACCTTTTAGCAACTTCAAATGCCTCCCATGAGAACCTTCACATGAAACTGAAAAGTTTTACCATTCGCATATATGTGGCTTTGACTCCTTTTTGTACTGCAAACAAGCTAAGAGCTCGCCCTAGCTGTCCTCAAAACTTCCAGTTCCCTTAGTGCATGCCAGAGAGAAAGGAACTGTGAAGAAAACACATTTGGCTGAGGGAAACCCACTCCACATGATTGCAGTCTTCAGAAAGCAGCTGAGACAAATCACATAAAATCAGTTGAATGGACAAGCACATTTTGCTTTGGCTGCCTCTTGGATCTGCTTAGGAAATAGCCACTCCACAAGCAGAACAAAATTCAGCTATCAAAATACTGAGAAAGCAAACTTGCATAGGAGAGGACTTGCACCCCAAGGTAATGCCACCTTATCTTTAAGAACCTTCTAAGATTCTTTCTGTCAGTATCAAGCAATGTTTCCTTCCTGGCCTGAAGGTGACTTGGGTTACTAATATGAAATGAAGATATCTAAAAGAAAAAAACCCCCAAACCTGATTAAACAGATGTTTCTGGGTCATGTTTGCTGGTGACAAGTAGCACTAAGCTGGACAGCAATTGTGAGTAATGACATAGTGTGACTAGCACTGATTTAACCTTTAATTGGCTTGAGAAACAAATGCCAACTTCTTAAAGGCTCAGAAGCTGTTAGTAACTGAAAAAACAATCAGTGATGGAAAACAGTTTAACAGTCAGTAATTTTGTGTAAAGTCCCTCCTAGTAGAGCAGTGTTTTTGAAGATTAGGGCACACAGAGAGGGTGGGACTCAGAGGCTCCACTCCGCAGCTACTACAGGGTTTCTATTTGACTACGAGCACAGTAATTAATGATAGCATCCTTCAGCTTCTTCATCTTTAAGTAGTATTTTTCAACTTGACACTGGAAATGTACTCACCTGTTCAGCAAAAACTCAAAAATAACACAGTAAGTATTGCTTTTGCATTTAAGTGACCAGCTGCTAGCAAAAAGGCTGTTTTCTATTTTGTAACTGTAATTGTCTTACAAGAATTAAGTGGACTGCAAACAAAAAGCCCAAGATGCGTCACTGAAAGAAACAAGGGTACATGCAGATGTTTGTTCTGAAGCTATTCAGGTGGAAAGTGGGTACATCTCAAAAGAAAGTCAGCTCTGTGCTGTAACATGTTTTTTTTCCTAGCTACCCAACCAAATGCTTTCAAAACGAGCAACACCACTCAGAAATGAGCATCTCATTTCAGCCTTTTTTCTCATCCTGTGACTTGCCTCCAGCTTTGCCCTCTAGTTCTCAATCCTCTTTCTTTATGTTAATGCCATGATCTCAAGCCATTTCAAGTTGCATCACTCCTTCCCATGCACCCCAGGTCAGCGTGATGCAGAAAGTTCCGGATGTGTTTGACCACCAGCAGTTCTACCTCAAGGAGGCATTACCAGCAGTGGGTCAGGAAGAATTCTGTCCTGAGAGCACCACTCTGGACAGTGACCTTCCCAAACAAACCCAGATGTCATGCATACTAGAAATGAAGGAGAAATATGCAAATTAGAGCTCCTCATTTTCCTGCCTCTTCATCCTAGGGCTAAAAGCCTTAGCAATCAGCCCTATTCTGAAAAACTGAGAGTGGGCACAGGTAAAGCCTGGGCTTCCCTGGCAGCGTGTGCAGATACCAAAGTGCCTGACTGTCCTCACTGGTGGTTGCTCCCCACTACAACAGCAGTCAGAGTGACAAACACACCCACATGGCAGACTCCAGACAAGGGAGGTGAACCTGCACAGAACACGCTAAGAGGCACTGACATAGGAGCACTTTTCTTGGCTTGTCTCCCATAACTGTATTAATTTGTTTTTAAGGGAAAACAGTTTCTTCAGCCTTGGAAAGAAAAAATCTGTTACAGTGAAGCACAGCAAAAATAGTGTAAAAGAGAGAGGCACAGCAAATCACAGAGCCTTATGCACAGCCAGACTACCACTTCGCTAAGTTATATTATCCCAGCACAGTTTATCAATCTGTGAGAGCTTCCAAGAAGTTTAATTTTCAAAATTAAAACCCCATTCCTTTTTTTCAAAAACAGCTTCACTAATTCTATTAAATGAGGAGGACAGTTTAAAAAAAGTATTTGAAAATAGATATGCACCCCTCTTTATTATTTGGCAAGAACTACAACTACGGAATGAAGGTAACAAACCACCACTGATGCTGTACCAACTTCACTAAATCACTGTACAGGAAAACTGCACAGTACCAGAATGTTGTTGGCTGCACAGAAGCATTGCTCTGATGACCAGGACGTTCTTTTGTGACCAGACTGTGCTGTAGCTGCATTTCACTGAGGGCCTAATCAGCACTTACAGCTCGCTACGCACATGGCTCTCTGAACGGCGTATAAAGGTGTTTCCTGTTTTTCTCTACTGAGAAAGAGAGAGGGTTTGTAACACAATCAGATTAAAACAAGAAAAAAAGCAAAGCCTTTTCTGTGGTGAAGCAAAAGAGGAATCCCTTCTACGCTTGACAGGAACTTTACAATTTGAGACACTAACTCCGGAACTAAATAGGTGGCAGGAGACAGCCATGAAAAGTAAAGGCTTTTGAAAGAAATTATAAACTTCCAACACAACTCTAGTTAATTCAAAGGCTGCTTTTTTTGTAAAATACACCTCACTTGCTGTTTATGCCAGTAAGGAGCTATCAAGACTTAAACATACAACTGGTTATAATCAGCCTGGTAATACAATCACTATTTCCTAAAATGCCTTATACGACAACAGGAATGTGGACTTAGGAGAAGGCAGCCCCTCCCAAGCCAGAATGGAAAAGAGGACTAATGCCAGAGTGAATAACATCACATTTCCTTTATGGTCTGCTCCCTTCAGCAAGGGATAAGGAAATAGCAACCTAATCTCCAAAACTCTGCATATGTGAATAACCTTATGGACTGTTTATAGTATACTCATGTTAGGTTTCTGGTCTTTTTTTTTTTTTTTTTTTTCAATTAACCTAAAAGCTCTATACTGCTCCTTCCTATGCCTGGCTGAATTTTGGGGGAGGCAAAATTTCAGAAAACTCAAAAATCTCTTTGGGCCTTGCATCTTCCTTCCTAATGAATGTAAGAGAACAGTAAAAAAGAGAGCAAGAAACTACTTGTCAACAGCCTGACAGCAGAAGCATACTTTGCACCACTATCAAACCAAAAGGGGAAGGGTGAGCCCCAGCCACAACTCTTGTTTTACCCACCCCAGTAAGTGCAGTCATGCGACAGCTGCTACCTGTCTGCTGCACATGTAGATTTTAGACACCAAGAAGCCTATTTCCTTCCTAAAAGAGAATTTTGCCCAAGTCTTGCAGCAATAGGCAGGTATCACTAAGAAGGTGCTCACCAGAAGAATTGTAAAGAGTGTGAATGCTGTGCAGAATTCCCTTTAGCATTAGCTAAAAGGACAGGTGTCACTGCACTGGTTTTGAGCCAGGTCAGACAGGGTGCTCAGATTTCCAATCAAAACTAAAGCTAGTACCCAAACTCATTGCAACAGATTTTCTGCTGTTGGCCAGCATTACTATTTCAATGGAGTTTGGAGTATTGGAGTTAGTCAGTGAAAATTTGAAGGTACCAAGTGTTTGCTGAAATTAAAATAAATGGTGTTCTTTTGCATACTGTTAGGAAGGAATTCCTCCTTCAGTGATGGAAAGTTATTGTTCAAACCCCCAACTTGTCTGTAGTACATTTACACTCCTGTGCTTGCTTTTGGTTTTGTAAAGTGGGACCTTGGTTTTGGGGTCCCATACACAGGGAACCATTCTGAACCTTGAGAGGGCAGGTTCTATGTTAAAGTGATGAATGAAAACAAGAGCGGGAAGCTTAATCTAATTTATATGTGATTAGTTATGATTTATACACTGCCACAATATCTTTCATGCAGTAAAAGTAATAATGGACCTATACACGTGTAAAAGGAAGTATTTTCTTGGGGAACACTAGACCTTTACTTTAGCCATTCAAGATGCACAGAAACTGTCATGTGTTTTACTAGTCCTTGGCTAAGCAACTCTCTCATCAGATTGGCAGAACGTGGAGACAGTTCAAATCCATTAGAGAAAGAGTGCATCATATTCAAGACTTTGGAATTATGACCTGAGTTGGACATATATATAGGCTTGTGCATGTATTTCTTACATGACAGCACAGTTCTCTAATTTAAGAATAAACTTATCAGGTATTACCTGATACTTAATTTTACCATCAGTAGTAGAAAGAACAAACATGAGCAATGCTTTATTTGTAAAATAACTTTAAATACCAAAAGCTCCCAGGGCAGAGGGAAGTTAGAAAGCAGAGAAGAACAGAAGTGTTACTATTTTCATATGAGTTCATCAAAAGGGGCTTTTGCTGACATGTGGCATGCTAAAAGGAAGTGTTAAAAAATTCTATTATGTGTACAGTTGGTACAGACCTTCAAAGTTGGGATTGCAACATGCACTGCCACAGCAATAAAAGAGCTCATCAATTCTAAGCTTAGCAGTTGTGAAACAACATATATGCATACACAAAACTATTACCTGTAAACCACAGCAGCCCACTGCATTCATTATTGAAGCATTATGAATGACCTTGTAAGGAATCCCCAATTTTACTGCACGTAACACTAAATCACTGTGTGTTGTGGCCCTGTGGTAAGAAAAGGAAGGAATTAAACATTGAAAACATGATGTTACCAAGTGTTACTATCACTATAGTTTGTTTTGAAATAAAATTAAATCCTTCATGACAAGAACAATGCAAAGGTGGAAAAATGGCAACAATATCCTAGTGGTTACAAGAAAATAAAAACTCTAGTAAGGCTTCCATATGTCATCTTCCCCAGCTGAAATGCCAGGCATCCTCAGTATGGTACAGCTCTTTGCAGCTTTCTGGCATCATTAAAACCGTAACTCTGTTACAATGTTACTTTGTAAAGTAGCCTTGGCAAGTACTTGAAAAGGAAAGTTCCACGTATCCTTTGTCTTCTGCAGCTGTCTGTTGAACATGCATTGAACTGTAAAGGTCAACTCTGTTTGGCACAAACTTCCACAAAACTCCAGGATTTTGTTACTGGCTGCACAGCTAGGCCCTCTCCCATCTGCACCAGTGTGTGCCAGGAAAGCCCCACGCTCAGACAAGAACTCTGAACAGACAGAGGTGAACTGCACATTCACTTTGAAAAAGCATCCTTAGACTGAAACAATTTTTCTAATATTTAATCCACATGGCTCAAATTAACAATGCCTAAATCTGAGTGATAAAGTTTATTTGGAAAGAGTTAAGAATATTGTAGCTTCAAACAGAGTTAAGTTCAGCTCCAGGTCTAAGGCTCAATAAACAAATTGCAGTGATTGACAGCTGCAAGAATTACTGGGTTTGCAGTTAAGCAGTTGAGACTAGAGGCTTTCTAAAATGGTCAGTACATACAGATTAAGCAAATCTTTGAACTGCAACAACGTTTATATACGTATTTTGCTTGTATGTATGCTTATATGTATGTGAAATATGAAAACACACCTACCCCTTGCCTAAATTTATCAGACCTGATCAATGACCTTAGACATCTCATTCCCAAGATGAAACCACACACTTCTGTGTAGCTATTCCAAAGAAGGAAGGAAAGAAATAACATAT
Source organism: Urocynchramus pylzowi (assembly GCA_013397555.1). Classification (NCBI taxonomy): domain Eukaryota; kingdom Metazoa; phylum Chordata; class Aves; order Passeriformes; family Fringillidae; genus Urocynchramus; species Urocynchramus pylzowi. Next base: position 1,896,730 of record VZRH01004833.1, read on the forward strand.
GGCCCTCAGAACAATGAACTAGGAAAATTGCTTTCACCCTGGCCTTGTTCAGTTACCCTAACAGAATTCCCCTGGTTCTAGCCTGATAATTTCGGTGCTGCGTGTCTGACCAGCACCCAGTCAGCAGATCAGGTGCTTCAGACTGGAACACAAATGTGGCAGCAGCTGGCAAGGCTGTAAAGATCAATATTTAAAAAAAGAAATCAATTTCAGTGGAAGAAAAAAAAATGAGGAATGTGAATTTGGGAAATCTGACACCCTTATACAAACATGCTCCCAGACCTAGGAGAAGGCAGTAAAGTGATCAGAACCAACACTTTAGTCACTACACAAATATTGCTCCTGACTTCCAGAAGCAAAGGTGATTTAAGAATGTCTGCTCTAAGAGAAGAGGAGACTGCTTTTACAGCCTTGTGTTATTCCCTGCACATACAAAGGACAAGGAGCACTGCAGGATTTTGTGGTTATGCTAATACCAACCAAGGGATCAGCTGGCTTTATTCACTGAAATTTGCTCCAGCCAGTATTTTTTTTCTCCCAGTAGATCTGTCTATAATGACTGTAGCTAAAGGCAGAAGTGCCCTTGAGCACTCAGCTAATACCAGGAAAAGTTTGATGGAGTCATCCCTCCACAGCCAAAACTACAGCAGTATTTTCTGTCACTGATACAGAGGTTAAGTTTTATGGGTAGTAACAATGTGAATGTTAACACCAGCCTAGAATGGTGGACTTTCCATAGTACTACTAAAGTTGTCAGGTTCTTGTAGCACATCCATCTGTGGGTGTTACCACACAGATAAAAACTTGCAGAGAACAACAGTGAGGATGACAGGGCACAGCCTGCTTTATTGCTTTAATCATTAACAACCAACACCTGGCATCTCCTGTGGCTGCCAAGTACTCTGCTCACCTGCAAATATACTTGAAAGTCTGTGATCAGATGCAAGTGGCTTCTATCCTCCTCCCCTCTGGCCTCTCTTAGGACAGAAACATTCAGTACTCTGTCCCAGTAACCTCACAAGCCCCTAAATCCTTACAGTTCTATGTGAGCATAGGAGTAGTTCTAGCTGCAATAGTAAGAGCTGAGAAAATAAACATTTAGAGAGAAGCAACTCATTCAAAAAAGGGTAGTTTTTAACAATAACGTAGTATGTTAACCAGAACTGAAGTATTTTGACATTGAAACTAATGATAACTGAGCCAGATCAGAATACTGCTTACAAGTAGCAACTGCACTTCAATCCATACAGTTTGTTTTTTTCATCTTGTGCACTTGTATCAGTCACTGGATCAGAGCACAAAGGTACAGGTAACATGGCTCAACACTCTGCACGAATCCTAGTTTGAATGTAAACTGCAAGTAGAATTAATATTTCTGAAATACAGGGTCATCTGCCCATAATTAGTTTAATAGAATATTCTCTTGCTAGTTGCCTCCAACCTGTATTTACATAAATTAGCAGCTTTTGACAGATGTGCACATTGCTCCTTTTTTCATAAACTCCATTTTTTCCCTCACAAATAGGTTCTCAGATTTCATTTTTCTTGCCCCCCTTAACACTGCAGTATAAATCTTGCATCACCAGCTGGAGATGAAAAGCTCTCTGCATGGCTTGACATTACAGATTGATGATGCCTGACCAAAGAGACAGAAGGAGATCCTTCTGGTCATAGAAAAAGCCTATACTTTCCAGCAGGAATAAAAGTGGAAACAAAAGGTCTAATAAACCAACAGGAGAAGACATTTATAATGACATAAGAGTTTTTGAAAACTATCATATATTAAAGCAGATGATACAACCAATAATCTGTATTGATTCTAAAACAACTGAGTATAAAAGATGCAGTTTATAAGTGCAAACAGCAACTAAAAGACAATTCCCCCAAAATAGCACATTTCTTATTTATGTGATAACATAGAATTTATTCTGTTAGTAGACAAATCATGAGGCAAAGCATTTGTTGTAAAAGGCAGCACAGAGAATAAAATGATAATGAATGAAATTATAAGTATCTGCTGAAGGAAAGACTCATATATCCTGGAGGGTCCACATTCCTATTTATAATGGACATCGGGGCAAGAAAACTCCAAAGCAAGATAAAGTGTAGACAACTGTATGTATATTTGTAATACAATAAGGAATATACAGACATAAAAGTGTTGCTTTAAATCAATTCCGTCATAAAGAATTACAGTTACAGAGTTGGCTTCTTCCTACTGAAAAAAAAGAGTGATGAAGCTATAATTAAAACAGTGCTCTGTCTTACCCAAAAGGATCGCCAACCACAAGAAATGCGACATCACAAACATCAGCTTCTTTTAAAAGGCTATCTGCTTCTTGTTCCACCATTTCTCGGTCAGCCAAAATCAATTCTTTTCCATAAAACTCTTCCTAGAAATTGAAATTATTAATAAACATCAAAATAAGACAATTAGGAATGTTTTTGTATGTCTCTGGGTGCTCAGTCAGGAACACAGCCAATGGTCACTGGAATAGGTAACTTCATTATCCTCCCCAGCAGCTTGCCCCATGTCTTGGAGAACTTCACCTCTACTTGCAAGAACACTGGAGCTTCCCATAGAGCAGCTCCTGTGCTTACAAAAATTAGTGAATGTGAATTTTATCCTGATACTGACTTGGTGTTCCATGCTTTCTGTGTCAGCTGAGGAGCTGCACCTAAAGCAGCTCGGTCCCACCTGCACTGAGGGTACCTGGGTGGACTCCAGGCAGAGTTATTTTAACTTGCTGCTGTAAGGCATCCCCTCTCCCAGCCTGAGCCTAGCTCTTAGGCTACTTACAATACTGGCACCAAACCAGGTACAAATACCACACTAGCTACACCACAACCTGCTCTCTCAGATTTTTCCTTAGTACATTTTAGCTAACCACATCTAAGGAATGACTTCATATTGAAGTTCTCTTTAAGAAGTACCTTACCAAGTATACAGGTAAACATGTATTTGATCCTGTCCTTAATTTTTCTTCAGCAGCTCAGTAATCATTGTCTCTTTGTACATTTTAAATGCCTTTATTTCTAGAATCAACTTCACACACGTAAATGAAACTTTAGTTAGTTCTAGAATACGTTTTCTATCATACTGAAAACATCTACCATGTTGTGTCACCATGCATTTTACATGCTCTTTACATGATTGAAGTTTTTTTCCAGGGCAAAGACCAAGAAAGGTGTTTTTGTTCTAAGTAGTAGTCAGCACATTTGTGTGGTTATTATGAATATTAATAAATTGATAAAACTATTGAAGTCAGTTATCACCCAGAAAGGTTTTCCTCTGACTTCTGTGACTTCTTTGCCCACACAGAACAGTGAATTGATGAGAGAACTGTAATACCTGTACAGAAGTGGAGTGTGCTTCCATAAAAAAATCCATCCCATAGTAAGAGTAATAGGTATGGGACCTCTGTTAGCAGGTTACATGCCCTTCCCTGAATATGAGTTCCTGCCCATGTTTGAGTAGGTATTGCTAACAGGATAAACTCAGGATATTATTTTCCTCGTGAAACAGACTGCAACTTGTACAGATTCAACAGAGAGGGGACCAAAGAAATGTGTAAGCAAATCAACAGATTCAACAGAGAGGGGACCAAAGAAATGTGTAAGCAAATCTTGCATCTGAGATTCTGAGCCACTGATAGCCACCCTGCAGTAATGCTGAGATCTGAACTGAACTAACTAGTCAGCAAACTGATCTGCACTGAACCAGCTGCAGCAAATTCTGACACCCCACTGGCTTTCATTAGGTTCCTCAGCCCAGATGCACACCAGCACAAGGGGAGCTGGGCTGTGGAGCAGAGCACCCCACAACACCCCACATCCCTCCCCGTGGGCTGCCACTGCACCAGGCTGCCTTTGGCCCAACCCTGGCAGCAAATGCTCGCTCCAGAACAGACTGGGTGCAGTCCCAGGAACACACCTTTCAGCTTGGCTTCATCCAAGGGAATCTATTTGCATGCCTTGAGACTGCTCCACAATGCTAATCAAAGCATGCTAAGTAGAGAATATATAAAAAGTAAAATGTAGACTCATTAGGAGGTCACTGGGTCCAAACAGTTCTTTCACCAAACTCAGGGCCAATTTGGATGGTCAACGTCAAATAACTTTTAATATACATTTCAGGCCAACCCAATAAACTAGCAAGTCTTGTCATTTGAATTTTATGACCTGATTTTAATATCATCAACAGAGAAGGGTTTCTGGGAAGTCTCTGCAGGCAAAGATCTGCTCTTCACTTCTTGAGAGTTTTCCTCTAACTTTTCATGGTGCTTAGGAGAGAATGACCTTCAGATTAGTAAATAAACTATTCAGCATTGTCTCTTGTATGTAAACCAGGCTGTATTATAAACACTTGGTTATGAACTCCTATATTCCCTCTTAGGTGTTTTAGGTAAGACAAAATTTTTACTTTGTTTTTATCAATCTTTTTATCTCATCTTTGGCATTTCAAGGTTTCCAAAAGACTTAAAATAGTAAGAAATATATGACAAAAAAAATCCAAAATAACCGCATCAAAAACTGTCAGCATTTTCCTATTATTCAGTGTTTTATTTTCAGATGGATAGGAATCCATTAAATTTTCTATTGATAGCAAATGCTCATTTTGAAGAGTAAAAATCTCCAAGTAATCCTTTCCATTTAGCAGTTTTCCAACTAACAAACCACATTTTGTTTTTAATGTACTGACTACAATTCAGAATGCTTTAGTGTACTGAAAAGAAACATAAACCACAGAGCATATCTTCATACAGCAGATAAACCAGAGATGCTCCAAATATTTTAGCCTACCTTGTATATGGAAACCATGCAATGCTGTTTATAAGCTACAGGTCTCTCATGCTCTGTGTGTCTGCAGCTCTGCATACAGGTACATTATGGCCATACAGCACCAAGGCCCAGGCAGCATCAGCTTATTCAGAGGCAAGATCTCTGGTCTGTGGGCAGCTACGCTATTTTTTTGTATTATTTCAGCATTAAACTTACTATGAGCTCCTCAGAGTTACGATTTGCACATTTTTACTACCCTTGTCTTCCATGAGGTGTGTTTACTAACAAAAACTTTATCTCCATGCTGTCCAACAGCCCATCTCTGACCGAACTGTGCCTGTTCTGGGAATCCCAGCATGGTGAGGCAGCTCGGCCCATGTGGAAATGTGCCATAATCAAATTGTTATTCCCAGCAGGCATGCCATAACACCTCAGGCTGATACAGAGGTGCAGGGCTTCAAAACATGTGTTCCTCTGGTATGACTTTTGGGGTTTGGTAGGTTTTTTTTTTTTGTTGTTGTTTTTAAACAGATTAAACACTTTCTAAACCAAGTATCCAGGGTTTGCACATATTGGTAGGTTTTGATATGAAAACTAGTGCAAACAGTTGTAGGAAGGAACGTTTTATTTTTTGCTGCAGTTTTCTTGCAAAGTAGCAAAACAATTTCTCCTAGAAGACATGGTATGCGAAGGTCACGTACATGTTCCTCCCGAGAGCGGGCACCGCTAATTTCTCCCACGGCCCCACCAGCCCCAGCACGCCCCCGGCTCGGTGGCACGAGAGGCCTCGGGCCCTGTGGCCAGACCTACCAGCGCTTCCTTGCCCACGGTGAGCACGGACGTGTAGGCCTCCAGGTACACCCTGCGGCAGCGCCGCACCGCCTCCAGCCCCTTCACCGTGATGTCCTTGGCATCCCCCAGGCCCAGCCCCACCAGGTACAGCATGCTCGGGGAGCGCGCCCGGCCAACACCGGCCTCGGGAGGGAAACGGAAGCGGGCTCCGCCGGGCCGCCGCACGCCCCACCGCTCACCGGGACCTGGCCCCAGGGCCGGGGACAGCCTGCCTCCCGGCTCGTTTCCCGGCTCCCCCTTTCCCGGCTCCCAGCTGCTCGTTTCCCGGCTCCTGGCTCCCAGTTTCCCGGCTCCCGGCTGCCCGCCGCGCCGTTGGGGCGCAGGGGCAGCCGGGAGTTGTAGTCCCGGGTCGCAGCCGGGTTATGGCAGCGGCGGGCAGGCCTGGGCCGGGCGGTGTCCCCGCGGTGCCGGTCGCCAGCGGCCACAGCATCCCGGTGCTGGGGCTCGGTAAGTGGCGGCGGGCCCGCCCAGAGCCCGCCTCCCTGCCAGAGGCGTTGTGAGAGGGCGGGGGTCACCCCGGGGCCCGGCCTGGCCGGCTCGGCAGGTTCGGCGCTGCCCTTGGTCCGGAGCCGGACTCGCCTCANGCTGAGCCGGGCAGCCCCGGTGCTCCTCCCAGAGCCTCGGTGCTCCTCCGAGAGCCCCGGTGCTGCCGGGTGAAGCTTCGTGCTCCAGCCAAATGCGACCAGCACAGGCCTGCTGGGGAGCGCTGCGCTCCCCTCCCCCTGACCCGGGGCCATGTGTGCTGTTTTGGAGCTTTGGGTGTGTCCTCTTAGGCGGCTTGGGAGCAGACTTTTCTTTAGAGCAGACTCTCGTGACAGAATTAACCTTACTGCACCTGTTGATCTGAGATCCTGTGTAGGAATCTCAGCATCTGTGAGACACAAGGGAATGGTGGTTGGTGGTAATGGTGAATATTTGATGCAGCTGTTTCTTACATAGTCGCTGTGTAGTAAGCAAAATGGCTCATGTTGTTCAAAAATTAGTGGGTTTTTTGCTGTTTTTTTGGTTGATTGTTTTAACCTGTAACACTTACTGCCAATTTACTTTTCTTTGAGGTTTTTTTTTTATAAAATTAAAAAATAATGTATATAGTCTTTTTTAGAGAATGGACTTGGTTGTCTTATGTCCTGTGTTTCAGTATATGCTGAACTGTGCTTCAGACTGTCTACAGAACCACCTTTTTATTGGAGGTTGTAATACTTTTCTTGGGTTATGGGTACAGTAAACTGACTAGAAAGCAGACATGCAGAAAGACTCCTTTGTACTCTCCACCCAATAGCTGTTCCCTGTCCTTTTGCTGTATTGGAAAGTTCTGAGTAGTTTATTGTTATGCCTAAACTCATACCTCAGTAAATGGATAGTGGCATACAAGAAAATCAAGTTTGAAATTTTCTGGCCCAGTAACTTCTGCCAGGTATGGCTTTCCAGGAGCTTCTCTTGATTTTCAAGGAACTTCTCTTGACTTACAGTGGTGGTGCTGTCATGAGCAGGATTTGGCTCTTTGATTTCACTTACTAGCTAGAGTACCACTTTACATATTGCTTTATACAGTCTGCAGATCTTTGAGGATTGTGTAATAGATAGGAACCAGTCAAGTCATTTTAAGAAATCCATTACATGTGCTCCAAAATGCTGAGAATTTAAGAAAAGAAGGGAGGAAAAAAGGTGAAGACTTGCCACGCTTGCATTTGTGGTTAAGCTATAAATACCACAATATGCAGCCCAACACAATGGGATCTTCATGGTAGCTGTTCTCACTTAACTTCTCTTTTGCACATTAATGGCTTATTTTTGTTACAGTCTTACTGCACTAACTAATATTTGCAGTGCAAAAAATTTACTATGCTATGAAGTAGAGGCAAACTTTCTTAAATGAGAGCACATTTTCTGCAGGGCCGTTTTCTGCAGGATTCAAGATCTGTTTGCCATTTCTTATCCCTCTAAACATGCAGACCTACTTGTTGTCTGGTGCCTCAAAGACAACTTTAATAGATATGGATGTTGCATCTGTTGCTAGATAACCTTTATAAAAGCTTGAGAGGGATAAATATGCTAAATATGCATAAAGATGGTTTCAACTGTCTGGTGGTGCCACCTGGAAGGCAGCTCAGATAGCTTTGCAAGTTATTTTGAAGTAATGAAACCCCTTTTGTAGTATCTGAGAGCTGAATTAGGAGATGTGTAATGTGTTTCTTGTCCAGAACATGTGACTCAAGAGAGTGCCACCACACCCTGGCACAGCATTCTGTTGAAATTACCTTTTCTTCCTGTTCAGGCTTCAGTTGTTGAAAGGTATTTGTGATGGTGATTTTTTGGTATGGTTTCATTTTTTGTAACGGGTTTCCATGCCACAGCTCATTTGACATTTGTATAGAAGTTCAGTAAATGGGTCAAGGTTTGATGCAAAAGGGAAGACGTGGGGAGGGAGGTTAAGTCTTTCATTAGGTTACCATTCACTTTCTGGGGCTTTGTCCTCTTATATAAACTGCTCTTAGTGAGAAGGATCTATTTCCATTAAAATCTCTAGTGAGAAAGATGAATTTTTACACCAGAGAAGGGCATGGAGTATGCAAAATTTGTGTTCAGTTTGAAGGGTTAGTTGGAATAACATGCCAAATTGTGTACATCCAAAATTTCCTGTCTACTTAGATGCATATTCTTAGTGCCTTGTGTCTGGCAGAAAGACCAGTCTACTAGCAATGGTAAAACAAGCTGACTTGCCTGAGACACCAAGCAATTATTATAAGGAAATATGTTGTATGGCTGAAGTTTAATTAACAGATAAAAATAATCTGCACCTTGTTTATTGTACAATTATGAAAACTGCTGGTAACTTTATGTTTGGTATGGTTTAATGCTAACTGTTGTGTTAGCTAACATTATTCACGTGCAGGGGGTCAGGCCTGTTCATGGGCAATTTTCATTACAAAGGCTGCTTTCTACTGGAGTAGGCTTAAGTCTAAAATGAATTGGCATTTTGGCCCTAATGCCTGTCTCAAGGGTAAATCTGTGCCCCAGAGAGTACATTACCTCACAGTGGCTGTAGATTGCATTAGAAAAAGGATACATGCACTATCTCCTCATAAGATTAGTGTTTTAGAAATGCATGGCAAATAACTGATACAAAACCTGACACTGTTTAGAAGTTACAGATACAGTTACACTTTTCCGTGGGAGCTCCATGTGTCTGAGAATCTGTTGGTGAGACTTTGTACTATAGTAGAAATTTATATTCTTACAGTTTCTTAACTGCAGAATACTTGGTGCTTACCTAAAGCAACATCCTCAAAAAATTATCACTTGTAAAAATGGCATACACAGTATCATCCTCGTCAGGTTTTGGAAGAAAAATGCATAATTTGAACTGTTTATGTTTACTTCAGTAGGAAGCTCTCACTTAGTTGTCGCTTCCTTTTTTTTTTTTAAGTCTGAGGAGTGAAAATGCCACTCTCTATATCATTTGATTATAATTCAGTAGCACAAGGGCTTTTCTTCCTGTAACTGAAATATTAGGACCTTGGTCAGGGTCATGTGCAAATGGTTGACATCTCTTCAGAATCGTTTTGGTACTTTCTATTGAAACTCTCCTCATCCCCTTTATATGGTAGTTATAGTTCCATTAGAACAGGGGCTTTTCTGTGTGTTTTTCTTTGTTAATTTGTGTTTGTTGTTTTGTATGGGGTTTTTTTAGGTATGATAATAATTAAATTCTGATGGCTTGCTCAAGTAGCCAGTGATTTCTTGAAAATATGTGTGCTGGTGATATCAAAAATAAATAGAATCTTTCTTGTGTAATGTTGTTTTCTATGTAATCTTTGGGGCAGCTAGAGTTAATAACAACTTGATGAGATAAAAAAGTCTCTAATGATACCCTCTTATTAAAGAATAAAATTAATTTCATACTTGTTTGGGAAGGGGCATCAGGTCACACAATTACTAAACAAAATAATCAAGTCTTTATACTCATTGTGCCTTACTGAGGTCATACAGAGTGAGTATTTTATCTGTAGTAATAATGTTCTTTAAAGAAGGTCATTCAAGAATGCCCAGCATCATTACTGGAGGTACTGTAGCTGGGAAAGCAGTCAGGTTCTGCTCTCAGCAGCTTCTGCTCAAACAGCCAAAGCCTGCAGGAAAGTAATACACACACAGTCCTTCCAGACTCAAGGGAAACCATTAAAATATCTCTGTCCTCATTTCAGAGTCTTTCATAGATAATGTTCCTGATACTCTGCTGTACCCTTGTCTAAGTAAATAAATCCTAAAAGAAAGTTTTGACTGATTTTTACTGATTGCATTAAGACATTGCCTCATTTGCATTGCAACCACTCAGGACTTCTTGTATTGTTCCCAGTTCTTTTCAACAAATAGACCTCCTGGCAAAAAGCACAGAATCAGATTGCTCCACTTTCATTGCATCAGGTTGTGTTGGGGTTTTTTCATCAAAATGCTACATAAATTTAAATCTTAATGCTGAATGGAAGTCTTTTAACATTCCATTATGTATTAGTAATCCAGTTACCTACTTCTTAATTATTAATCCTAGAGTTGCTTATTCTCATTCTTAAGCTTAGCTGTGGTCAAAAAAAGACCCAGTCCTGCTGGACTGAAATAAAATGAGGTTTTGCTTTTTAATTCAATGGCAGTAGAGTCAAACCTTCACTTTTTTTCATTTTGTACTGTTACTGCCTTTTGTTTTTAAATTCGTGGCTCCTGTTTCTTCATGGCTTTGGTTCTTAAGGAAATTTATGGAACAGTGGTCCTGGAACCAAGACCTGTGGCACTCCCTGCTATTAATCTTATCCTGTAATGAGAATTGGCTGTTTATTTCTTCCCTTTTTTTTTTATGTCTCAACCATTTTTTTTATTCTCTTGAGGCTCTGCTTCTCACCCATGGTTACCAAGTTGCCTTAATAGCCTCTTGTGATGAACAAAATGCCACCTCTATAAATCTTTCTGTCTCAATTCATCCACTGTTTCAGTAGATCTGACCTTGAGAAGTTGTATTTGATCTTTGAGGGGCTCCAGATTTTTAACTTCTCTCGTGTGCCACATCCCAGGCAGCTGGGTGCTCGTAGACAGTGGAACAGAGCAGTGGCCTCTCCCAGCCTGACTGAAGCTGGTCAGCTCCTGCCTTCCTTGCTTTCTTCCAGCTTCACCTCCTTCCAGCCTGCTGCTCTTTTACTCCTTAAAGAAGACCAAATACTATACAAGTGTTGTTTTAAGGGGTACTAATAAATGCATCTGGGGCAAAATGCTGGGCCAACTTTTGCTTCCATCAGAGTCTACCCAGTACAGAAATACTCTCCATTTTTTCTGGGGGATGTTGCTGCTTTGTCTCTGCTCTCTTGTACACCTACAAATCTATGAGGTCAGCTTTTTATATGTTTGCTAGGGATTTTACCTGATACTATGGCATATGAACTGTGATTTAATAGCAGAAAAATAGCTTCCTTTCTCACAGTGGATTCTTTTTGGTAATCACTGTATTGCTGCTGTGATTTTAGAATTTTAGATAGCCTTCATTAAAGTTTAAGTAATAACTCAATTTACTGTATAATAATAAATCAAAGTACAGTTCAATAAATCAATCACTGTTTAATAATTAAAACTTCTACCAGTGTAAGGAGAGGCACTTCATGTGTATGCTTTTAATTTTTTTTTTGCCATTAAGACTTTGAAATGTTACAAGCCTTATTGCCCAAGAGAAGAACAAATTATTTGTAAGCAGTTTGAAATTAACAGAGAAGCAAGCTCCAGTACATATCATTTTTGTATTTCAGCATGTTTCTTTAGTGTAAAAAAAAAAATATACCAAACTTTGGGAGGGGAGGAAAAGAAAGCTAAGCTGTATCTTTCAACCTTCATGTAGCAGATTTTAGTCATCATATCTTTTTTTTCCTTTGCCAGAGCTTGCTAGCATAGTTTTGGCAGCATTGGATGGTGATGTCACATGCTGCTGTAACCTGAATTGCAGTAGTTCCTCTTGCCACTAGATGAGGAGAAGGGAGGTACGAATTCCCGAACTCTCTTCAGTTCTAATGTTTATGCAAAGTACAGCACAGAGAGTGATACAAAATCCTTGTTAAAGGGGAAGGAGGGAGAGAAAGGGGAAAGCCCACTTTGTGACTTTGCAGCAGTTTCATAACTTAAAGGTGTGTTTGTCATTCTTAGTGCATGAATGGAGGTGCTTTGCATTCTAATGCGTAAATTTCTAAGGCTGAATATGCAGTGTGAGAGGAGGGGCTAGAGGAGATGTTATTTGTCTCAGAAACTTTTAGAAAATGCATTTTAAATTCTTAAGATGATGCGGGGGGAAAAGAAGCATTGACTCAGAAGTGTCGTTTATTGTTGAGTTCAGTTTGCACTGGGGGCAGCTGGGCTGCTGCTGTCCCTGCGGGCTCCAACACAATGGGTTACCAGTGGGACACCGAGACTCGGCCCTCGCAGTGTCACGTGCTAGTGCAGGAGGAGGATCTGTCACCATTCACAATTGCCCTTTGCAAGTGAAGAGCACTGGTGTGATGTCAGAAATTACCCATCAGCTCGAATTAGGATGTCACAATGGTCATTACTGTACATACATTTTCATTGTGTAAAGCTATGACTCACTACGAATCACTGTTCTCTTTATAATTTTTCCTATAATATTATCTTTACAGTATTTTAAGTGGCTTTGAATTGTTGGTCTCACGTTCAACTACATCTTAAATTTGCTGTCCCTTTACATAAATGGATGTTGGCTATGCGTAATCATAAATTATTTATATAATTTACTTTTAAGCCAACCTTTCACATCAGAAGTTATTTTGATAATGTTATAATTAAGTACAGAATAGGGCTTAGTATTTATTTTCTTTTGATCATTCTTTTTTGTGGAAGTTTTATAGAGGTGAAAAAATTTGTCATGTGTTTGTCTCATTTGTAGTATTTGTCTCATTTGTAAAGTATCTCCAAATGTCTAATGTTAATTAATTAATGTTATCCTTATCAGATAGAGTAGTCTAAGGACATGTTTTAAAAAGGAAGGAAAATAATATTTTTGTTCGGTCTATTTGCTGCACATAGTAAATATCCCTGTAGTTATAAAGTTATAGGTTCTATCAAGATATGTAAGTATTGAATGTAGTTTCAATTGAGTTAAGAAGGGAATAGAATGAAAATAATTTAAAACTGGTTCACACCGGCAATTCTTCGTGCACTATTAACTGCTAAGATCTAGTCACAAAACATTATTCTGAGGAGAAAAGGTTTAGTGAACCCTAGAAATTGGATTTGATTTATGCCAGAAAATCTGCCTTTTCACTGCTTGAGATTTCTATGGAAGGAAGCCACAGTCTTTTACCAAATGGTTTCTAAGGTAACATCTTATAGCAGAGCATCTGAAACCAATTTGGTTGTTAATGAGAAATAGTTCTCACGGTGGTGGGAAAGTGTGGAGTGAAAGAAAAGCTTTAAGATTTGGCAGTCTCTCTGTAAAGGCATTTAAATAAACGTGTGCTGCTGCTCTGCTTATGAAATTTCTACATGAATTACACATTCATAATTGCCTTTCTAATGTACAGGTCTCTTTCCAGGTTTTATTGATAGATTCTGCGTGATTAAAATATTTGACTACTACAGATGAATAATTTAAATAGCTGGCACTTTTCCAGTGGAAATCTCTTTACTATTGCTGAAAGAAAAATTTGCATTTTTGGGGTGATAGTTATTTCTGCTGCCAGAAATCCATTAGTGAATTGGTGTCATATCAGAGCAATAGCATCCCACTGATACCAGATGCCATTTGCAGACTTCCTGGGATTGCCGTGAAACACATTCTGAGAAGTTCCTCTTGCCCCTGCTCTCTGTCTTAGGTTCTGAGGAGATAAATGGTGGGTCAGTGAACAGAAGTGTGTAGTCATTTTACAGTAGATGATCTGAATATCCTCTACAGTCAGAGCCTCTTTGGGATGGAGGGAATAGAGTGCTTCTGTCAACAATGGCTCCTTGCCATTTCTTCCTTCCTCTCAGGAAGAGAGAAAACCAGCAATTCTGGCTTCCCTTTCCCTGGATACATAATAAACATGTAATGGCTCTCTCCTACCCTCTTGCCTTGAGGCAAGGCTGTATTCCTGCATTTTGTTTCTTGTTGCCTGTGTAGACTTGCCTGAATAGAATTGCAGAGTTTACAATCATGCTTGCTTACTTTTTGTGCTCATGTTACTGAATTCTGTTCATGTGTTCTGAGTTGCACAGGGGAAAAATAGTTCCCCATTAAGCAATGGATCATATTTAGTGGACAAACAAGCAAACAGAAGAATAAGAAAGAGAAGCGTTACCAAAGTAAAACTTAATGTACTAAAAAACTTAAACCATTCATAATCCAAATAACTTTTGCAGAGGCAAGAGAAACTTGCCTTAAATGACTGAGTTTTAGATAAACAGGCGTGCTGCTTTTGTTCTGACTAGTTATAAACCATTGATTATATAATGGAGTCTGCTCAGTGTCTTTCAGTTATTGTTGATGGTGTTCTACCAGTTTTTCCAGAAGCCCATTATCTCCATAGGCTCCGTTCCCTCAGGAGTAGCTGCCCTATTTTATATACACATTGGGTGCCAGTCTTGTACTCTGAATCAAATATCCAAGTTATTTTGTAAAAGTAATTGTTATTAAATTTGGATCTCTTAGGTTGAAATAGTCTCTAGTTGCCTCATGAAAATTGTAGAGAGCAGTAACTTCATAGCAAGGTTGACTTTGGTTTCACCTGCTGCAGAGGGAAGCCCTACACTCTAGAAACCTACAGAGAGGATTCTTGAATATTTTGTCATCAGATGCTGCATAGGATTTTCAGAGGAACTGACACTGTTAAGATAAAACTATGCCAAATAGTTTACTATGGCAGTAATAACACTTGGATTCTAGTGCTGTGGTAGTAGGAAGTTAGTGTGACATTATTGGCTTGTCTAAGAGCAGCTGTAGGGGTGGTGTTTGGGAATATAATAGAAAGAAGGACTCCAGGAGAAAAGTTCATGGAGAAGGTTGTTCTGATCTTTTGTTGATTGGCTAGGACACAACTGTGATTTTATTTTTTAAATTTAATAAAAGCATTTATTAAATCAGATTATTTAACTGCTGCTGCTAAAGGGAGGACTTGTTTTGCTCCATCCCTTGCACAAAATTTAGTGGGTTTTCCTCTCTGAGGAATTATTCAGGTTCATTAATAATTCTGAAACTGTACTCTCTTTTTTTGGCCATTTAACAGTCTGAGTCAGCTTGTCAGAGGATCATATGAATACAAAATCAGAAGGAGGATATAAGACAGACAGCAAGGACAGCAAGTAGGGATTGTCTGTCCTTGAGCCTTTCCATAGAAGAGGCATGTGGTTTTGTGAATGCATTAACAGTTAACCTTGAAATGTGTTATATGTTCATTTGCATTATGTATGGCCATTTCATGTTTTATCATCTCATTTACTCATAAGGTAATTAGGAAATCAAACTATATGGACACCAAAAAATTCATTATATTCATAAGATGTGTTATATTGATGTAATATTTAAATAGTAGAAATAAAACTAATAGAATCAGGTATTTCAAACCTGGTATGGTATAAAATACCACATCTACATGATGAGTGTCTGTAAGTTGAGAAAAGAACGTTTGAGCTTTTGCTTTTGAGAGTTTTTTGGTGATTAATTGGAGTTTAAAAAATCAGCAAGGAATGGTATTTTTACAGATGTTTTCTTTGCCAACTCTTTAAATTTGTTACTGATGTCAGAAGATCATTTGTCTCTGGTGTGATCTCTAAATATTCTGGCTGGGGTTTCACCAGCAGGAACTTTCCTAATGTTATTCCACTGAATTCAAGTAGCCAAAGTTATTCATATCACTGGTCATTTTTATATATTCAAATGAATAATCGTTTCACATTTCACAAAGAACATGACACTTTGCCACAAAGGGAGGGAGAAAGCAGGGAGAGAAAGCAGATCCTGCTTCTGTTTTGAAAAACTGTTGGTTCTTTGTATCTCTCTCTGTAGTTCTACAGCTTTGTGAGGGAGAACAGAAAGTTTAATGAGGCTGAGAGCTGAGATTGTGCATAAATCTGGGAGGGGGGATAGCGGGTGGTTTGTTACTTGTTTTACATATTTGGTGGGGTCAGGGGTGGAGATGTTGCTGATTTTCTGGTTTTGAGGGGTTGGGGGTGGTGTTGCTGATTGGCATGTTGGGGCTTTTCCCCCTGTAACAACTGCATTGTGAGCAGGAGTCTGCCTTTCTAATAATCTTTGTATCATTTTATGGGTTGTCAGAGCATTTTCTCACTCTGGTTTTGATGTCAGTGTTCTTCAGGGTACCGAGAAAGTGATGAGTAACTGTGACAAAATAACAGTGTAACCAGTTAAGCCTGCTTGCCGTGGATTTGTGTCCTCTGACCTATCCGTATTTTCACTGCAGTATCCTTGTCCCTTACAACCATCACTTTTTCACAAAATCCATAGGAATGTAATTGTCTTGCATGTCTTGCAGTCTGTCAAATTTGGCTTAGTTCAGTCAGTAAGGTAACAGTGCTATTTCCCTAGGAAAGAAGTTAAAATATTAGCTAAAAAATAGGAAGCTTTTCCAAGCTTACTGGTATTTGACGTAATTTCTTGAAAGGAGTTTCTATTTCTTATCCGCAAATTCTAGGGAAGAAATGTATTAAATATTTTTAGAAACTGGAAGGGATGGAAAGGGTGCAGGTTCATGCTAGTTTTAAATGCATGATTGGATTCTGTCTTTAAATATGTATATACAGTGTGAATTACATCTCTGTGAGCAAAGGGGAATCCCAAACATGTGAGAATGTTAATGTGTTCAAATAGCATTGTTTAAATTTCTAATGGAAAAAGAATTAGAAAGTTCAGTCCCTTCACTTTTGTTATCCTTCTGCATCTGTGACTTGTAACTTCTTTAATCACATGTGTAAACACAAGAAAACTGTGGTTTCTAAAGTCTAGAAGTGTTATATTAGTAGCATAATTAACTTATCAACCTATTTTTCATGATTAAGTTGGCTTGCAAAGTGGTAATATTAAGTAATTGTTGGTTTCTTTTTGATTACTGTGTAGTGCACCAGGACTGTTGTAGTTCATTTTTAGGCATAGAAATTGAGATAATTTCCTCCAGATTGATCTTGCTGTCTTTATTTCTTGTGCAACAAGTGTGCATGCCATCACTGAATGGGGAACAATACCAAAATTATTCTG
Source organism: Urocynchramus pylzowi (assembly GCA_013397555.1). Lineage (NCBI taxonomy): Eukaryota > Metazoa > Chordata > Aves > Passeriformes > Fringillidae > Urocynchramus > Urocynchramus pylzowi. The sequence goes on from VZRH01004833.1 coordinate 1,913,594, forward strand.
ATTTTTCTTTCTTAACCGCTCTCTCCCTTTAACTTAAAGGGTTAAATTAAAAAAAAAAAAAAAAAGTTGTTTGTCCTAAATGTTCTTACTGAAATCCATTATGCATGAAAAGAGTCCGAGTCCATTTGCAAGACCTCTAAATGAACTCCATTCATTCTGTGCTTAGAAATGTCCATTCAGCCAGAAACAGACACAATAGTTACAACCTCATTTATTTTGCACCAGTACCAGCATATTAAAAGTGAAGGGTTTGTTGTGAAGAAGTATAGTAATTTTTCTGTGCTAGTTATATAATTTTGTAATAAAATTCCTTTAGGATTTCCATATTGTAAAATTATATATATATTCTTTGCCCATAAGTGTAATGTAGTAGCATTGCAGTCATCTAAAATTCTTAAACATTCATGAGGATTTTGAAACAGCTATTTTGAAAACCAACTTGACTTAGCTGAATGTAGCTTGACTTAGCTTATTTTGATGTAAAACCAGTTGTGGAGACATTTATTTCTAGTTGGCTCAGAAATTAAGTCAATTAGTAATCATAATTAATGGCTATGAAAAAAAAAAGATTTAAAGTTTTGTCTTTTAGAACATTGAAACTTTGTTTATGTTTGGAAAGTAAGTTACTTATGAATGCATGTCAAAATTGTAGGAATGTAGTATTATAGTTTCATCACTTCAAAATCCATGAAGATAAGTCAAGAGTTTTGTTCTTGACTCCACATTTTGTTGGCCTCAAATGTAAAGTGGAAGTTGTCCTTTTGTGCTTAGCAGGATGTCATGATCCTGATGTGTGTGGGTGGGAGATAGACCATATTCTATCTTAGTTTAAATGACTTTGAGCATTCAGCGAGACTCCCTGGCTTTCCTTCTAAGATCAGGAATGAGCCAAAATAATAAGCACTTAGGAAGATGTGGTTTTGCAAGTCGGGCTTTTCTAAGCTCTCCTGATTGCTGCTGGCTGTTAGCAGAAGGCATGAGGAAGGCCTGCAGCCTCCTCGGGGCGCTGCGGAGGAGCCCGTGGTGCTTTCAGTGGGGCCTGCTCCTGCCAGCCTGGGCCGCCATTTGCAGCGGTGCTTTCCTAACGTGCAGGTGGTGTTTGGGGTGGAAAGAGAAGGTACAAATCCTTTAAATAATTCTTTAAGCTGGAGTCCTTTATTCATTTATTTAGATTTAGCAGTGGCCGAAGCCCTGTTGCTGTTCAGGACTCTGCAGGGCCGTGTCTCAAGTCGGTGACGGAGCCGTTTAGTGCTGCCTGTTGTTTACAGCATGAGGGCCTTTAAGAGCTAATCATCAGCTTGGAAGGAGGTGACTTTGGGAACTGACTGGATCTGACTGGAAATGTTGGAGCATTTCCTCCAACAAACTGTAGAAAATACTGTTTGTGGGAAGTGTGTGGAGTGAGGGTGAATGGGTGAGGGGCTCATGGCAGGAAAAGCAACTAACAGGAAAGGGTAAGTAGAAACATCATCCTCCTTGCTCTCAACCAGTTCTTTATCTGAAGTCCTCCTGGTGGTTGCTTTTCCTGCTGAGTCTCCTCCTCCTTCCGTCCCCTTGACATGCAAAATACAGATCCAGTGGATCCCCACACAGTGACGGTAACAGGATTTTGTTACTGAAATTCCCTGCATGCTCATTCTGTAACTCTTTTGTAGGATTCCATTATTTTGGTTACTGCTGAATGTGGTATTATGTGACTGGCACCTGCACTGTGGCCCAGCCTGGGATTGTACCATGCAATAATGATTTCAAGCTACCAGGAGTTCAACAGAGTAAAGGTTTCAGGATATGCTTTTTGCAAAGTAAATGGCTTAGAAAGTTTTTCAGGTTTTTAGTTTTTTAAAAATATTTTAATCTGTAAATGTTAAGCTTCTGTATGAAAATTAAGAGACATATACTAATTTTCCATAAAATATGTGTTTTCTCTTTTATGATTTTCAGCCTAGCTCCTTGAATCGCTTCTTTACATTTAAATGGTGTTGATAGTTAGAGTCAGTTCCTATTTATTTACTATGAGGAAATGAAAATTAAATAAGAAGGTTTTGTGACAATATATTAAAAAAGGAAAAATGGAAAACAATGATAAAATATGTCCCTCATAATTCACTGCTGACAATTCACTTCTGCTTTCGTGTGTTTAGGTACTTCCCACCAGGGTGGCTATTCCCATGCCGCAGTGGTCCATGCCCTGCAGAAATGTGGCATTCGTCATATTGACACAGCAAAGAGATATGGCTGTGAATCCCTCCTCCAAAGGGCCATCAGAGAGAGTGGTGTGAAGAGAGAAGAGCTCTGGATAACTACCAAAGTGTGGCACAGTGATTATGGCTATGAAAACACAAAAAAGGCCTGCTTGGAGTCATGTGAAAGACTTGGTGTTGAATATCTTGGTATGAATCTTTACATATAGCTCATTTGTTGTGCTTTCCATGGGAGTACTTGCAAAGATGAATGAATTCTGAAGAAAATTTGTGTAGTACAGATAAGTCACAGAAACCAAATTTTGCCTTTATTTACACATTTGCAGGTTTCTTGTTCTGTTTGTTCTCTAGGAAGTTCACATATGTACAATTAGGAGTACAGAGTTTTTTCTTGTTGCAAATGTTTTGTAAAGGTATCTTTTATTGTTGAATTATTTGAGGAAGAACTACATTTGTTTTCTATATTTTGCTAAAATCACCCAAAACCTACGAAACAAGGATTCATAAATTGGCAATAAGGTGACAAAGATGTTCTGTGATCTGTTTTCTTTTTCTCAAGGAATGGGGGTCCTTTCTAAAACTTACTTTGTAGGTCTTTTAACTTTTTAAAATTCTGAATACTGCCCTTGGTTTTGTCTATTTGATAGAATATTTTTTGGAAAAAATGTTAGAAGTATCTACAAGAATATAGAAAACTAAAATTAAAGCTTAACTAACACTGCACTTGTAAATTTACCCTGATCATAAACTACTTGTTGTCAAAGATGTGATATTGTTACTCCCTTACTAGACAGGCAGAGTTCTAGTAATGATGCCAATTAGTTCTTTGCAACAGGTCATAGGAGTGGAGGTACCTGTAAATAAACATGATATTTGCATATTTTAGCAATAAACAGACTTCAATGAGGAAGTGAATTTTGCTGAATTAATAATGTATACTATTAATGGCAGCTGTGTGCTGTATTCACTGCCTTTTTTTGCTTGAGTACTTTACAAGGTGAACAGGGAAAAACCTGTATCTGTTAAAGACCGAGGTACTTACATGCACATCTTTGGCTCCATTCATTCTGGACATGTATCCCTTAACTTCCTCCACAGGTACAGAATAATGCAAAATGAATAAAAATTCCTTTTTGTTTGTCCTGTAAATGCAGGTCACTGCAATGAGACTTTAATAAACAAAGTTTCAAGCCCTGACTTTCTCCTTTAAACTGAGAAATATCATTATTCCTCCTCTCTGTTTTCTGCTTGTTATATTTTGTTTGCTTTCTTTTTTCTTCTGCTTGCTCTGGCACTGGTGCCGAATGTTGATGAGAGGAAAACTTGACTCACTTCCAAGAAGTCGTTTGCAGTGATTCCTTCTAGTACGGTAAGTTGTTCTTTTTATCTCAGGTAGTCGGTTGGAGTAGATGCTCACACAAATACTGAGTTTCTGCTATGCAGAAATGTCTAAAAGAAGAAAAAGAATATCTGAGTGCAAGAAATGTGCTAATGCTGTCACTATGTGAGTAAATCCTTGGAATAGCATAAACAGAACTTGTTTGTCAGATGTGTTCAGAGCTGAAACTTCTCGTGCACATATTACTAAGACCAATTTAGGAATGTTACAGCTGCCTGCACAATTAGTCTCCATGCTAGATTTTTCCTCTTTTTTT
>VZRH01004833.1:1920233-1951793 GCA_013397555.1 Urocynchramus pylzowi
TTTTTTTTTTTTTTTTGCATAGTTAAGCAGTTCTTATTAGTCTGGTTTGGATAACATAGCAAGCAGCAATTAAAAATATATAATTTTTGCATTTTTCTGGGAGGTAGGCAACAGATCCCAGTAACTTACACCTACTTATGTATCACACTTGCTTTATACAAGCAAAAAAGTTTAGATACAAACATGTCAGTCTCTATGCAGTAAGTAGCCCCAGTAGCATATATAATTTTGGATCAAAATGAACACTTGATATTAGCAATTCCCAATGCTAATCCTTTGGGTTTATGTCTAATATAAATCAGTGGAAATCTTATTGGCAACAGAACGTGAGAAGTCCTGAGTTTTGGACGTAACCTCACCAAATGCTTTAATCAATATCCCAATACTAGTTTTCTGTTAAAAGTCACAAAATTGATATTTATTCCAATACCATGTATTGGTATGTACTTTTAATAAATACAACTTCTTTTCTCAGAGAAATTAGTAAAGAAGTAATTATTGATAGATTGGTGATCAATAAGACTGCATGTGGAATTGGAAGTGGATTTTATGGATAAAAGAGCAAAGAGCAAGCAACTTTCTCCTTAAATGTGGTACAAAACCAGACTCTGCATATGATTATAGATGAGTGATTATTGGCTTGTCTGAGCTATTGTATTTAAAAAGTCTAAGAGTTTAAAATTTTATTTAAATGGATTATTGATATCAGGAAGTGCAAATGTAGCTTTTGGATTCTGTGACACATCCAAAATAATGTTTTCCCTGCTGCATCTCTAATGAATTTTACTGTACATAATTCTGTGCTTAAAAATCTAATTAGATTTTTAAGGTAAGTAAAGCATTTACTTGTTGTAATGATGTACCAAAATTGGAGGTGGTGTATTATAACGAATTTCATGGTACATTTTCATCTTAAATCAAGGTTGAATTTGTATTTTTAGAGGAAGAAAGCTAATATATCAGCCCACTGATACAGTAATTGTTAGTGTAGTCCTTAAATTGTGAATAAAAGGCATTTTTTTCTTTTTTTTCCCCTCCATTTTTTTCATGATTCCCAAAGCAGAGGGTCTGTATTTTCACAAAGAAGTCCTGTAAATGAATGGATTGATGTAGCCAAAAAACAAAACACTCTTCTCATTGAAATCAAGTCAGGTTTTTTTTATTTCTTAACTCTGTTTGAACTGCCAGAAAAGGAATATTATGAAGCACAAAGAAAATGGTACACATCTCAGTCATCTGTTTATTTTTTTTCCTGTTTTTCATCAGACTAATATATGCAGCAAAGGCCAAAACCTGTTTGACTGGGATACCTGCAGTTACCTGTTTAATCTGCAGTTAGAATTTGAATAGAAATGTAATTATTTTCCAAGTATCTCTACATTTCTCCTTCAGAATGTCTGGCAGTGTCTACAAACTTGTAAAGGAGTTATAGATCTGTAATTTTTTTAATTTAAGTCTGGTTTGGTACTGAGTCCAGTACATGTACATTTCTCAGTGTGTGTTGGAAGTGCTTCCTTTTTCAATTGAAGCACAGTCTTCTCTTGCAGGAAGACAGCACACAAAGAACCTCCTCACAAGGGGCACTGGAGGGGCAGCACTGGTCCCTTCTCTCTGGTGACCAGTGACCCAAGGGATGGCATGGAGCAGTGTCAGGGAAGGTTTAGGTTGGATGTAAGGAAAAGGTTCTGTGATTCTATGATAATTTCATCAGCAGTAAATCTTAATTGTGTTTGAAATTGTGCTAACATTCAAAAAAACGTAATAAAGCATAATTTTGTTCCCTTAAAATATTATTTTTTAAAATTTCTTTTAAAAAATCACAAAGCCTGACATGAAACAGACAAAAAATCTGCATAAAGAATGTGCTATAGTTTCCAACAGGAATTCCGAAGTGGAAGTATTCTTTAGAAAGGAAAAAGACAGACCCACTGCTGAGGTTGTATAAAATATCTGCAGAACTGTCAAATATATTTATCTTCTGTGAAATGGAAGACTTGCAGCTCTTAATAAGCAGTAGTCCACTCATAATTCCAGTGACCAAAATCCTTTTGATTTAAATAGGGCTTCTTATGTATGGAAAGTTTATTAAGTGCATATGTGACCATGAAATTCTGATTACAGTGACCTAAGCATGTGGAACACGTGCAAGTTCTGCTACCCTTGGCTGTTAATGTGGTGTTATAGCATTCATTTATTACAACTAACTGGATATATCCAGTAATGATCACTGAGTAGTGATTGGAACTATTCTGATGATAATGTGTTAGGGGCCACTGGAGGGAAAATGCTGTCTCATGTGGTTTGATTATTTATTTTTTGGACACTTTAATAAGACTCTGGTTCTGTTTCTTTTTTAGATCTTTATTTGATTCACTGGCCTGATGCACAAGTTCCAGGTAAAAGCAATAGAGAAGTCCGAGCTGAAACCTGGAGAGCGATGGAAGAGCTCTATGAGAAAGGTGATCTAATAACAAAGCCTATCTTAGAAAAAGGGATTATAGTGTGCTTTGGGACTGGGAAACTGATAGTGAGAGTTGTTCAAAAACTTAATTTGAACTAGATGCTTATATTTCGGTGGAATTTGGGTGTGTAAGTTTTGAAAATCTCTTTGAAAATTGCAGCATTAGCAATTTGGTCCTGCTTGTAAATAATATGTTGTCAGATTCTGTCCATGAGATTAATAATGTTGTGCATACTTTTTTGAGGAAATCTACTGATTCATTGAAATCTCTGTGCCACTACAGAACACTACAGAACATCTTTGTAGTAACCTCCTTTTTAAGTATGAGTCATGCCAAGTTTTGTCTCCTTTAGGGTTTTTTTAATAACTGTATGATGCCACTTTCCAATTTATCATATGTTGTAGTATTTTATAACTGCATTTGTGTTTTGAAAGTTAACAAAATAAAATATCTAGATGAGGAACAAATACTCAACTGCAGATTCTTTGGTACTAACTTTTGGGAAGAATTTCAAAGAATGGCACTACTCTCTCAGGTTGGGATAATTCACTTTGATTTTCGGTGCACAGCAAACTTCAGTTTATGATCATAGCTATAGGAAGAGTAGACTGTAGATTTAAGAGGAGGATTTTGCTCCTGAAGTATGCAGAATTGTTAGAAATTATGTGAGAGAAGATCCTGTCATGCCATTTTTGGGCCATGTGGACCACCCTGGTTACAGCTTCAGAGAAGTTCCACAAGTGGGGAGAAGACTTCTTGGATAAAGTAATCTATCCACTGACCCAGAGCTCCTGAAATAGTGATTGCAGCAGGGGAGTTGTACACAGGCAGTTACAAGCTGTGTGTCACTGCCAGCTTTACCAGAGCCTCTTACACTTCAATCCTTCCTTTAATTTGCTGTGCTTCTGCAAACACAGAAGTAAATTAGCTTTGATATATCTTTTGTTCTTTTTATATTGAACATAAGGGAAGTTGCTAAAAGTGTTTTCTGCCATATAAGACATTACAATATTCAGTTTTTAAAGAAGTGCTTCACTGACCTAGTATTTAAAAGCATGAATAGCACTTACATCCAAAGATGGATTATTCCACAATGCATTTCATCTTTTCCACTGTGAAGGATTTTCTGATGAGTTTTTAAGTTACTGCATGCCATTTGTGCCTAGATATATCGTCCTAATTTCCTGCAAACAGGTTGTATTTTCCACATTCTATTATTATTCCTGTCCTATGGGATTTATTCTGCTTTTGCATGCATCTTAGTGATCTTTTCTGTCTTACAGGATCTTTGTCTGTATCTTCCTAATGGAAAAGACTATTAGCAATTCACTGGTCTTTTTAATAAAAGTCACTGGAAATACTATTGCCGTTCTCACAAACAGAGGGGAAAATTGCTTTTGGTCTTTGTCCCTATGCATGATACCTCTTGAAAGACATCTCCTGCTAGATTTTTTTTTCCTGTGGTTGCTTTTCTTCAATGTTTTTTACAATTTCCATGTTGCTACTTTCAGTCTTTTTCTGAATTTAAGCATTCTATAGGCTCTTGAATCATTTAGCTGAGGATACATTTTCCAGCTCTGGTTGTCAAAATTACCTCAGATCATTTACAGGGGAAGGAAAATTTAATGGTCTGGTTGAGTCAAGTGCCTTAGAACCTCAACTTCCACACTTTTGCTTTAGGGGATACAGACTCTGGATGTCCTGACCATAACTATGTGAAATGACACACAGAAGTTAACCACTCTGGAGCTGGAAATGCAATGATTCCTGAGCAAAAAGTTAAATAATTTGTTTGCCTGGTTAACCACTAGATTTTCCACTGATGATTAAACACTTGCTGCATATCTTTGTGACTTGCTATGTGTTATGTGAGCAACATGGTTTGAATTGAATGTAGGATTTGGTCAAAATCTCTACTGGAGCGAAAGAATAAAATCTTCATTGATTAGGAGAAGAAATGAAAAGTTCTATGAACAAGGGAGTTCTTTGTCTTCTCTGAACTTGACATTAGTTCACGTAGTCATTGGTTTGTGTTTGGAATTGTTTCTTTTGGGGTTTTTTTTGGAAGTGTTTATTCTGGAAAAAAATTATACACTAAATGCTTCACATTCAAAGATTGACATTTTAAACAAATAATTTCCTTCTACAATCAATTCACAAAGACAGTATTGAAATTATTCAACTTGTTAGTGGGTTTAGTAGCTAGTTGTGTCCATCCTGAAGAGCATCTGAAAGTGGAGAGACAATGTAACTGTCCTCTGTAGAAAGCAAATTGGTGTTGTGGAACTGTCGGCAAGAGCTGTGCAAGCTGGTTAAAAGTTGTCAGTATTGATCTAAGTCCTTGATCTGGCTGAAGTTACCAAGAATTTCTTTAATCACTTCTCTGTATTCACAGATAGTTTGAATGCAGGTATTTGTAAATGTCATTCTTCAATTTAAATTCAGGCTAGTATTTATTCTGCAAAATTCCACCTACCTGGGACAGGAAACATTTTAAAGTAATGTAAATTATTAATTATCTATTATTATTATCAATTACACTAGAAGAAGGTTAAATAAACTATAAGTACTCCAGACTGAAAAAGTCTGTAATGGAGATTTGAAAAAAATATTATATTACCTTTTAGATGGGTCACATTGGTCAAAAGTTGACACAAGCAAAATACCAACTCCATCTATATTCATAGCTCTGATAGAATTTTTTTAAAGTTATGTCTACAAAGATTCATTCAGGTTCATCTGAGAGCCCACTCAGAGCTGCTGGGACACAGGTCTGCTGTAACAGGACTTGCAGGGCTCTGGCCTCAAGTGTCTTCCCACCCAGCTACCTGAGGAGAGACAGAGCTTCTGGGTCTGTGCCCAGTCTAGGTCAGTGTGCACTAATTTATAAGACCATGTCCCCAGATAATATAAAGTTCATGCTACAAATTTCAAAAAATCTAAATATTTGTCAGAACTATTAAAATAAATATTTAAGAAGCAGAAAACTTGCATAAAGAATTAAACAAAACTCATACTATATGGAGTCTGATTTTCATAAACTCCCAAGTACCTCTGGCTGTAGAGGATTTATTGTTGCTATTTGAAGGCTATTTGAAGGCTGCAGCTGCCAATGAACTTGGTGTGGAATTGGTAGATGTGCTTTCTCTATGATGTGTGGGCATCCTTGTTTACTGTTTCCTAATCCATAGCTGCTTAGTAATGCTTCTTATATGTACTCTTAATGCAGGTTTGGAGTTGAGCTGTAACATCAGAATATTATCATAAATAGAAAGTAGTAGTTTCAAGTAGTGAGAGAGATCCTTTGCTATCACTGAATAATCCCCTCTCTGGCTTACCACTGTTTTTTGTATTTCATCAAAAGGGATTTGAGGTTAGCATTTTGTGAAAGACTCTTTTGTCCTGATATGATGTGAACTGGAATTATGATGATTTAAAATGAGAATCTGAGTAGTGTTTGTTTGGTATCTGGTTCCTCTCTCCAGTTGATTGCTCACCATACTGAAGTTTGGGCTGCACTGCTTGGATCCAACAAGGGAATGTGGTTACTGCCCCAAGGCTGGAGTCTCAGGAACACTTAAAAGAAGATTTCATGTTTTAGCACTCTTCCCTGTGCTTGAATCCACTGTTCAGCTGCCTCAGGCGACTGAGCAGCTATCTCGAGATCACACTTCAGGTTAAAAACAATTTCCCAGAATCCTGAGGGGTACCATGACAGATATGAGAGCATGCCCAAAAATACTCCTAGGGATTCTAAAGCTATTGTTGTCGTTTACTGTAACAGTATGACATACTACATTAATTATCTGTGTTAAAATAACACACCCTGGAAGTTATACCTTCTTCAGGTGTTTTAATCCCTCTGAATTGCATCAGAAACACAGTTCTGTGTCTTTCTGGTTTGCCCTTGAGCTAGAGAGTCTTTGGCTCAATATATTCATCTTTTCTCCTGTCTAAGTTCTTCAGTAGTTTCTTAGGGTCCATTAAATGTCCTACTAGCATCTTTCCCTTTTTAAACTGAAATTTGTATATTTATACCCTCTATCTTCTCTTTGCTACAATGTCAAGATTATACTTTTAGTTTGTTTTTGTAGTATTCCTATTGTACAGACAGAGCCAAGTCATTTAAGTTGCTGGTTTTCATTAATATCTTTCCAGGGAAAAATGTGATAGAGTTCTGGTCAGCAAAGGTAGATAGACATTTATGGTGGTATCCAAACCTGTAGCAGTTTTATCATTCCATACTATGAACCAAACAGACAAATTATATGTACATTCCCCCAAAATAATACAGAAAGTATTAAGATGCTTCCTTCTCATAGTGATGAATTATAACACTGTCTTATTCATGAGACCTTCACGTACTGATTAAGAAAGAATTCCATTCAGAGACTTCTGTTTTGGCTTACAGTCTGTGTCTTCCATGTCTTCAGCCCTGGGATTCGCATGCATTTAGGCCTGACCTTGCTTCCAGAGGGAATTGTGCCAACTCTTACAGTAGCTCTGTAGCTTGGGGATCAGAGTTCTGCACCTGGTCTTGGTATTCAGCCCCAGTTGAATTTTGATTAACAACTTCCTGAGGAGCTTCTACTGATAAGCCATTGTAGCTTCTTAATGTTGAGAGTTAGGAACAAATGAATGGCAAAGGAGAATTATTTTCTTTAGTGGTTTGGAATTTTAGTAGGTACCTGAAAGTATAAAATAAAGGATTTGGAATGAAATTTAGGGTAGTGTTTACCTACCTAAAAACTGTCATTAAAAATTCCTGTGTGACTTCTGATAGACCAAACTGATAGCTCTCTATTCGTAGCAGAAAAGATGTTGTTGCTAAACTGACTTGTACTAGCTCAGGAAAACATAGTCTTAATAATTGGTTTATTTAAATGCTGTTAAATTCTTTTTTTATTATTATTGTTATCTTCTCTGACTTGTTAATCTGCTGCAGTTTGATTGGAGCTGTTTCACAGGAGCCAGATGACTCAGGTCGCAGTCAGAGTAAAGAAGGCTTTATCTGTGCTGCAGTGCTGAGAGGCAGAGAATTCTAGACCTGTGTCTTTGTTCAATAGCCTGCATTTGTGTTTTCCTTTAAATAGTTATGGGATAAACATTACTGAGGGAGAAGGGAGGAAAAAAATTCTAAAACTTGGTCAGTGAGACATTTGTGCATAATAACTGGTTATTTCTGTTGTAACAGCTGAAATCAACTAGAGTACTTGTAATATCAAGGCTATGGTTTAAATTTTTGTGGTCTCAAAATTGTCCTTTTGTGGAATTATCTTCTCCTGTACCTCAGAACAGAAGCCAGGCTGCCTACAGCCTCCGTTCCAAGATACATACATTGGGTCATACATTCCCTTGACAGCTGCAACATTCCTGCATTTGTCGGCTGGCAGATGAAAGCAGGATGGCAAACTGCTCTGACATGGGGAATAGTCACTGCATGTGCTCACTGGTAATTGGGCTGTTCCTAGCAAAGTGACCCTTTCCATAAGCAGTGTCTCTGATGACCTTGATTTTGGCCTTGTGGCTAGCCCATCATGTCAGCAAGCTTCTCATACACACATGTGCATCGTTACTCGTCCCTCTGCCTAAAATGCTGGGAAGAATGAGGGTTTCCAGCCAGGGCTTTTGCCTGAAGTTGGCAAGAGTAGTACTGTGGTGGTTGCTGTGGGTTCAGATCCCAGTAGAACTCACTGCCATTTTACTAAAATGTTTAGCAGTGCAGCTTATGCTGACATGAAGTATTCTTACTTGCATCAGAAATTCCTTGATGTGTTTTGTCATACGTTTTTGTTACGATTATGTGTGTGATTTGAAGAGAGTCTCATAAAGTAGCAGAAATTGTTTAGCCCAGTAATTAAAGCCATGTAACTTTGTTCTTAGAAAAAAGTTGGGTTTTTTTAATTCCAAGTGAAAGATATCTAGTCAACCTTAATACTCTTACCATCTTCTTTGCTGGGTATAGACCAGTTCAGTCATCATATTTTCTTCCTCCATTTTCTATCTGTTCCTAAAAGTAGGAGGGGAAAAAAGTTCAGTGAACCAAATACATTTTTTGTGCAGATGGCACAAATTTCTAGCACATCCTTTGCTAGGTGACATAGTCTGCTTTAAGTCTATATGATGAACACCTGAAAATTCAAACTGTTCTGTTACAGCTCCATAAAACGTTTGCCTCAAGTGTGTTTATGGTGGTAGGAGTCATATGTGAATGTGGGTTCAGAAGTTGACTGGAGTTTTAATGAGCAAAGGCATCTTACTTGTCTAGGAACGATTCTTTTTCACGACTGTCTGCAGAGATGAGGATGTCATCTTGTGGGTTGTTATTGTGAGAAGCACAATAACAAGGGGGTTTCAGGGGGAGGTGGTAGCAGATGGGTGAGGATTTTGGTTTTGCACCACACCCTTTTCATCAGATAAGACAGCAATAAAGACACGGAAAAAAGATGTTACACAAATTTATGTTAAAGATCATAAAGAACCCTTCATAATTTTAGTATCTTATTTAAAAATAAGAAATTACCATAGAAAAAGTACTTTTGGTGCAGATGGAAAAGTGAGAATGAATCTAAACTTGCATTAACATCTGTGCTCATGTTTGGCTCATTTTTCTTTCTTAATATCAAGGACTTAATGGGTAATTCTAAGAGTAAAAATAAACCTTCAGAAGACTTTGTTTCATGACTTATTGTAGTGTATGGTTTATACCTTTTCTGCTAGCAAGTGAATCCTTTCTGTCAAAACTGTAAATGAGCAAGCTAAGCAAAAAGATTTAAAGCAAATGTTCTGTGATGTGTTCTCATACAGATATGCCAAGAGGTCCAGTGTGAATGCAAGAACTCTTGTGAAGAAGGCAATGTTGAAATATCTTTCAAAGGAAAGCCCTTGTCCAAAATAACTTTTTTTTTCTCAATAAATAATGTACATGATTGTGGAAAAGGCATAATTTATCTGTTTTGCATATGTTGACAAAAAGCCTTAGATTCTTAACTATTTTAAATCAGTGTTGATTTATTAACATCAGTTAGGTTGCTGTTATTCATCCCACTTGGGAATCATTATCTTCTCTGATACAGAAGTCCAAAAGGTATTCCAGTTCAAGAAACTGTGCCATCATTGTTACAGGGGGAACAAACTATTTAGAATCTTACCTATGTGTTGTCTGTAATACCTCCAAAGTGCTACTTTTATGGGTACATATTCTATTCTATTACATAGCTGAGTTGCTGATAATTTTGATCACATTTTCACATCACAGTGTGTGGTAGCATTATTGAATAAGGTATGGTGGGATTGATTTTGTTCCATGTAGTGGATTGGGTTTTTTTATCTGGTCTGGTTTGTAATGTCAACTTTAAGGATAAAAATATGTCAACACAACTAAAATAACATTGCATTGAAGTAGTTAGAATGAGCAGCCAGGGTCAGAGACAATGTGCATAAAGCCAGTACTATGCTGCATTATGCTCTTTAGTTAGCCATTTAATATTGTGGAAACTGACTGCTTGTAATGAGTTTTCAGTCAGGAAGTTAAAAATTGGACTTCTACTCATGCCTGCTCTCCTGTTGTCTTCACAGTTTATCATGGTTCACAGATGATGTGTCGCAGGAGTGATGGTTACAGAATTGCAAAGCACCTGTACTGTGGCAGTGAACAGGCTAAAAAGAAATCTTTTGGAGGAGGAAGTATGATTTGTGTATTTGCAGTTTTGCCACAGTCTTCCTGTGTGTCTCAGAGGGGCACATAGCCTTCTGGTGTCTGTGAGTTTTAGCCTGTGCTGTGGAAACACGTGTTATTTCACAGATTTAGAAGTTAATTCCTCATTGATTCTGTCTAAGAGTAGTCTGCTTTATTTATCAGGGCTTTGGCTTTCAGTCTGCATGTTGGATACACTAAGCCTACAGCTCTGATTTAGCAAGTTATGCTGAAATTAAATCTTGTAGGGTTTCTATGAGTAGTGCAATTTACACCCAGTGTGCATATCAGAGAGAATGTGGACCTTTCCAACCTGTGCAACCTTCATTAATAAAGATACAGTGACTGCAGTTGACCTCTTGTGAAAAGTAGATCCATTTGTGTTTTTATTCTGCGGCCTGAATAGAAGATATAACAGAATGGGCACTGTTCACTCGACGTGGGAATTCTCCCTTGCTCTGACTCATGGAGAGCAGCAGGGAGGGGGAGGAAAATGGGCTCCACAAACCTGGTATCCAGTTTTGTAATTTACAAAATCTTTTTGATCTGAACTTTGTACATTTAATATTCTGGAGGGTATTTAGAAGTTTGATAAAAGTCCATAGCAGTGCTGGAGAAAGATAAGGCTCACTATTGTACTAAAACAGTGTTGTGGTGCCAAGACAGCCTATTTATGGTTTTCTGTTGCAAGACTAACAGTGCCCATCAAACTTTGTATAATTTGGTATTATGCAGAGTAAAGATAAAAATACCCAATCATTCTCTAAGTTGCAATACAAAATACTTTAAGCTTAATACTCACCTATATTGCAAACCAGTCCATTAGCATGATATAGTGCTTCACAGTAGCTGGGAGAAATACAGTGTGGGGAAACTACCAAAGTGGTGGGGGCCAAGATTTTTTTGTGGAAAATAAAAAAGATCCTTACTTTTTCCCCCATTATAATCAACTGTTATTTTACCCATATGTTTTCTGATGTGTTTTGCAGAGTTTCATGATAGGCTTTCAAAGCTGGATGAAATTTTCTGTTCCAGCATTGTGGTCAGTCAGTTTTTAGCATGCATAATGGAACCAGTGTTCCTATGTTTTTCTTTTGAGCCTGTGAAGTCAGAGTCGCAAGGAATAAAACAAAGCCTCAGAAGATATAACAGGAGCCTTTGGGAGCTAATGGGGAATTGCAAACTCTTTGTTTATTGCACCTGGCACTTTCTCAAAATCTGCTTCATAGAGGCCAGACCAATCATTTCCTCAAGCAGATAAGGAGGATGCTTTCTCTCTCTGAGTCAAAGCTCTGTAAGTTTGTAAATAAGACAGTAAAAATGTACATTTTAAGAGTACTTTCTAGAGGGATTATAGCTAATATATTGCAAACTTTTATCTCAGGAAACCTGAACATCAGGACTAGTTGAAATGGTTGAGTTAAAAAGAAGTATGGACTTCAAAACTACCGCCAATCACAACAGCTGTAACAACATGTATTGTGCCTGAATTGTCTGAAGTGAGATTTTTAAGCATTCTAAACAGACACTAAATTGGGGGGGGGGGAAAAAAAAGCCTGCCCCCATTTTTAACACTGTTCTGGTGTTTTTGAGATCCATGGCAGGAGTGCTGGGGAACTTACCTCTGTTGGTGCTCCACAAGAGAGGAAATGTAAAGAAACCTGTCCCCTGCATCTCCCAGGTTGTTTCAAGGCAGTGAGTCAGGATCATTTTGCACAAGTTTCTCAATATGCAGTTTTTTTATTTCTACTGTTGATATAATTTCATGGATCTTGTTTGAGAGACATAGTCACAAGTGTCAATCTGTCAGATAAGGCCCAGAGCCAACCAGACCTTCTGTTTCTTATCCATCTTTTCTTAAATCTTCATTCTTATGAATTAATCCAGAAGATGTAAATGTGGAAATAATTCTGTATAAAACTCTTCTTAAATGCAGTCTTTCTGACAAATGAACAATGCAGAGCAACTGTGTTAATCTTCCATCAGGCAAATGGAAGCAATTCTCTAGAGTAGAATCCATTGACTGATTGTTCAAATTTTTAGTTTTCCAGTGTTTTGAATTCATGTTTCCATCATGCATTGAAATAAGATTTTTTAATATAGTTAGACTGAGCAATTTTTAAATTATTATTTGTATTTTATATTGTAATTTGATGCAAAAGTCAAAACACTTTAACTATCATATAGTAAACTGTAACTAACACCAAAGCAATGGAGTTGAAATGAAGAGTTCTAACTTCACCCAAACAAGTATGTGTATTTAATGAAAGTGAAATGTTTTAAGTGTATTCCCTTAAAGAAATTCCCTTAAGAAAATACTGGGTTTGTAAAAACATTGAAATTGTAACTATTTCTCTGTTTTCTGGGAGAATGTTTACTTTCTTGGCAGTTTTGAATGAAGCTTTCTCTGTGGGACATCACTCTGAACACATGAATGCTATGATACTGATTTTAGTAGGAATGACTCAGATGACTTTTAATGCAAAACATAAATGACCTGAAATTTCTTGATGGGAAATCTAACATTTTGAATCAGACTTCAAAGTCTCCTGTGAGAAATATGCTAGAAGCAAAACATCTCAGAGTATACTGTAGGGGAAAAAAATGGAAGCTTTTTGTGGAAATGTACTATTTCATGTCTGTGACTGAATTTTGTTTTATTTCAATCAGAAATGAAAGCTTTATTCTTCAAGGGCAATAATAGCATGTTTTTTTTTTGTAACTCCTTAGCTTTCAACAATAGTGTATAATATTTTGGTTCACCATTGTGTTAAAACTGTTTTTCTGACTGCTGTGGCATAATGATTTATTAGTGTTGACACTCCAGGGTTGTTTGTCAAAAGCTCAGCTTTTGCTCCTTCTGGCAGATTACATACAAATTATGTAAATCACTATAGTGCTGGTTTTAACCTAATTATGTTATACATCTTGAACAATGATAATTTCTGTAAGGGAAAGACATCTGGAATTTTAGTTGTTAATATATTTTTTCTTCTTTTGGTATTCTACGAGAGAAGTACATCAAAAAGTGATAGTATGTGTGCAGGTTTTTTTGCTACAGTTTATGCTTTAGCTTATGCTGCTAAAATATGTGAAAGCTGATTTTATTTTTTTTAGGACTTTACCAATCCGTTTTTACAAATTAGCAGTAAGCTGTAACTTCACTTACAGAATTTCACAGAGGACTAGAAAAATGTAAATTTTTTATTTTGTATATAGATACACACATGTCTATGCATTTTATACAATTGGTCTGCTCAAATAAATACTGGATTAACAACAGTGATCAGACTTCTGTGTTCACACAGAGACAGACTTTCCATCTGTAGCATTACAAACTGAAATGCAGCTCAAGTCAATGCAGACAAAGTTTACATACTGAAGAAATTAGCCTGAGCCATGGTCCACAGAGTGCACAGCCTAAGGAGACCCCTCCTAGCCTAGCCCCAGCTGCCTTCCTTGCCAGCTGTGCTTAGCAAAGCAGAAGCACCAAACTACCCCAGCCAGGTCAGGGCTGAGGGGTGGTGGCAGGCCAGGACTGGGAGTTGGCTTTTATCATATCTGAGGTTTGAAGGAAGACATCTGATTTCTGGCCTCTCAGCTCTTAATTTGTACACATGCATGCACACTTGAGGTTTGTTTAAAAAATAGCCTTCATATCACCTAGGTCCCATTTGACTTCAATTGCTTGTCAACAGGAGCTGAGAAATCCAGCTACATTAACCTTCATGGTTCTTGCTAGGCACTGCTTATTAACTTGAAGATTTTACACAGAGTTTTACGTAACATCTTATAATGATCTAATAGAAAACAGGCAGTGTGACATGGTTCATTTGGACTGCGTGTCCTTGGGTTGTATTGCTCACACCTTATTAGTCTTCAGCAAATGTTCCACTTTCCTTTAGTTTTGGCAAGCTGCTTGGAACACCATTTCCTTCTTTTCATTCTGGTGGAGTCCAATTGTTCTTTGCTTATACTACATTAGCCTTTCCCAGAATTTAGCCTGGACTTTTTATACACTGGGGAGTTTCCAGTGTGTTTAGATTATAAAATGATTTCCTAATATGACTGTGACAGAACCATGTTTTCAGATAATACTGTCAAACTAGATTTCAGTGCTGTTTTTCTGTGTTCCTTGGAGGTAATTTGCTCTACAGAAATGATGTAAAAAATAATTTTGTCTCTTGAAAGAGAAATTTTTCAAATCATTCACCCAAGTAGTTAGGATTGTCCTAAAACTTTTTCTTGTTCTGTTTTTCTTAGGTTTGTGTAAATCAATTGGTGTAAGCAATTTTCTTATCAGCCATCTTGAGCAACTAAAGGAGGACTGTGTGATTACTCCACATGTTAATCAGGTGTGTGGATACATGTATTTAAAGTATCTGGGTTTGAGTTTTTACTTTGGTTTTTTTGGTTAGCAGCCTCCTCCCCAATCCTATGCATGAAAGGCTACACCCAAACTACTGCCTTAGTCATACCATTTCTTTTTTCATTTCTATTTGCGTATTGAAAACCATTCAGGAAGATGACCCAAAGAGTAGGGAAGTTCTTCCTCATATTTCCCCCACCCAGTTTCTCCCAGGCTACTTATTTGTGTCTGGGTACACAGACACAAACAGATGGACTCTGTGACAGTTTTTTGATGATAAAACAGTTTAGAAATAAAATTCAAGAATCACAGAACATCTAGCATCTTCAGAGCAAACCAGTGTTTGGAAAGCTTTTGTACGAATTGTGTTCAAATACTTTTGTACTTCCTGTAAGCAGCACTGAAAGCATCAGTTAATTACATACCCATGGAAGGGTGCCCTTCCCTTGCTCCCCCCTCATTTCCTAGTTCACATAAATTCAGGGAACTCCTGGTTTAGGCAGGTGCTGTGACAGCCCTGGCAGAATTTTTTTTGCTGCCCTAGGCAGATCTAGGATGGCCACCTACGTACCGGCAGGCTGCCAGGACACTCGACAAATGATCCCTTGTTGCAGGTTTCTGCCTACAGCTGTGCTGGAAGTTCATGCTCCCATTCCTTCCACCTCATGGCAGATAAAGTGTATGTATGCTGACATGGATGTGGGAACTGGAATGGATGGAGTGCAGGCACATGTTTTTCCCCTTTGTACAGGTGGTCAGGATTTCTGGCAGCTGTTTATGGTTTAATGTCATTAACAGCCCTAAAAGTGTTGCTCAGAATGTGGCTGTCAGAACTAAACAACTCTGATTTTAGCTGTCCACTATACTAAAGGTTACTAAAGGGCAGTTAATTAATGTTAAATTAGCATAAAACCATATAAAATATTTAAATCCAGTTATTCTAAATGAACCATTGAAATATATGTTATGGTGGGCAGATTGATGACTATTTAATAATTGGTGAATTTACCAAGGTTCAAGAAATACACATCTTCAAAGACTTACTAGAGTTTGGCATGCATTGTTACTGCCTGTTAAATAATAGTAGCTTTTCAATTTTCTACTAAAGCACTGCAAGGAAAAAATAGTGATTTTGTTTTGAAATTTCCTCTTACCCACAGTGTCAAAATGTTACCAGTCTTACTTTTTCAGTGGTGTTCATGGAGACAAGCTGTTTCTTGGTGCTATTTGACAAAACTCTTTTTCTGAGGCTAAAAAGAGAAGACAAAAATTTGAGGTGGTGGTGATACTGAGGGGTGGGAGAGGGCCCCTGCTAGTCATTTCTTTGAGATGCTACACAGCAGTTCTGAATTCAAAAGCAAAAACCAACAATGAATTACCCATACCATTGCCAAGTGCTCCACCTAAAACAGTTTTGTTATCGCATTAATTTATACTTTTTTAGAGTTAAAGGAATTTTATAAACCATACTTCAGCTTATCCTCAAAAAAGTATGTATTCTGTTTCTTGCTTAGTGTTGGAGAGTTAATGAATATGATGCTAAGATTACCTAAGTACCATCAAATAAACAATTAATTTCTAAATTCAAATTGGGAATGTTGTACTGAGTTCTTATTTCACAGTCCATAATTTATAATACAGCTTTTTCACTATATTTATGCATAAAATAGTGTACTGTTTCAGTGGACTTACTAAATATAAAACATTTGCAAATTGTCATTGGATACAAAGTCTAAATATTGAAGAAACAAGTAGAGGAAAAATAGTTCCCTTTTAGAGTTCAGGGTGTTCTTACAATTACAACAGTCCCCTTATGATGTTTAAATTGAAAGTTTGTGGGTTTTTATCAGTGAAGGGGTGAAAGTAGGAAGGCAGGAGAAATAAGCTTAATACTTCTGTTTTACAAGCCAAGTTTTAACTATTGCCTTTCTTCTCAGTTCCTGGGAAAAAACCAGTATTGTCATGTCTTTTAAAGAAGTAGGCAAGGCATGTCTTTTCAAGAACATGGTATTGCTAAGTTATTTATTAATAAATTTTTAAATTTCAATATACTTTTAAAATTTCAATATACTATTAAAAGTACTAGTAAACACTGTAAAATTATGGTACTTTGTTCTAGCATCATGTAGAGTAAAACTTACAACCTAGAAGTTCCAGGTTTGTGTGCCAGGGTTTTGTAATTGACTTGGCAGAAGGAAGCTTGGATTTATGCTCAAAGAAATCTTTGAAGTTCCTCTGAAGGCTCATTGCCCTGTCACTCATTACAGGAAAAAATATATTTTATAAGTACTTAATAAATATATACATTTCATTTACTAAAGTGATGCACTGAACCCAAATATAAGCTGTTCCTCTATGAATTCCATGTAGGAATGTTCATCAATATTTTTCCAGTCCTGGAGAAGTGTGAATTACTGTGTAATGACCTCAGAGAGATTTGCTTACATTGTTGATATTGGCATTAATATTGAACTCTATTGTGTAAATTTGTGCAAGGTAGAAATGCATATGAGACATTAGAAAACAACCCCTTTGTACATAAACTCACCTAAACTGTTCTTCTATATAGAAAATACTCATAGGCTTGTATTTCAGTTTCATAAGAGAAAAGGTTGTAAGACAACATTACCTTTGAGAAAATTACTGAATTCTAGATGTGCAGAAACTTTATCACGTGAAAAGGACCACAGCAGGGTGGAAAGAGTAAGGCTTGTGTGCGTCATCATCTGAGGTATGACTTTCTAGGGCCATGTGTCAGGGCTGTTATTAGGCTCAACTTTTCCCCATTTGCTATGACTGTTGTAAAAAACCAGTGCTTTAGTTGAAGGTCCCCTGTGGCTGGGCATGTAGCAGCTGTGAAGTTCTGTAATATGAACTGCAAACTGTTCTGTTAAACAGATGCCAGTTTTTACATGCCAATCAATTGGGGTAGAGTGCCAGAAAAGATCAAGATCTTCCTCTGCCATCATGTGACAGACAGCCCTTGCCTGCAAAAAAGTCTGGTGACAAAAATAGCAAGGGTGGGGCAAGACAAGAAGCGAGAATTGGTATTTTGAGGGGAAGCATATGTTGACAACTCACCTTATGCCTCTTGTAGCTCAAGATCCTAGTGCCTTGCATTCAGATGCTGCTAGAACCTTCCAGAATGTTTTCATTTTAAAAAAATTAATTCAAAAGTGCTTGTTTTATTTGATGCATTTGATTATTTTAGTAATATATTTAAGAAGAAAAATACTTGCTTCTGCCAAGACAAAACTGCATGTGTCAAAATGTCAAAAATTCAATTCACTAAAATTGGGAGTCTCTGGATTCAGTGAAAGGCATAAAGTATGATCTTTTCAGAAGGGAAGTAGTTGTTGCCATGTATTCTGCTTGTGAAGCAGGCAGGTGATATCTCAGCATACTGCTCTTGATTTGAACATTTCTGGTGTAACCCGAAACTGTGCTGCCTGGAGTCTTACTAAACCAGCAGGTAAATTCTGCTTGCAGTTTAATGTGTAATGAATGCTGAATAAGTCACATGATGCCATAGAGGCACTGCGGATGTTTCAGCATTTGGTCCTAAATACATAATTTTTTATTTAATATTTTCTGAGCTACATTATTTGCTATACTTACTGTGAAGAACATATGCTAGAATTGCTTATTACTCTTTTACTAATCCAGTAATACACCTGGCTTGCTCTTTCACTTCTCCCTTTGTAGTTTTGAGTAGATACCATGAGAATATTCCGTATCCAGCTCAGGTGCAAACAAGCGAATAACTGTATGACCTAAGCACTGCTCTTACACATACAAACATGAAATACAAAGGGTACTCAAAGGTCAAGGAACATCAAAGGTTGAAGACATGGATGTCTGCTGCTTGAACCTTGTTCCCGAGTCCGCCTAGTAATTTAGATCATAGCAGCTTTAGGCTGACTCAGCCCAGCCTTCCAGGGGCACAGTTTTTTCTTAGCTCATGTTGAATGACTGCCAGTCTATTGTTCCTGACTATTGTTGTCTGAAAAGACAACATGTACTAAAGATGAGAAACAGGAAATGTTCATTTGTCCTCTTTGTGGCAGAAGAAATTTTCCAGATTCCACGTATTGAGGTGATTGCTCAGAAGAGTATTTTTCTTCAAAATGCATAAGAGTTCAATCCCTGGAACAATGCTGATGACCAGTCACAAAAATGCATCACATGATTTTGTGTTTTGTTAAAGAAAACACTGCCCACTTTCATCTAAATGCAGAGTAATGTATGCTTCTTACAATGAATGGACTGTGAAATACTTATTTAAATAACTTATTAAGGAACATCACAGAGTTTCTTTTCTGGTTTTAGCTACATGCCAGAATATGTCTCTCCTGAGATTGTTACTGTCCAATAACTTCTTTTTCTTTTTGCTCCCAACAACTGTGCCTTTTTAGCTTGTTACTTTTCCTCTTTTCACTGGTTCTTGGCAATTGTGATCTTCCTTCTACAAAGGGTCTCCTTCACACATCAATTCCACAGCGTGATTGCTTCCCTGCACAAGCTGATGGTGACACCACACACAGACTGCAGCATTTGCCACGTGCAATCCATGCCAACAGGCTTTGCTTCCAAGGTCAGGTCCTCACCCTAAGCACATTGTTCTGGTTGGTCGCTTGCAAACCCAACCCCTGCTCAGCCCCCTCCCCTTGCCTGGGCAACTCAAGGATCATTAGAAAAAATCATTAGTAAAGAAGCAGGAAAGAACATAGATTTGGGGAAGAGAAAGTAGTCTCAAAGTACTAGTAAAAACGACCTGATGCTGACTTCCACTGTGCATTTGTATAATTTCTTAAAAATAAAGCAATAGTGAAAGTCCAGCTGCAGGTCAGGCAGACAACTGCACCTTGTTTCTGAGGGAAACATAAAATACAGTTAACTTTTTGTGCCAATTACTGGTAAAATACCTTAATACCCTTCGTGTATCTTCTAAAACTAATACCTTACATCTACTTCCCAGAAGCAATGACTTCACTCATGTTCTATTTTTAAAACAGGAGAGAAATTATTTTAATTTTCACTGATATTTTCTATGAAATTTATTTTCAGGGTTTTTACTGAAAGTTTATTTCTATTTATCTAAGGTTGAATACCACCCTTTCCAAAGACCTCAGGAACTGGTTGATTATTGTGGGAGCAGAGATATTGTTTTTGAAGGCTACTGTCCTTTAGCCAAAGGTGAAGCACTCACTCATCCTACTGTTATTCAACTGGCAAAGAAATATGGCAGAACTCCAGCACAGATTTGCATACGCTGGAGCATACAGGTAATGGAGGGTGGTAATAAAAATGTGTCTCATCTCTCAGGAAAAAAATGCAAATAGTTTGGGGTTTGTGCATCAAACCAGAATTTATACAGAAGATATTTCTGCTTTCAGTATGTTGATATTGTATGAACTGGTGGCTGTACTGGAAATTTAGAATGTAGTACACAAATCATGCCAGTATTTCAAATATTAATTATTTTAAATAATCTGGTTGTAGAGAAGAAGAGCCACCACTAAGAAATGTTTCCAAAGTAAATGTTACAAGCAGTATCCCTCATCATTCCATTTCTGTCACTGAATATAAAGTACTAAGAAGTGAAATAATGTATTAAGTTGATATAAACCATGTAGTGTGTTGGAAATCAACACAGTGTATATAGCTGCAGTTGCAAATGGCATGGAAAAATGTTAGTGTCCCCCAGAAAATGAGATTAGAACCTCAGAAGATGTGAGGAATTTATTGTAATGGCTTGAAGATAGATAATTTTCTTAAAATCTGCAAATTTTATTGATGAGAAGCATAATTCTTTTCAGAATGGGATTGTCACTATTCCAAAGTCAACAAAGGCAGAACGGATAGAGGAAAACTGCAAGGTAAGAATTGGTTATGCACTCAAGCCTGGCTAACATTCAAGTAAGAGTTTTTAATATTTTGGGTTGCTTTCCCATTTTCCTTCCCAGTTTTATACTGGGGTGACTCAGTCAAAATTGGCAAATGATGGTATCATGAAATGACCACAATGTAGGAAAAAAACTATAACTTGCAAATATCAGAAAAGACCTGGAGAACTAATCACTGTATATAAAGAAAAATCCATAGAAGACCTTTTGTAGTTGATTTTTGTAATTAATAGTTCTAGTTATTACCTGTCTGGTTGTAGAATATCCTAATCTGGTTACGGTTACATTCTTTTGTGATAGGCACATAGGTCAAATGGAAGGAGTTTGGATGCTATGCATAACAGTTTATGAAAGCTTTAAAACTCACTTGGGGATAGCTCCAACCTTCCAAGGAAGTCACAGTCCTGCCTGTCCTGTCTCTTCCCCTACCTTCTCCTTCTACTCAATGTGCAGAAAAGGTCCCAGCATGAAGGGGCTGGACTAAGAAGTGTGGAAATGAATGAGAATTGGCAGTGTGATTCCTCCCCCGCACCTTTTCAGAATTTTCTTTTCATACCAAATAGTTCTAATTCATTACTTGCTTTGTTTCTCTATTTCTCTAATCTAAAAGCATTCTTTTTTTAGGGTAGGCAAAACCACAACTTATTTCCAAAAATATTACAGGTGTATGAACTGCTGTGGCCAATCTGGAAGAAACTTTGCAAGAAGACAAGAATCTTCCATCTGCTGTTTTTATCCTTCAGTGTGTGTGTGGAGGTGTGAATCAATATACATGTAATGAGAATTTCTGCTGGTGGCCATGCCTGTTTATACAGCTCCTGCCTTGACTGTTTATTCTGACATTCACACTACCTTCTGTGGTACAAGCACAGCTGCTTGTGGTACTGTATTGGGAACCAGATCAGAGAACAAAACCAGTTTGAAAATCCTTCCTTATACTTTTATTTTCTCCAATAATATTTGAAATCCAGATGAATTTCATTTTGCACAGAGTTTACTCTATGGCACCAGCAATTCATTTCACACAACTCAGGGAATGTGTTACAATCCAAACTTAAAACACTTAAGATGGAGAGAGGAAAGAACTGGCAACAGTCATTGAGTATTGTTTATTACACCTCCCTTCTTTTTCTTTCCCTCATGTTTCTGTGTTGGCCTGAGTCTCTACCCCTTCTGGTCAAGTTGGTCCTCATTAAACCCTCAGTATCTAATACATAGGGTTTCTAGTTCTGGGACTGGCTGCTGGTTTAAGCTTAGAAGGCTTGAAAGAGCACTGAGATTTGACTACAAGGATAATTCCAGAAAACAGTGGTTGCTGGATAATGCAGGATGGGAGGAGCTCATTTGGCTACAGTTCAGGCTCCACAAAATCTTTTTACTGAGCACAGAGGAGCTCTGACAAAGAGAACAGAAGCATTTTCCTGATGATAATGTCTCAATAGGACACCTGCTAAGAAAGCACTGACACCATCGTTCACATTGCAGGTGTGGCCACAGGAGAAGGCAGTGGCTGTAAGAACCTGTGTTTGAAGACAGGTGATTGCTTTCAAGTTTGAGTAGTACTGAGGCACTGTAGCACTTTTTCTGTATTTAGCTGATTTGTGAGAATTTTGTCAAAGTAGAGTCATAGAAAAGACAGATACTGTCTTTGGCTTGTTAGCTTTGTGAATGTCCTGATACCTTCTAAAAATTGTCTTTGTCTAAAGTTCTGAGAAAGAGAACTGTAACACTCTAAACTGAACGTTGGGATGTAAGTGAAATACTGAGCTCATTCTTCCAAAGAGATTGCTGTCAGGATATACCTCTGGCAGTGACAATAGAGAGTGCTGTCAAAAACAGCTTTGATACTACCCTTGTCTTGAATCCTTGCCTGAGGCCAGAGTGCTACAAAACCATGTTAACATAGTCTTTAAATAAAAATGAGTCACTAAAGGAGCAAAAGACCCAATGGAGCCTGTCAGCTTGCTGGAGTATTTTTCTATGACAAAATATAAGAATTTTCCAAAGGAAAAATATATAAAAATTGGGCCTCACATATAAGTGAATCTTGATCAGTTAAATACTAGAATATATCTGAGGTGGCTGATTCTCTCTGTGTGCATGATGCTGACTATATGTGCATTCCCACAGGTGTTTGATTTTACAATAGCAGAAGACGATGTTGAAATTCTGAACGGAATGCATGATGGGAGACATGTTTCCTGGGATCCAAGTTTTATTGTGTGAATCAAGGTTTGAGCTTTTTTTTGCTTTCTCAGGGATCAGTGAGTCACACCATGTAATTTTAATTCAGAGAAGGTTACAGTAAGAATCTAATCAAGATAGTGATGTCTGCTAATAATGATCACTGATTTGAAATCCTTAACATTGGCAACAGACAAAAGATATTTTTGAGGTTAACACTTTTATACAGCCCCTCAAGAGATTTTAGATTTCCATCCTAAATGCTGTTCCTCAGTCCATTGAAGTCCATGCAAAGACTCCTATTTATACCATGGACCGTTTATATATTAAACAGCATCAGGCTGTTTAATTCAAATGAGGAGATACTCTTTGAACAATATAGGGTAAAAGTGCTACCTGTTAGTGTGCAATATAGGTGTTGGGTATGAAATAATTTTTCAAGTACTTTGTTAGAGAGATAAAAAAATGGATGAAAACAAAAGTTAATGCCATTATCATAACAGTATTTATGTTGTACAATATACTGCAAATCTCCATGAAAAATACAATTTCATTGTAATACACAATATCTGAGGATCACCAAAAAAAATTATGCATATCACAGCATTACTATGGCATTGACTCAGAGAGTTCTATGCATATTAGTTACTAGCCTGTAGATAAACCAAAGCAGAAATCTTCCCAATCAAGTCAGGTACAAATAAACTATTAGCAGGGCCAAGAGGTGAGCAGCAAGCTCCAAGAGCCAAAAAGACATCTTTATTGTTACTTACTGGAAATTGGGGTGAGTTTTTTATAGCTTTTTGTAAGAATTAGTTTAAATTTAATTTTTGGTATTTTTCAGGAAATCCCATTAAGAGACTATGCTGTTCCTCAGATTTTCTTATAAAATAGGTATCTCTATAGAGAGATGAATATGGATAAATGTAGCTCACAGATCTGTTTTGAGAAATATGCCTTCAGAATCTATTGGCTTAGTATTCAACTTGCAGTCACATTGGTTTGATATTTTAGGAGTTCCTGTGTCTAGAAAGGTATGGAAAATCTGATTATGATTTATATTGTGTGTGGACTTCCTGAGGCAGTTTTCCCAGTGCTGTTCTGCTTTAGTCATATTGTGAAACAAAGCTCCTTAGCTTTTTATCAAGAAGTGGCTTACAGCAATCACATATTCTAGCCTGCATTGTTTGTCCTCAAAGTGTAGAGCTTCTATAAAGCTTGGCTAAAATCCAGACAAATTTACCTTTTAGATAACAACTCCTCAGAAGTATTGTCTAGTTTTTTCTGGTAAACTTGTCCACAAAAATTTGTCTAGATTTGCCTCTAGAATAATTTCTATAAAAAACAAGACATTGTATGAAATGCTGCTCACTGATACCTGCACAGTGTGGTGTTCTGAGAAATATACACAATCTCCAGAGCAAGGTTATTTTCTAGTTTTAAGCATGGCCTGCAGTCTGGGGGGCTCCAGTACCTGGGAATTCCACTCTAGGTGTCTAAGAATAGCTCTGTACCTGGCTCAGCTTTTGAGATCAGGGATTCAATAGTTCCAGACAGTAAGGCTCATTTATAAAACAAATGTAATTTTTAAGCATTTCTTTTAGCTTTTGCATAAAACTGTGGCAGTGGCTAAATGAAAGTTGGAAAGATTGTCCAGAAATTAACCTTTCTACCAGTGGCTATCAGCTAATACTGCTTTTGAAAAGAACAATGCCTTAAGCAGTATAAAAAAAATTCTAACTGTGCTGTTGAGGGACTCCTTCTTTCACAGTGTATCTGAATTAATGAAACAAGGACTAGAAGTGAGTCATATGCCTGATATTTCCTAAATATGCCTTTTGGCAGTGATGACTTTCTAAGAATTTACAAAACACAGGTTGGAGTTTCACCTCTAGTTCTCTCTGAAAAACAGACATCACATCAACATACTGCTTCAAACATAAATGATGTGTCAAAGGAACCAAATCTTTATGTAGGCTAGCAAATTCTAGCTCCAGTGTTACCAGAACAGTGTCAGTTAGGACTACATAGCTAGAGCTCTGTGCTCGTCACAACCCTTCTGGGTTTTTGCACTTGATTCTGACTGATCACCTCCCTGTTCTGAGCTAATTGGAATTAAACCAGATTTTCTTGCCAGTGCCCCACATAGGAGACCTGAGGCTAGCGTGGGAATGGCTGTGAGTTCATTAATATATTTCAGTGTTCCTTCTGTCAAAGAGATTTTACAATGTTTTTGGTGTCTGAACCTGCTTTTGCGAGGAAGGCAAGCCACCATTTTCTCAGGCTAGGTCACAGTATCTCAGCAGTTCAGTGAGTAATGAGAGGAATAATCAGGAATAGGATTACTGAAACAACATTCTCCTCAAGGAGTAGCTGCGGCAAGTTACAGTTTTAGTCTGGTACTTTTCTAATTACATTCAGGGCAAATTGTTGTTGGTTCAGGACTTTTTTATGTGGTGGGGTTTTTTTCATTATTATTTTGTAATCTTTCCTAGAATTTCCATTGCTGCCAATTAGTGCCTTTAGAACTACAGAAGAGTTTAATTTTAGCTATGTACTAAGTGAGGTGTAATTTGAGACGACACAAGATTTTAAGTGCTGGGACTCAGCTGACCCAAGCTATCTTTCTCCCAGGTGTGATGAGCAGTTTTGCACATTGTGCCTCACTAATAGCCATTGTTTTCTGTTAGAAGCTATAATTGCCCAGGAGACTGAAACCCTGTTATCTCCTGTGGCCTTGGGACAGATCACTGAAGCCTCTTCCTTTGACTGTGATATTCACAAGTTTTACATCATGTTTGTTAATTTAGAATCATTGAGCGAGTCCTCTTTTACTTTTGGTGAGGTTGCAGAAGGAAAAGACAGACTCGGTGGATTCATATTTGATGCCCCTGTCTACAACTACATTGGCATTACTCTGGCAGTAATAATTTTCGTCTTAAGCAAAGGCTCCTGAAGAGTAAGTCCACATCACCTCATCTAAATGAATCTTTCTAAAGTACTCCCCACATTGGTCAAAGAAATAAGACAACTAATAAGGAATTGACAAGTCAACACTAATGAGATTTAGGAATAGCAGGGAGGAGTAATTTATGGTAAGAGACGCAGAATACAGAAGACCAAAAGGGTATAAAAGTGCTGGACATACAAAACCAGAAAGTTTATTTCTGGTTTTTATTTCTTCTTCGGTCAGATAGCCTAGAGATGCTCATTTTTAAAGATTTTGCTGTTTTAAACTCAGAATTTATCCCTCAAGTGAATTCTTGGAATTATATATATGCATATATTTCCCCAGTCTTGAAATTCTTCCTCTTGTTCTTATTTCTGTAAAACAAACTTCCCCTAGAGAGAAAATTTGTTCACCTTTCTACAGTGACCCTTTTCAAGGTACATCAATGCATCCATTTAATCTTTGTAACCCATCATCTTGCCAATAGGATCAGGGAAAACACCAGAAAACTGAAGGCACTTTTTCTTCCCTATCGTTATGTCATTTATGGTAGTGACTGATTGGGACGCTCCTTTTCACTTGAGATAAACCATTACTTAAGATGTAATTTATCAGTGCTATCTACCTAAATGCAGTCAGCTGCCTTTGCAAGAGCTCTGTGACTCCTAATGGAAGGAAACTCTTGAAACAAATAAGGAAAAGAAAAATATAAACTAAAAGTCAGTGGAAAGGGTGAGGCCATTTTCTGTGCAGCCAAGTAGCTTCCTGCCTGACTCTGAGTAGCTCCCTCTCCTATTTTTCTTGCTTCTTTCTGGTTTTCATCTTTTATATTACTGGAGATGAAGGCACCTAAGAATCTTTCACAGGAAAATAATGGAAATGGGTTTTTAAAGTGAATATTCAGGAATTTTTTTTTAATCAGGCTGCAGAAGTGTTTCTATCACGCCTGTCCCCCCAGCATGACTTCCAAGGCATTCTTTTCTGAGTAGCATGTGTAGAAAATAAACTGTAATACTGGTAAGTTCACAAATCTACTAGGCCAAGCTGACTGGATAATATTCACACCTCGGTGATTGAAAATGGGGGTAAAGGTGGTGTAGCTCTTGCTGCAACTGATTGAATCCAAGGCAGTTAACTCTTTCCACATTGCCACACCCCTCCCAAAGCTTTGAAGCTCACCTCTCACTACTGTGCATTGGGTAAAAATAACAGATAAGTCAACCTTCTGATAATTTTTTGCGTTGCTGTGTTGGGAGACTTTTTCTGTAGCTAGTTTTTTAACTTGTTGCAGCCTCCAGTAAGATATGTGCACACTGGAAGTAAAGTGTTGAGTGTGTGCCGTTTGCCGGTGCTGTAGCGTGTGTCCCTCTGCAGGGCGCTGCAGGTGAGGCCGGAGCTGCGGGATGCGCTGCCCGAAGCAGCCCGGCACGGACCCATTGCACAGAGCTCAGCCGCTGTGCCCGCTGCAGCGTGTGTGATCCAATGCAGCTGTAGACAGGGGCAGAAAATATGAGTCCACTGAGTTTTGGGTACAATGAGATCCGTGCAAACTATTGCATGTCACTTTCTCAACTACTTCAATTCTTTCCCTTCAGACTTGAGCTTTTCCTAATAATATATTCAACTTAGTGGGCTAAAAATAAAGTGCAGATTCTCACAAAAATGAATGTAGTAAACTTTTTACAATTGCCTTTTTAAACAAAAAAAGGCCATTTAATTAATATTATTAATCAATATCAAGAACTTAAAACCAGACCATCTAAGTCATAGAATACTAATACTGAAAAAAATATATGTGCTTTAATCTTTGGAATGTTCTTGTGACGTTTTTTTTCTCCAAACCAGGTTTTTGATTCTCATCTGAGGAAAGAAGGTACGGAATTTTTGAACACTGTGAATATCAACAGAAAATTAATTCATCTAACCTATTCCCTGTGGAAAGAATAATTTAAAACTAGATTGTTCTAAACTGGAAAAGTGATGTAATTGAAACATTAATTAATATTAAACTGAACAATAAATATGAATTATTCTCTTAGGTACTCAGTATACTCAAGAATCAGTATAAATGGTTTGTAGTTACTCTTATGGTAACAAATTAATAAAATAATTTACTACTTACAGATACAGAAGTACTTTCAGTGTCTTCTCTGTTCTCTTAGAGCTTTCTGGTATAGTCTCCCAGTATGGGTTATCTCACAATATTATATAATTTTCTTCTGCCTGCATGTGCTTCATTTAAGGTGTCATTTGAACCCATTTGAACACATTAGTTAGGCGTATCTTTTTCCTTACAGATTTTGAAAAGTATCAATTACTTGAAGGCACATAAGAGCATGCTGCAATGCAAGTAAATCTTGACAAATGATTCAAAATATGGAATATTTGTTCAGGGATTGCAGCAGAATAATGAATCCAACTTTTTTATTTCTTCTAGTCGTGAGAATTTTGGGCGATTCTGCAGGCCATTCTTGATATTTTCTTGGTGACCAAACCTGCACTCTGGTACTGTTTCACAGATCTCCTGTCATGACTTCAGAGAGGAATGGGTCCCTTTGTGACTAAGTTGCATCAGGATGAATAAAAGTAGTTTTTGCTTATATGGACAAAGACTTTTGAAAAGTGCAAAAGAGTGACGTGTTGGAGAAAAATCCTTTGCTAATCTCTCTTGCAGGGATTGTCACTATCTTTTCAAGATGGATAGTGTTCAGACACTCCTCTGATGCAACTGGGAGTTCTCCAGCTGCACTGGGAGTGTGGTCTGGTGGTGTCAGAGGCCAACAGTCTTTTGATATGCAGGCATTGGGTGGACCCCAGCTTACAGCTTCTTTTCTGACAAGATCAAAGCATTTTCCTGCAAGGAAATTGCTCTGTGACTAGCCAGGTTTCTGCAATCCCTACCAAGCTAAGCTCTCACTGGAAGTTCCACAAGAACTTTGGCTGTCACGCACAGTCAGTATTATTTTGTTGTTGTTCATGACATTCCCTGAAATATGAGTTTCTGCTCATCCTGAAAACTACCTAAGAGCATATACATACTCTGGATCCCTGTGAAAAATGTGTCTGTCTCTTTATGCTAGTAGACATGTTGCAGAACATTTTTTTTAACCAGTTTAGCCAGGTGAGGCATCTGTTACATGTCAGTTTGGTGTCCTGATGTGCACAGCCTCCCTGCTGGCATTTGACAGAGACCTGCATTCTGGTTATTTCTGAAATGCAGGAATAACATTGTGTTGTTCTTTCTCCTTATTCTGACCATAGGCAATTCCAGAATTGAGTTCTCAAAGGAGCCATGTATACACTGGATTTCTGTAGTAGAAGCGCAAGCTTCCTTATCAGTGGATGAGGCTGTTGGAGAGGTGCTGAGAAAGAGTTCTCATTCTGTTGGTGGCTTGTTCTCCGGCTGAGGCTGGAGTGTAACCCTGGGGTAAACCCCCTTGCTAAACACTTACCAGCAACTACAGTTTTGGTAGAGTTGGCTGGACCAACCTGAGTCCTGTGTTTGTGTTTCAGCTCTTGTAAGCAGGTTAGAACCTGTGCAGTTGAGCCATGTTAACCTATCTTCTCTGAGGGTTTAGAAAGCCTTCAGTGCAAATCCAGCTGATCTGGCTCCATTTGCCTGTGAAGAGTGAAGCTATATTTCAGTTTCCTCACTGCCAAGATGTCAAGAAGGCTGTAAATGTGTGTGGTCGTCTAAGTTTAATGATGCTTTTTGTGTTACAAATACCCACCTCTTGGAATGGAACTGAAATTGCCTGCATATTTTGCCCAGTGCTGCACCTGGGTTGGGGCAACCCCTTATATCATTATAGGCTGAGAGAGGCAGAGGTGAAGGACTTGGGGGGTGGATAAGAGGCTGGACATGACCCTGCAATGTGAGCTTGCAGCCCAAAAAGCCAATTGTATCCTGGGCTGCACCATAAGGAGTGTGGGCAGCAGGTCAAGGGAGGGGATTCTGCCCCTCTGCTCGCTCTGGTCAGACCCCACCTGCAGTGCTGTGTCCAGCTCTGGGGTTCTCAGCACAGGGAAGACATGGAGTAGACATGGTCAGAGCAGGTCTGGAGGAAAGATGCAAATAATAATCGAAGGGCTGGAGCACCTCTTACAAGGAAGGCCTGAGAGAGTTGGGTTTGTTCAGTCTGGAGAAGAAAAGGCTCTGGGGTTACTTTCTTGTCGTGCTTAAGTATATAAAGGGGCCCTACAGGAAAGCTGGAAATGGACTTTTTACAAGAGTATGTTGTGTCAGGACAAGAGAATGGCTTCAAACTGAAAGAGAGTGGGCTTAGTTTCAATATTGATAAGAATTTCTTTGCTGTGAGGGTGGTGAGGCTCTGGAACAGGTTGCCCAAAGAAAGGGTGGATGTGCCCATCCCTGGAAGTGTTCAAGGCTAGGCTGGATGGGGCTTTGAGCCTCCTGGCCTAGTGGAATGTGCCCCTGCCCATGGCAATGGAGTAGGAACTGAGTAACCTTTAAGGTCCATTCCAACCCAAACCATTCTATGGTTCTGTGATTTTACACAGCCTCTGACAATTAATTTGTTGGATGTTACATCTCTGAACTGGTATCCTCTCAGCTGGTAACCAATAGCCCGGACATGAAAGCCTGCACATCTGACTAATGAAACCCTGAATCATTCTATCCTTTAATTAAAGCATGTTCCTTTAATATGTTCCTCTTGCTTAAAATTATGTGAGAATTATTTCCTAGAAGAAAATGCCTAATGAATGTACTTTTACTTAGTATTTTCCATGTATTAGATAAATAAGGGGGAAAACTTGAAATATCTGGGGTATGTCGGGCAGTTGCAGGGGATACATATGTCAACCTCAAGCATGATTTATCTCATGTGCCTTTTCTGACAGTTGTGACTTAACGGCTGCATTTTCCTCCAGGCTCTCAGGAG
Organism: Urocynchramus pylzowi; assembly: GCA_013397555.1. Taxonomy (NCBI): domain Eukaryota; kingdom Metazoa; phylum Chordata; class Aves; order Passeriformes; family Fringillidae; genus Urocynchramus; species Urocynchramus pylzowi. Next base: position 1,950,705 of record VZRH01004833.1, read on the forward strand.
GCTAAATATCTTTTCGAGTTTCTAGCTTTGTGGTAGAAGAGTAAATGTCTGTTTACCAGTGTAATTTATCTGAGTCATTCTGGGAGAGGTGTGGAGCAATTGAAGAGTGACTATTAGCATAAATAAGAGAGGGACCCTCTTCCTGAGGGTAGAATACTTGTAGTGTCTTTCAGAGGAAAGCTGCTTCCTCATAACAACTGCTACAGCTAATTGACAGGCAAAATGCTTTAAACTGAAAGACCCAATATATTGCGCTTTGGCCTATTGTGATATTCTTTTACATTTCAATTTGGAGTTAACAAGAGCAGAGCAAGGAAGGAAGAGGAAAATTTCTGCAGTAAGTGCAACAGTAGAATACACCAGAGCTGCTATTTCATATATGCCAAAGGTGGTTTTTCTTTTAAAAAGATTATACAATATAATACAGTGGTAACAGTAGTTGCCATTGCCAATTTTGTTTCTGAAAAAATGCATTAAAAACTTTTCTTCATACTTTCAAACATAGTTGTTTTACAGCATCCTGTGAACACAGTTTTTCACGGGCAGGGGGTTGGTTGTGGGGGTTTTTTTGTTTTTTGTTTGTTTTTTGTTTTTTGTTTTTTGTTTTTTTTCATGTGGAAATACCAATACGTGGTGCTGTTTGACAGTGGCAGGAACTGAGTTTATCCCCCATGGGCCAGTTCTGGCTTCTGCCCCGCAGAGCGCAGCCTGGCACTATCTTTGCCCCATCGGGCTGCTGCCTCCCGGGGGGAGCCGCTGGTGAGTCACTCTGCAGGCCACGAGTGCGGGTGGCAGTCACCGGGCCTGCTACGGCAAAAACACACCTTGGTAGTAGTGAGAAAATGGAAGAGCTTCTTCCAGGTGTTTCCTTAAACATGACTTACACAGTCCTCTAAGAGGGAGAACGGAGGTACATACGGGATGCTGCCTTTGGCCATAGCCTTTCTGTGCCTACTCGGGGGGCAAGAAGGGCGGGCGGGAAGCCGCCCCCGGCGCCCCGCGAGGCGCAGGAGCCGGGCTCGGAGCCGGCCGGGCCGTGCCAGCACCTCCTTCCCCGGAATGCCGCGTGCGCCCGGCGGCGGGAGGCGG
>VZRH01004833.1:1951806-1962592 GCA_013397555.1 Urocynchramus pylzowi
CCCGCGGCTGCTCACGCCCCGGCGGGCGGGGCGGCGGGCGGGGGGGGCCCGTCGGCTGGGCCGGGCCGGGCTGGGCGTGCACGGAGCCGGCAGGGAATCGGAAACGGGGTGGAGAGCAGCAGCTCCAGAAACATCAAAACCACCGAGCCCCCCAGCCCGCCCACCGGAGTTGCTCCGCGGGCACGCAAGATGTGCGGGGCCGGTCTGGGCTCCGCGCCGCGCTTGAGCGAGGTAAGGCTCGGGGAGCCGCGGCCGCGCACACCCCGCACCGCGGGGACGCCTCAGGTCCCAGCGCTGCGGTCCCCGCTCGGCGCGACCCCCGGGGCCAAGAAACAAAACAGAAGGGGTGGGGAGGAGGACCTGGACTACCTGGACGCCGGCGTGCCCGGCTGCGTGCCGCGTCCAGCGGAGGCGGTGCGGGACGGGACGGGAGCCGCGCGCGCTAGGGACCGAAGCGGAGCCGGAGAGGTGCGAGCCTGAGCCCCGGAGCCGTGCGGGACGGAAGCGGTGCGGGACAGGAGCGATGGGAGTTTTATGCCCGGGAGCGATGCGGACTGGAGCCCGGGAATAGTGAAGGGAGCCGAACCCACTGCCTTGCCCCGCTTAGGCTGTAATTTAGCAAATCTGCCTGTTCTTCTTTCCTTGCATGATATTATGTGTTTAATTATTTTTAAATGTCCACTACAAAACCTTTATATGTAAAGGGGGTTTCCTCTATACACGTATTCCTTAATTATGCCCATTTCAAAAGCTTGTAATACTAGTTATTTAAATGCAAGGGGTTTTTTTGACAGTCTTTGTTTCAGACCCATGGAATGGAATGCTCTCTAGCTTAATTCCATATTTCTCTTGTTTTTCTAAACTTTTTACTGCTGTGGGCTTTGTAAAGCATATTCTTACTTGTATTTAGTAAGGCACCCCTTACCTGTTTACGGCTTTGAGAGATCTCTTGTTTATATTTACATCAGTGAATTTACCACTGTTTGAGATGGCATCAGTAAATTGCATAACTACCCCCCTTCCAAAGTGTATTCAGACTTTATTAATGGAGGAGAATACGGGTCTCCTGTCAAGTAATTTCTGTGCAGACTTTCATACATTTAGAGTTAAATCTAATCAAGCAAGCCCTTTCCCTTTTTTTATCTCTGCTGTTGTATTTCCCACTGAAGAAAAAAGACTAGAACTTACTGCTGGGGAGCTTTGAGATCTTTTGTGTTGGAACAAGTCCAGTAATACAGTCCTTGCTGACTCCAACTTGTTCAGTTCTGCATGACAGAACTTTTTTTGTCTTATTAGCTTTACCTATTGAATATGCCTAACCACCTTTTAAACGTATTTTACCAGCTGAATGAAACTGATTCATTTGTGAATACATTTATGACTCTGATGCACAGTTAAAACAGCAAATTATCTTAAACCCTTTAGCATTTGCTACACTGTTGTCTTCCTTCTTTTAAGTCTGGGTTTTGTGCCTCTTGTTCTCAGGGCTGCAGTTTGTGAGGCTGTGCAGCAGTGCCGGGCAGGCTGTGGGGCCAAGGAGTTGCGGGGCAGCCACCGGGTTTGCAGTCGGCGTCACCATCCGGTGGCCGCTGGGGGAGCAGTCCCCGGCCAGGCACCATGAACTCCGGCACCACTGCCCCGCAGAAGGTCACCAGCAACCCCACCAACACTGATGTCAACTATGTCATCAAAGAGCATTATAATTACACGGGAAAGCTAAATGAGAGTGTGGACACTGGAATTAAAGTGACGTCGGTGGTTTTTATCATCATTTGCTGCTTTATAATCTTAGAGAACATTTTTGTCTTGCTTACCATCTGGAAAACCAAGAAGTTTCACAGACCCATGTACTATTTCATTGGGAACTTGGCTCTTTCAGACTTGCTGGCTGGTGTGGCTTACACTGCCAACCTCCTGCTATCTGGACACAAAACCTACAGCCTGACCCCCAACCAGTGGTTTGTAAGAGAAGGCAGCATGTTTGTTGCCTTGTCAGCTTCTGTGTTCAGCTTGTTGGCCATTGCCATTGAGAGATACATCACCATGCTGAAGATGAAACTCCACAATGGCAGCAACAGCTTCCGCTCCTTCTTGCTGATCAGCGCGTGCTGGGTCATCTCCGCCATCCTTGGGGGGCTCCCGATCATGGGCTGGAACTGCAAGAACCTCTTGTCCAACTGCTCCACCGTGCTGCCTCTCTACCACAAGCACTATATTCTCTTTTGCACAACCGTTTTCACTGGCCTTTTGTTATCTATTGTGGTCCTCTACTGCAGGATCTACTCCATGGTGAGGACTAGGAGTCGCAGGCTGACATTTCGGAAAAACATTACCAAAGCTACCAGGAGCTCAGAAAAGTCACTAGCCTTGCTCAAGACAGTGATCATAGTCCTGAGCGTCTTCATTGCCTGCTGGGCTCCTCTGTTCATCCTCCTTTTACTGGATGTGGGGTGCAAAGTGAAGGCCTGCCCAATCCTCTACAAAGCAGAGTATTTCTTAGTACTGGCCGTGCTCAATTCAGCCACGAACCCTATCATCTACACCTTGACAAACAAAGAGATGCGGAGGGCTTTCATCAAGATTTTGTGCTGCTGCACGTGTCCCCCAGCAGATTCTGGGACCAAATTCAAACGGCCAATCATTGGGGGGATGGAGTTCAGCCGGAGTAAGTCTGACAACTCCTCACACCCACAGAAGGAGGACGGTGACCATCCTGAAACCATCATGTCTTCGGGCAATGTTACCTCATCTTCTTAGGAGTAACCACGGGGGTGTATTTCAGAGTCTTCCTCTGAAATCAGGGAGCTGGGACGCCTCCTGCTCACAGCAGCAGCGTTGGGCTGAGTGAGTGAGCAAGTAGCATTAGTTCTATTGAGGCAAACGGTGCACTTGCGAGGCTGGAGTTCAAGAAATGGGACAGACTGTTCTGGCTTGAAAATCTTTTTCCCTGGAGCATGTTTTGTCTTTGCGCTGAGGCAGCTCAGGATTGTCAGGCGCATTCATATCCTGAAATCTCCTTAGTAACTCTGAAAGACTGATGCCTTGGTGAAATGATGCCTGGTGTGTGTGAGAGAAAGAGAGAGGGGGGAGGAGGGAAAAGGAGAATGAATCTTTTTTTTTTTTTTTCCCTGTGAGAAGAATGTGAAGTTTTTTCTCTTCACAGCAAACCACTGACACAAAGATCTTTCTGTACTGAATTTAGTGGTGGCTCTGGTATCGTTGGTAAGAAGTGTGTTTGCTTAGTACATAACATGGAAGGAGATCACACAAATATAACTTAGACCACATACAACCATAATTGGCATAATTTTGCAGAGCTTTTAGTTAAGTCATAAGGTTTTATTTGCAGAGTCCAAAGCTCTTGGGGTTTTACTTAGCAAGATCATAGCTGTGAATTTTTGCTGTCAGTCTGCATTACATTTGAAGACCATGAGCTAGATTCTGCAGTTACTTTCGCCTGTACAATTCCATTGGCTGCGTCAGATTTAATGGAGTCGCTCAGAACGGCATTTGGCCCCATATTTTGATTGCCTTTTTATTCTATAGCATTAAATAAACTGCATTATCATGAAAAATGCAAGGAAGAACTAAACATCATTTCTCTTCAAGATGACTTGAAAGTCTACAAAATAGTAAAAAATACTATTGACAACAGTGGGATTTTTGCCTAAGTAAGAACAGCTAAAAACTGAAGGGGTATTTCAGTGTCAGGTTCAGTCTTTCAAAAGTAAGGATCAGTTGGAAAATCAGAGTACGTCGGGTTTCAGAAAAAATAAAAAGAAAGTTGAAGTGAAATGACTATAGATAAATGCACTTCCATAACAAAATGCAATACATTTTGGCACATTTTATTAATGTTTATAATTTCAGCAAAGATGTCTGTATTTTATCATGGAAGAAGTACCTGTCGTTAAATTGAATGTATTTGTTTTACAGCATCATTTTTACTTCTCTATTTTTCTAACCTGTGCTAATGGGGTTGAATGTGTACAATGTAAATAAGATACAGGAGTCTTCATGCGCCTAGAGTGTTACTATAACAAACGTGGTATATCTGGGATAGCTGAGAGCAATTGACTTATCTACAGTCATCAGCAACTCCTAGGACTGGTATTTTGTAAAGAAAATGTATTGCCTTTGTAGTAAAATTTCCAGTGCAATTAAACTGTTGGGGTTTTTTTTTTTTCTGGTTTAAAAAATAGTATTTAAAATGTTTCTGACTTTTATTGTTCAATTTGCACATAGCTTTATTGACTTCTAAACATTAATAAACTGATTTTTTAAATGATTTTATTATCAGATTGCTAGCAGTTTTGTACTGTTGTGGTGGTTTCATGCCAGGTGTGGTTTCCACAGAAGTCAGCGAAAGAATTCCTTGATTTTAGTATGTGCTGGGATTAAGTCCATTCTGTGGGAACATAACATGTAATGTCACAGGATCATGTAAAATACAAAACGAATTTAAAACTATAACTTTGTTGTCAGCATGTGCTGTATGGCTGAAATGCCACTGGAAGAATCTCTACAGTAGCAATCCTTCTCCGACAGCCAATGAAGTGCAAACAGAAGGAAAACCAGACAGTTGCTAGTTTTACCATGACTGCCTAGAGTAGAAAAGTGAAGTTACTCACTTGTATCACCAGGATAATTCATAAGTTCAATTCTTAGCTTATTGCAAACTAAGTCGAGGCAGTTTATGAAACGCGGGATGATGGCCTCAGCTGCGCGAGCGCCGCAGCTCCAGTGGGTCTGCCAGCGAAGACGGTGGCAGGGTAGTTGAACACATACTGCGTTACTTCTCCCAAAGGTTTGACTTCCATTTCCTTTCTCGTGGCCGTTCCCTCTCAGAATTACTTTTAAGTTCCATGGAGCTCATACCGGATGCAGTTGGAGAGCGAAGATAAACCTCACCTTCTCGTACTGTATGTCATCGCTGTGCAGGGTTTACTGTGGGAAATAGAGCCTACTCACTGAGGAAGGCTCTGGGTCATAACCTCACTTCCTGAAGGAAATTCCAAAAATGCCCTGAAGACAAAAGAGTGGAAGCAGGCTGGAATTTCTCTCCATCTGTCTGCCTGTATGGAAGGAATGATTTCATGTGTGCTCACTTCCTAGCCTTTTAAATAGTGACCTGAGCAGGGCTGAAAAAAGCGTCAAATCTGTATTTGTGCACAAGATAAAGTGTCTCTTGGCTCAGGCCTTCATTTGGGCAGGGATGGTTTACCCTGGGTGCTGACAGTCATGAGGGAAAGCACAGCTTTGTCCCAGGGATAAAGTCACTTCTGTGCAGAGCACCAAAAATATATAAACCGTGGAAGTCCAAGTTAAACCCTTGTGCTACCAATGAGTAAATAAATACAATTTACAGGGATGAGGCAATGCACAGGGACATCTGAATTTGTAGGGGTGTTTTTATCTGAGGGACTGGGACCCTTCTGCTCCTGAAGCCTCACAGGCATTAAGGTTGTTTGTCCCACACATCTGAGATCCTGTGACAAGGGCTGAGCTGTGTCATCACAGCATGGTGCCACTGACACCTTGTGACTACCACCCCATTTCTGTACTAGGAGCTGATAGCCCACAGGTGAGTCATTTCCCTTCCCTTTGCTGGTGTTTCTGTATCCCTTGCTTATCTCATCTAAGCACTGTGGGCCTTTGTGGAAAATGACAGTTTCCCCCTATGGAGGTGACTGTGTGATGGGAGCCCAGTTCTGGGAGGGAACTCAAGGCCCTACGTAACTCACGCAGTAAAAGATGTGCACACCCCAGAGTGTGGCACTGGGCCATGGGAAGCATTTCCTACACTCCTGGTCATGGTGACTGAAACCTGCTTCCTCCACAGACACTCCACATGCAAGTAGGCAAGATTCAGACAGGCAATAATAACTATAATAGAATAATAGCATTAATGATAGTAAGGTGAAAAAAATGAAAATGCCACTTTGTCCTGCTCCTGGGGGGGAACCCTGCAGCTCCTCAGCCATGGCCATGCATTCCCATACACCAGCAGGTTCGGCCAGAGGTACCACACAGTTTTGAGGCTGCAGTGTAGAAAGCACCCTCCCGAGCCCTGGCTTGCCTTCTGTGTGCATGGAAAGGGCATGCAGCTTTGTCCTGGTGATGGCCCTGTGACACACAGGCAGAGAAAATGAACTCAGAACTGAAAAGGTTCATTATACCAAACATCTATGTGAAACAGAATAGCCTGAATTATTCAGAGCAACCTGGTCCTTTGACGTTTATTCTTTTTCCTTGCTGTTCTTCCAGTGCAAGGAATAGAACAGGGATAGAAAATTATCATAAAATCTGTCTGTTACTTCCCTGGCAACTCCCTGCCCAGGTATTCCTGTGTAAGAGCCAGGTATAGCAGGGTGCATATTGAGCAAGAGAGGAGCTGCAGCTGGAACCATGGGCTTGCTGTATACCACAGGCTGCCAGGACTGAAACTGGGGAACAGAAATGTGTAAAAATACTGTTATCCATCCTTATTTTATCCTGTCACCTAAGAAATACAGGGATTGCCCAACTGTAATATTTCTTAATTCCTAATCTGGCCCAGAAGATCTCAATACTAATTGCATTTTGTATGGGATGAGGCATTATCAGATGTTGTAAAAAGGGTCAAACTGACAAAGCATTCAAAAACATGGGTACGCAAACTAGAGGTATGTCACCTGCTCAGCTCTGAAATGCTGGAAATTCCCCAGGTTCTGGAGTTTGCCAGAAAGCATCTACTGTATTTCAATAATTCTCCATATGTTCAGTTGGCTTTTTTTTTTTTTCTTTTGAAAATGAGATTAATTCAATAGAACAGAAGTGTCAAGATTTAAGAAATAAACAAAGAAACCCTAAACAAAATCCACCTAATTCCTGTAATTTGCTTTCACAGGCTTTTCTAATCCAATCTTTCTGTTTACAGGTGGAAAGAGTTTGCTTATTAGCTATCATCTGATTTATTCTGATAGAACCTTATTTCATTTTACACAGTCAGCAAGAATTGCATTGGGTCACGAAATCTCCTTTCAACTATTACTCTATGCAGAGGATTTTCCATGGTAATTAACAGTAATTAAATCCACTCTGCACACATGAGCTATAAGAGCATGTGGCACAGTAACTTGTACAAGTTTTCTGATTAAATAAGAATTTAGAGAAATCTGGAAGCCAAGCAGCCAATATAAATGACAATATTATCCAAAAGATTGTTTGGGTGTGTTTGGGGTGTTTTGTTGGTTTGGTTGGTTAGTTTGGTTTGAGTTTTTTTGTAAATTTGGAACATGATTAGTGTAGACTTAGGTGATCCACTGAAGAGAATGACAATGTTAAGGACCATGTCCCCTGCAGCCCCAGGATGACTCAATCTTTGTGTGTCAGGATTTGAAACATTGCATCAAAGCAACAGCAGCAGCAGCAGCAGCAGCAGCAGATACTTGTGCATATACAACACAACATTGCATGGGAGCTCCCCAAGCCCTCTCGGTGCTGCCCGAGCCCTTCCTCTGCTGAAAAACCCCACACGGCAGCTAAGCGGGAAGTGTTTCCTTGCACTTGGAGCTTCCGTGCTACCTCCACAAGACAAAAAGACAGGAAATCCCATCAGCCACACCCAGGAATGCTCCGGCTTGGAAAAGTCCTAATAAAGCAGAGCTCACAAAGCTCTGTCAACCCTCTGTGAACCTTCCACTGAGCCTGGGGTAGCAGCCGCATAATGGAAACCTGACACAAAGGGCAATATTTATTTTGAGCTTTTGTGAATGATTGCGTGGAGAAGACCCATTTTAAGGTGTATGGTACACAAAAACAGCCCATCAGAAACGTGTGTGACCCAAACCCCATTAAATATTAAGACATGGCTGTAGCAGTTGCAGTGTTTATTCAGAATCACTCTACTCAGCTAGAAGTGGGATTAAAATACCAAATGCACAGCTTTGAAAACAAACGGACATTTGGAAAACGCAGGCTAAAGGGAAACCACCAAATAAATACTGGGTTAAAATAGTCTGCTGGGCTTTGTGAAATCATGGATGAAAACTGTTTCACTACCCGGGGAAAATCTGGTGTGAACCACAGCTGAAAGGTGGCATTTACAGGTCCTGACGTGAGCTGTCTGCTAAAGGTAGTTTTGCTCTCTTAAACACAGAAACACTTGGCATAAGTCAAGACTTCTTGACTTAGTAGGATACTGGTGTAAATTGCTGGAATACTGTCTCAGACAAATCCTTGCCCATTCAGCCAGAGCTGAATAATGTGAAGGTGAGGGTATGAATTACTTTAAGCAACAGAAATAGAATTTATATGGTGACACAATATGTGCAATAACAATTTTCATTATGTAAAAAATATTATTTGGCACAACATTGTGATTGAGACTATATGGGAGAACAGGTTTCAGGGATAATTTTGGATTGCTGGGGGAGGGAGTTGGACTACACCATGATATTTTCTGCTTGAAATGAAGGAATCCTCTGTGGTAATGCAGACACAAAGCTGAGGATTTTGAGAATTTTCACTTGTGAACTCTATCCTTAGATCTGTAATTCTTTTCTGAGCAACTCTGGGCAAGGTCTCATGAACCCTCCCACACAGAGATATGTATAATAGACACACAGGGATGTTTACAAGTGAATACTTTGAATTTTGTGGTACTATTCAAAGAGCTGGTATCTGTGTCATTTTGAATAAGGGGGAGAGTCTGCCAGGTCGATTATTACACAGCTACTTGCAGTATTTCCTTGTGCTTTGATGAGCTGGGTGCTGCTGTATCAGTTACTCAAAGGTGGAAGGAAAAGAAAACCAACTCTACTAATATGTGCAACCCTATCCTCATGTTTGGAAGAAGGATCAAGATGTTAGCTGGAAAACACGTTCTGATGAAGTGCTGAAAAACAACTGACCACAGCCTGCATTGTTATCTTTGTTGATTTCAGGCAAGACACAACTATGGTCTAACGATTTCTGCTAATCTGGTGACCACTTTGATGCCTGTTGCACAAGGAATCCATGTGAGGCTTTTCCCAAACACCAGGCACTTTTACATGTTTTTTATTTCCATCACAACTCCCACTTCTACTGCTGGTTTAGGCACAAGATAAGAAATTGCTTGCAGCTAGTGTGTATTTTTCTCTCACCTGCGTTATATGATCCATGCACCTTTTGAACAAATCCACTAAGTTGGCACAGAGACATTACTTCAAAGCAGCCTACAACTCTATTCCAAAAAGTGTAACAACTTTTTTTTCCCTGATGTTCTCAGAAATTCAATAAATTTTGCGTTTTATCAGTTCTCTTACTGTTTCTATATGTCATATCACAAATGTTGTTTGAAGAAATCTTTCAGATTAATCTTCATCTCAGAGACTGTCCATTTCCCAAGCAAAACTATTTGAATTTTAGTCTTCTAATAAATAACGTTGGTGTGAGGGAGAGAATTTGTCTGCACAACTAAGGTGATGGTGAAGGAACAGTGACTCTTTCAACTTGAAATAGTTCATCAGTGAATGTGGCTCTAGTCAGGACTCTAATGATACAGGGTGAAGTTTTTCTTTTCACCAAACTTGCTGAAAAATGCAGAGGGCATTAAAGAGGGTTCAGAGGACAACAAAGCAAGGCGCTTTAATAGGATGAACTAACATAAAAGGCTCAGTGAGCAAAGCCTTTTCCCACCACATCGGCGAGAATGGGGAAACACAATACTCAGCCCAGGAGCTAGGCTCTGGAAGTATGCTGGGTGGTACAGAAAGAAAACGTTTTAAAGCTCCAGACAAAAGGCAGAGGCTGTCTATAGAAACCAGAACCAGTTAAAACATGTAAACTATTTCAGAGTATTTTCAAAGTATTTTGATGTTTGAAGATTCAAAGTACCTTAGTATTTCAGAATATAATTAAGCGTGGTTGGTTTTTATTGTTATTTTATTTCTTTTAAGAAGCATGACTCCTGCACTTGAGCACGGGCTCTTTCCTGCGGCACCCGCATTCACACCCCGCCGGCCCCCAGCTCCGAACGCCCGGCCCGGGCCGGGAACGGCGGCTCCCGGCCCTCAGAACGGCCAGCAGCGGCTCGAGGGGCACGTTCGGAGGCGAACACGACCGTCCCTTCCTCTCCGAACCTTTTCGAGGCCACCGAGACGGCTCCCGCTGCCCTGGCCCCCGGGCCCCTTCCTGCGTGCTGTTCCGGCGCTCCCCACGGTTTTCCTGCCGGCCCGGCCCGGCGCTTCCTGCTCCGCGTTTCCCTTCCCGGCGCTTCCCGGCGCTGTCTGGGGCCGCGGCCGCGGGGAGCCCCGAGCCACCCCCGAACCGACAGGACAAACCAGCCCGAACAGGCAGAAAAGGCACCGAAAATAGCTCTTCTCCTGGTGATAAGCACATGAACAAAAAGCGTGTGCTGTGACGGGGAGGAGTTCAAAGGCTCTGGCAGGAGTTAAATGCAGTCCCGGGCTGCGGGCGCGCTGCTGCAGCCGCAGCCTCCGCAGCCCCCGCAGCCCCCGCAGCCCCCGCGCCTCTCAGCCATCGAAAGCTTTCAGCAGCGCCTCAGAGAGCGTGAAACGCCTCCCGGCCCCGCCAGTGCCGGGTCAGGCAGCGCGTGTTGAGCCCAAGCCCAAAAGGTGAGAAGCCGAGAGCGGCAACTGCAAAGCTGGCCAGGCTTTCACAGAGACGGTGTTTTCCTTGGTGCTTAAGTACTTAAAGAAGTCTATTTACTGCAGAGTGTTTCACAGGAGCACCAAATCACCCCCTTCAGAGCAGCCTTTGGTGAGGCCGGACCGAGCCCCTCAGGCGCAGCGAGGTAGCC
>VZRH01004833.1:1962637-1992771 GCA_013397555.1 Urocynchramus pylzowi
CTTTGTGGCAATGTAAAAACAAACCCAAGTCCCTTTTTTTTTTTTTTTCTTTTTCTTCCCCCCCAGCCCGAAGCGCGTTGCAGGTCTAGGACTGGTTGTTGAAAGCTCGATTTTAATTTTCACTCGGCTGAAGCAGCACCAGCTGGCCCGCGGGCTGTAGGAGGCGGTAGGACCGAGGCCGTGCGCGGGCGGCCCCAGCCCCGCCTGCTCGGGTGCCGCTCAGCGGGGGCGCCGTTCCCTCCCCGCGGCCCGGGGGCGGCTGGGGCTGAGGCCCAGCGCAGGGGGCCTGGGTGAGGCAGGGAAGGGTCTCTCGGGCGTTGTGTCCAAGAGGAAGGAAGACCTCTGGTCTAGCTTGATTTGTCCCCTCACGCTCTGAAGGGGCTGTGGTGTTAGTATGGGAGCGGTGTAGATTTACAGCGGTAGTGGTGTGTTTGTGCTCTCGTGTAAGTATTTGTGGCTAAAAGACAATGCCCCTGCTGAAGTGCAGGCAGAGTAGATGCTGCTATTTGAAATTAAAGCCCAGAGCAATGAAGTCGTGGTAGCTGGAGTTTAATTACAAAATTCATTGAGCACACGTGCAAAAGCTGAGGCGCAGTTCATAGACAAAGTGCTTATTCCAGTCTTGCCTTTACTGTGGTCCTTCAAACTTATCTGAGTGTTATCTGCAATCCACCTGTGGGCAGCCTTCTGGGAACAGGTTACTGAAGACACAAGACACGGAACAGGCTGGTACCACCCCAGCCTGACACCTTGGGAATTATGATACAAATTAATGCTTGCTCGGGGAGAGGACCCAGATTTCTCACGCAGGTTATCAAGCAACCTTCACACTAGCCTTTGTTGATCTTGTGTGCATTTATGCAGATAGTTTGTTGATAAAATAACATTTTAACAAGATCATTGTTTTGATCTTCCTTCTTGAAGAAGTTTCCTTGGGACTAGTTCCTTTAATCAAAACATTTATTTGTAGGGATAGAAAGGACATCAAACACAGAGTCATGCAGGTACACCAGAGAAAGTGTAAGTATTCCTAGAGGTCATGCTTTCTGTCCTGTTTGACTGTGTCCCTGCATGAAATGAGGCTAATATGCCTCTGATCTACACTTGCCTTCAGAGCAAAGTTGAACAAATAGCAAAGGATTTTTAGCTGTATTTAAAGGCATTTTGATATGTGCTTCTTGCAGCCTCAGCCTTTTGTGTGGCCTCTACTCTCTTTCTGTTATGGGAAAACAACGTAATAAAACTGCTCCTTCCCTTCTAAGTGAATGTCATTGTTATAATACAATGAGTCAGGAAAGAAACAATATTAACTTCAAAATAATGGCAGTCAGAACCCACCAGCATGAGTGCCCCCTCCTTCCATCAATCAGCTGGAATGCCTTAACTGTGTTTCCTTATTGTGATCAGAATCTGGCAATAATTTAATGAAACTGAAAGTGGAAGAGTTCCCACAAATCAGAAGTAGGATTTTCACTGATATAGTTGCACGCATGAGACCTCCTATTCGGAGTCAGGAAACTGAAAAAAGCTTGTCCCCTGTGAGCATTGCTTGGGTACATCAAGCAGGTCCACACTTGCCAGAGTTTTGGAAGTAATAGTTATGACTTTAACATGTTGTGAGTCTTTCTGGCCTTTAAAAGCTTGGAAAACTTGCGTTTTCAGGTAACACTGTAATCCTTACATTTTGCTGGGTTATAGGTGTGGAAAGGGTGTCAAAAAATGAACTCCTTACATGAAGAGAGAAGCAAACTTGTCTTAAAGTTTCTGCTCAGCTCTCTTCTGGGGTGGCTGGCTGCTGAGCTAGCTTTGGTTCTGATTGTGGCCCTCTTTGGCTCATGGCATGCTGGCCTGGCAATACTATGTAAATTGACTGCCTCTAGAGGTTGTTTTTTCTCTGCCATTAGCCCTGCTCTTAGACTTGGAATTTTAGAAAAAGAAGAGGTTGTGGAGGATAAATAAGTCCTGCAAATTAAATAAAATTTTGGTCTAACAGAGATGATCACAAACATAATTCATAAGGGATTCATGAGCAGAACTCGCATGCTGTCAGGATGATACTCAGGGGTGCAGTCACTCTCACACAGACTGTGTGCTACTGCTGTGTCCATTACAAAGAAATGTCTGGCCTGTTTGACTAGTTGTGGTTGAGGTACAGCAGTTTCTGTCGCTGATGATATATGAGAGGAGAGTGTAAACACTGTCATTTGCCTTTGACTCCTGGTTCTGAGTGGCTGTGTGTGTCTTTGCATTTCAGTTAAACGAGCTTGATCTGCAGATTTAGGACAGAGGCTTGGACTTTTGTCTGCCTTGGTCCCAGCAATCTCTAAAACACTGCTGCAGTATCTGGTGAATTTATTAGCTTGCAAAGGTGATGTTTGAAGAGTAAGTTAGATGAAAAGCAAAAGAAGACCAGAAGAACAGGCTGCCCTTCTTCTTTCCATTTGTAGCTACACGTTTCTGGAGGTTTGTGTTTGAATTTAATTTACCTTTCACAAGGAAGGTATGTCAAGTGCAGACATGTCTTCTCTATGCTTTGACCTGGTCAGCTGAGCCTGAATGCTGTAAAGCTGAGTAACCACAAGGCAATCTAAACTAATGTACCATATTTTGTGTGGCTTACAAGTTTCAGCAGTGCTAACATGGCTAGCTGCTGTCTGGACTTGATTTCTCTTTCATCCCTCCAGCCCTAGATACTCTAATTTATTTGCCCCCAGGCATGCAGATGTACCCAAAGCTGTTTTGATTGCAGAGGCATTACTAAAGTTCCGTTTGTGGTTTCTCTGTGAATTTCAAAAGCAAGCTTTTATATGTAAAGTTCAAGGGAAGTTGAAATTAGACTGTATACTTGTTTTTCTGGAGAAGGATGAAAGTTTGTATTTTTTGTCTTGCTTTTCATAAGGGTTTTATTTTGTTTGGTTTGGTTTTTTAAAGCAGCTCAGGTGTCACCCCACTATTCCTTGTTCAGTCTGTCACAGGACTCTGCTGATTGGTCTCTAAAAGGCACTTTTGCTTAGTCTTTGTTATTATGTAACAATTAATTAGCAATGGGACAATGAATGGAAAACATCATAAAGCAAAAAGGGGACTGTACAAGTAGTGCAAGAATGATCCTCATTTAATGTAGATCCTACACTCAGATTGATTTTGTTCTTGGAACAAATGGAGGTTGTGGAAGTTCCACCAAAGTTGATAAATCTCAGGCCACTTAAACAAGACCTGCATCTGACAAGACTGCCCTGGCACTGGCTCTGGGTCAGACTTTGGACTCTTGATGTCAGTGAAAGTTTTACCATGAGTTTGGATGGAAGTGGTGTTGGAAGAGTTGTGAAAAATGAATGATTGTTGCAGCTATTACTTTTCCCTCTGCTGCTCCCTGCATGCCGTCTGCATTTTTGCTCTCCAGCATGAAAGGGAAATCCGGAAAGTTGATCACGCCTGTGAGTTTCAGAATGACAATCTGAGATGTTTATAAAAACCAAACTTCAGCCCCACCCTGCCAGGCACTGTTGAATATGTGATTGAGCAAACTCAGACAGCCTGCATCAGCAAGAAAATAAGCAGTATTTTACTCATTCTTAAGAATCCAGAATAGAGCAAAACAAGTGAATGGCAGCTGTGTGAGGGTCTAGTTCTTTGCATGAAATGGGATTCACAGCATAGGCACAGAAATATTTGGTGGAATAATATTTGTCCCAATTTAAGATACAGAACAAGCACTGCAAATAGTGGGGTCCTTTCTCTGAAAGGGCTGGTACTTAACAATTGAGAGCTGGCTCAGTTAACTTAATTTCAGTTAACAGCAGTTAACTCGGCTACCTCAGTTAACTTGCACTAAATCAAAAAACCACAAAACAAAAAAAGGGTAAGTCCACGTTGCTCACAACTCCCTGTAGGAGATTAAACAGTTAACCAGTAGTTTAGGAGGTGAAGTTGAAGGTTTTCCTGTGGGCCAAGGACATCAGCACCCATCTGTGCCAGATAGAGCTTTTCTATCTCAAGCCTTCGCACATCATAAGAACGATAGGATTAACCACTTAAATACATTTTGTTTTTCTTTAATCTCTTAGAATGTGCATCTTTGTTTGAAACTCAGGTTGTGGGGAAGAGTCTGTTGTGATTTTGCTTATTCTTAAACTTAGGTGATTTCTGGAACCTGGCTTCTGTTTTTCTTTCAGTTTTTTTTTTTTTTCTTTCAGTTTCTTTCAGTTTTCTTTTTTTTTCTTAGGTGATTCCTGGAACCTGCCTCTGCCTTTCCTGATTCTGCCAGGCATGGAAGGAGAAATAGCAAAAATCCATGAAAAATGAGCATTCCCATGGAGTTATAGTATGACTGGACACAGGGAAGAACACTGGTGTTATGTTCCATTAGAGATCAGTCAACATGATCTACAAACTTGTAAGTTATAAAAGTTGCAATATCACAAAAATCACAAAAAATCACAAAAATTACTGCATAAATTCATGTAACAGGAAAGATGATAGAAAAATAATCTAATATGTTGTCGTACCTTTAACCATAATGAGTATAGAAGGTCATCCTAGAGATATTTTTAACTTTTATAAATTATCTTTGTGGGCGAAGATTTGCAAGAACTTTAGGCCATCTGTCCTAGAACTTTGCTATCCTTATCACTAGAATCCCTAAAATTCTCTTTTTACAGTTTATGCCCATCACTTATTCCATCTACTTTGCCAATAGAAGTTACTCTTCCATTTGCAGTTGTGAACATTATGTATTTAAAATCTGGCAGGCTGCCACCTCATTTTCTTAGTCTTTAGACTAACTTATGAAAGTAATCATTCCTCAAAGGTAGTTTTTTTTTTCTATACCTCCAGTGATTTTTATTTTTTCCCTCTGGACTCTCTTTAATTGAATAATACTTGATGTGAGCATGCATATACATTTTTAAAGAATAAACTAAATGGTCATAGAGCTTTGAACAGAAAGCATCATGCACAGCTAATAACAGTGTCTATGTGAATACATCATGTTACTAGTTTTAAAAATGTCTTTTAACAATAATGAGAACGCCTCCTTTTAACAAACACCAGTGAAGCGAGTACACAGGACTGTTTCAAATGCAAGCAGATTGTGTCATCTATCAAAAGCTATTGTAAGTGTCAGCTCAGATGAATGAGTAATACTGGCTACTGATGGGGACAGTTTTCTAATAAAAGCAGGAGAAATGTTCCTGCCTGCATTTGGATTTGTCTGCAGATGCTCTCTGAAATCGATGCCTGGTTCTTCTTGGTACTTGCTAGTGAAAATGGATGGAATTCTGTGCTGCTAGAAATGAATTGTCTCTCTTGTTTGGTACTTTGCTTGCAACCTGTCACCTGTAAAAATTGCAGAGAATTTATTCAATCAACTCAGCATATGACAACTTAGCAAACAGGAGCTTTTGCTGTTTTCATTTTTTTCTGCCACAAAATTTAATTTAAACCCAGGTTCCTCTGTGACTGCTGAGGGCAATGGAATGTGTTTTCCTATGGATGTGTGTTCTGTGCCTGCCCAATGCAATCATTTCTACCGCCCTTATCTTTGTTACAGCCTTCTGACAGCTGTAACAGAAGTGGCTAGGCTCTGGATAGGGCTTCTCCAGAATTCAGCAATAGTGACAGCCCTGGGAAATCCCACTGCTCCAGCATCTTCCTGTTCCTCCCACCTTCACCACCTGCCTGTGTTCACCCCCTACTTCTTCTAGTCTTATCTGCTTCTCCTCTTCCATTAAAACCCGCTCACTTTGCAGGGCAGATGGGAGCTGGCAGGAGGGGAAGCTTACAGCATTGATTTGGAGGACAATAGAGAGAAGTGCGTTGCTGTCCTGGAGGGGGGGAAATAGGATACCCCAAATGATAATTTTTCCCTGAGCCTGAAACAGCTGTCAGCAGACCGTTCCCCATTTCTGTTTTTGAAATGTTTCTGGTTTTTGATTCCTGGTTTATCCTCCCACTCCTCCTGTGTTCTATCTAGAAGCAGTGTTTAGCTTGTCCTTACTTAGATGCCAACTTACATACCCAGACAAAAAAGAAGAGTCAGCTGTTGAGCCTGTGATTGGGTAATGTCTAATCAGGTAGAAAGTGATTAATTAGTTCACTTCCGAGCTAATATTGCTTACAGGCCTTGGGTGCTTTAGTCAGAGCGGCTCAAACAAACCCTCGCCGTGACTCTGAGCTTGGCGTCAGCCGGCTGCGGGAGTCGAGGGACCCCGTGCGGGAGTTGAAGAATCCTTGGATGCATCCCAGCGGCCCTCGCTGTCTTAGAGCGGGCGGGTGGGACGGATCGGGATGGATCCCGGTGGAACCCGGTGCCGCCGGTCGCTCCCTGGGCGCGGCGCGACCGACACCTGGCGGCGGGACGGACGCTTCTCCTCCTGCCGGTCCCTGAAATCCGGGGCTGCCCGTGCTGCAGGCAAGGAATTACGCAGCGCAAGGACGTGGTCCCGTGCGATATTTTGGTAAAGGCAGAAATATGATACAAAATCAAATGTATGCAGGGACAGGATTTAAAACAATCTAAAGCAGGTCATAAAATGTCTTTGTTCGTAGGAGAATTTTTTAGACTCAATGGTATTTAACGTTTCTGTTGTTCTGACTATTCTGATTTAGTCAGAAAAAGATGAAGATATGAACAGAAGAGAGGATGCTGTTACCAAATTTTTGTTTGTAAGACAAGAATAGAAAAGTTGAGACAATAGATTTTATAAATGATGTGTGGTGCTGTGACTGCAAATCTATTTCTAGATTAGCCAGAATGGGCCACTGAATCTTATGAAATCTCATTGAAGACAGTAAGTGCCCCAGATTCCTAGGATTTTTTAATGGAATGTATACAGTACTTTGGCGCAGTACTAAACCGTTAAAAATACATTATCAACTTTATGCCTCTATTAATAATATTTCTCAATATTGCTATGGGCCATTGTCTTCTTTGAAAAACAGGCAATGCTCCTGAAACCAGTGAGAAATAGTGAAAGTGGCAATTTGTGATGAAATTATCTGAAATTACATTTGCCAGCTTCATCTGCTAGGGGGAAACAAAACAAAGCACAAAACTGCCAACCTTAGGCTATGTAGAAAAGTTATCAATTATCAACAATTTGGTTATAGAGGTTGCTTAGGTATACAAGTTCAGTGAGATTTAAATACCTAGAAGAATTCTGCTGCTCTTATAAGAAACAGGACAAAAACAGACATTGAATCTTGAAATAATTAACCTCAGTTACTTAATCTACAAATTAGCAAGGATGTAGGTGGCTGATTAAGAGTAAAACCCCCTTGTTGTTAACCTTATTACAGAACAAAGTCTTTTACACTGGAGAACCACCTATGCACAGGGAAAGATGCAAAGGGAAAGCATTAAAGATGTCAGATCTCAATCAGTTTTGAGGAGAACAAAATGGTAGTCAGTGCAGATGTACAGCAATACAAAATCTTTCTATCAGCACTCCAGATTTGAGGATGGTTGACATGTAACAATTTAAACCACAAGGGGTACACTAAAATGCTGCCTGGAGAGTTTCAGACAGTCTGGTGATAATGCTGGAGTTGAGGTGTGATTTTGAACCTGTCTGAGCATCTGAACCTGCCTGAGGAAAGTGTGACACTGGATCAGCTGTCAGTCTGTGGTGAGACAAGGCTGATGGCTGGGAGACTCCATCAGCTCTCCTCTGTCTTTGCACTCTCTCCTGTTCCACCCTCCACAATCAGGAGGGCTGGGGGCTGCCTGCCTGCTGTGCCTCCACAGAGCTCCTGGCCTAGAAATAAACTCCTGCTGCTTTCATATGGATGAAGGAAGGTGCCCTGCAATTGTAGTCTGTCTCCACCTACTAGAACTGTTGAATAAAATTGCAATAATTATAGCCCATACCTGAGGACTTCGAGGCTCCACTGTCCTGACATTCTCTGGGAGGAGAGTAGGTGCTATTTTGTCTGAGACCCTCTGCATATGCACTCTTTTAAAAACTTTTATGTATCAATCAAATGTGCACGGCTTCTCTTCCCTGTGTGCTGAAACTTGGAGACTAACACATGCATGGAGGTCAGGGAAGGTCTTGGGATGCAATTAAAAAGGGGGAGCTTAGGCTTAACACCAGAAAAGAATTCTGCCAATGAAAAGTACTCTGTAGTGAACCCAACCTCCCCTGGGAACAGGGGAAGTTCCATTCACTTAAGTATTTAAAACTACTGTAAAAGTCAAATAAATATGCAGTAGGAAGAGTTTTGCTTTGGCAGTGAAACAGAACAGATGGCTTAGCAGATATCATCCATCCATAACATCTACTGTTTTGTCAGTAAGATGTTAAGTCTCTAGAAATAGCCTGCACACAGCTTGTGTCAACTGGAGCCGTATAAGTCATTACAGAAATCCATATCCCTCTGGGGTTAATTTTGTTTTCCTTTTAGAACAGCAGTAACAGTTAAAGTATGGGGTATACACCGGAGGTAAGTAACTAGGTGGGATTAATGATGCTTGGTTCTGTGCTGTGCCATCAGTTTTTGTCAGCTAAACATGAATTGAAAGGGAACAACTTCTGCCTCAGTCACAATTACTTAACGTTTTTCTTCTGTCCTCTCCTGTACACAATCAGCATGTAAAAACCCATATGATCGCATTAGTCTAAAAATAATCAGATCAGAAGTTGGATGCCTGTTGCTATTTGTTTATTTAATTTCATTGGCCCAGACATTCTTGGCAATAACTTAGAAATGTACTGCTATAATAAACAGTATTTCACATCTTTGTTCTAAAGAATAAATCTGCACTGGACCCCAAATCCTCTGCTGAGCCTCACCCTAGATGATTTGAGACAGCTGTTAACCTGAAATATTTAAATTTGTTAGTGTTCATTTTAATGGCAAGACTCTAAGGATTTGCAGTGGATGTTGGCCTGGTAGAGAATATAATAACAATATGAAATGTTTCTGCAAAATGCACTTACATTTTTGTGCATGTCCCCTTGTTATCATGCAATCACTTCATACAGGGTACCTGGATGTAGTGTCAAAGTTACAAAGCCAAACACTGCAGAAGTCAGAAAGCCCCGAGTACCCCTTGCACCCAAGGGGAGCCTTGACCTTGACAAGTGGCTTCTGGGCAGTCCCATCCTGAGTGTCGCAGCCTTGTCTGTAGCTGGTGGTTTTATTGTTTCATTGCCTGGTAGGAAGTGCCAAAATGGGCTGTGTGGGAGAGACTCCTCAGAAAATTCAACCACTGAAGTCCATTGCATTTTTTATTAATTAGCACTGGTGAAGGTTTTGGAAGGATTTAGTCAGGTTTTGGTGGTGACCAGGTCCAATAAAAGTATACTTCTCAGCAGGACCCATTTCAAAGGTTGAGATGTTAGAAATTCCCAGTGAAAAGAGATAAATTTGAAGAGATGAGAAGGTGATTTTAAGATCCCTTGTGGTTTTTGTTTTGTTTTGTCTTTTTGGTTGGTTGGGCTTTTCTTTTTTTTTTCTTCTCTCCTCTCCCCTGCAAAAATCCCCAACAAAAATCTAAAGCCAACCCCTTAGTTTGATGCAGACAACTCAGTGGTAAATGAAGGCAAAATGTCTAAAATCTGGCAATGAGAAGCAACAGGAGAGTTTAGAATGGAAAGACAGTTGCTAAGCAGTGTTAGCTGTGTCTTTTGTCCTTTTTATGAATTAGGAATCATTGACCTCTTCTTCTCCTTTTCTTTAAGAGAGTGCTTCAGTCTTACAGAGTAGGAACCAACTTTGTAGCAGTGCAGCAAGCTGGCTTTTTAAAATACTTGTATGTTTTGATACACATAAAATATTGGGAGAAACTTTCTTAAATGTGTGTGGTAGATGGATTCCCAGCTGCTCTTTGCAGCTCTGAAAGCCTCCTGTTTAATACAGAATCCCTCTCTGCAAGCTCAGGAGGCAGAGATGGACTGTAATCCAAAGCACAGCTCGAATACCCCTCTAGCACCTTGTAAAAAGGAAGAGCATCATGGTTGAAGCTGATACCAGAGATAAATGTGAATTAGAGGGCTGCTAAGGGGCAGCTTTGGCACAGTGTTTAAATTGCCATTTTAGAAATGCTTTTAACAGTATGTGGTAAGTGTATGTTTAAAGGGGAGATGTATCTGGGGAAGGAACTGATTAAAAATTAATTTACAATAACAGCATGAAAGGTAGAAGAGGACAGACTAATGTTTTATTTAAATGTCTTTACCAACCTATGTTTCTGCAGTGTAAATTTTGTTATGAAAGTGAAGCGCATAGGATGCAGTTCAGTCACAGCCTCCTTGGGGTTATGTGTGTGAAATTTTACTTTGAGGAAGGTAAATTATAAAAAAAAATATTTTATACATATAAGACTAGCAAGATCAAAGCACCATGTAGAGAAGATAATTAGGAGACAGTGGTGTTAGTTTTGAATATGATGTAGTTTTCACTTAGTAAGAAGAAAAGCACAAAGGGTGAAGTCTCTCACTAGGTGAAGCCAAGCCCGAAGTGCTGCATGATGGCCAGTGCAGTATTTTTCCATTTTTCATGATGATAATCCATACCATTTGAATGCTGAAGATCCACTGCCACCCAGACTAACTGAATTAATGTCCAATGCATACAGAGGGCAGCACAAAGAGCAATGCTGCATATATGCCTCATAATCCTAAAGGTTGTTTCTGGAAAAACATCTGGGATCTTTGAGGTTTGGCTGGTCTGAATCAGCTTATAGGAGGAGACAAGATAAATGCAGAGCAGGCAAAAGGAGCGATGTGATTTTTAGAATACAATCCAGATGTTAATTAGCAGGTTGTTTCTGTCAGATTTAACTAATCATGCTCTTTCCCATGCTAGCTAGAATTCTGGGTTAAGATGCTGGCCTAACAGCACAGCTGGACCTGGATTAAAAAAAGTAGTAGCACTGCAAGACTGCAAGAAAATCTTCTCTCTTATGACTGTTATTATTTTAACTAGTAAGTTATTGCAAAACTGCTGGAAAAATATATGTTTCAGTCAGATCATTGAATCCCTGTGGGAGCCTTCCCTCAAAAAAAAACCAACAAAAAACCAAAAACCAAAAAAAATTATGGACTGAAGTCAAGGAATAGAAATAAATTCTTAAGGGAAAGTAACATTTTTCTGGTAATGTCAGTTATGGGGAGGAATGCCTTCAGAAGAAGGCTAAGTGTAGTAATGGGGCTGGATCTGTTTAGTGGTTTTGGCAGGTCCTTTGCCTCCTCACTGTCCTGGGGGTGGCTGGTATACACAGTGCCTCTGTCTGTGAATGTGGCAATGCAAATTTTACTAGTTCCATTTCTAACAGCATAATTCAACTTTCACTTAAACGGTTTTCTAAAGCATAGTTTCCTTGATTTCCACAGAGATACTTTTTATCTACTTCAGTTTTTGGATCCTAGCATTTACAGTCAAGGCTGAGCAACTAAGACAAAGTTTATTTTGACTAGGTTCATTAAACAAAATCCAGCCTGTGTGGTGTGTACCTGCTGAATCCATGATGAAGCTGATCTCTATGTGGAGGGGAATAATTTTTTTGCCAGGGCTGCCAGTGCTGTATTTCCAGCAGAGGGCACATAAACACTCCTTTTTCCAACCTCTCTAATGTTTGCAAAGGAAAGTTCCACTGTGAAAACAGGAACAGCAAGTTTTAGATATTGCAAATATAGCCTATGAATCTGTGAAAAGAAGATGAAATAAAATCATAACAAGCTTTTTATATAAAAGTAAGGACAAATGAGCAAAATTTTGCAACATCAGCTTTTCAGTTTATGCTTTAGCATAATTATTTTCCTAACCTTTTTTAAACATTAATTTCATGACATCAGCTGTTTTCTTTCCAGTTTTCTCTTCTTTGGTTAGTAATTTTCTAGTATTATATAAATGATACATAAGGATGGGGAAATTACATCTACTCTCAGTATTCTCTGTTGTGCAAAGTCCACTGTTTATTTTTCCTTAGCTGCAGATTCTGATTATCCTCAAATTTCCTGCCAGATTTCTCCCAGCTGGTACTGCAGCACTCATCCCATGACCCAGCATATGCTTCTCCCTTGGACACCCATTACTTCTTTCCTGAAGCACAATCTGAGCAATCTCTGGATCTGCAGATTTCAGTTTGGTGAGTTACAAGCAGCTTACCTGACCTTCCTTCTCAACATCTCACCAGAATGAGCCTGGTGTCTTCCCACACAGAACCTCTGCCTTCTGGGAGAGTGAAAGGATGTTACTCTTGATGTGAAATTAATTTGCTTCCTGCAGAAAACTGATTCCCCAGCCAGGGAAAGGATATGACAGAAGGAAAATTTGTAGCTGCAGGAGTTTCACAAGCCTGCAATTGTCATGCAGAGAAATTTCAGAGGTTCACTTCAGCCAGTGATAGCCAGTGCTTATGTCTCACTCTGACTCCATGTCTCTTGTATCCAGACAACCCTCATTTTATCGTCATGCAAATGCCAAGAGTTTGCTTTTAGCTTTGAGAAAATATTCTGAAGTAGTGTTCATATGTACAAATTTGCTATTTTCTCATATTCATGTGAGGCATAAATGCATACAATGGGAGCACTATGATTTTTACTATGTCATTCTAGTTTGCTTCATGTGTCCTGCAGGGAACATGTCCTATAATTTCTTGGACCTAAGTCAGTATCAGAATGCCCAGGTGACTATTTTCTGTATTTGAAATAGACCTGAATTTTCTGATAGGTTTTAGCCAAAGTTAAGTGTATCACAAAAAGAAGATACTTGACTTACAGCTCTTTAAAAATGCTTATATGCAAGATGGTTTTATTTTTATTGCAGTCCATGTCTCCAAGTGATGTCCAGGCACTCCAGATACATATATTTCATCACAGTAAAATACTTCTGTGACTTTCTGCAAGCAAAAGTGTCTCATGTCAGTTAATAGCTGCTGTTGTAAATATCAGTAAAGGAGGAATAATTCCAAAACCAAGTGGACTTTGCTGTGTTTGTCTGCATGCTGGTGTTACTATTTATAGCACCAGAATGTCTACAAATCACAGTGACAGACATCTGTGCTGTGGTGCCACCCAGTGAAGGGCTGCAGTCTTTGTGAGTAACTACAGATGCAGCAGAACAACCAACACTCCCCTGCCTGTGTAATCCCAGGCTTTGGCAACAAGGGGATTATTCTGATGATCAAGTATATGACCCAGACTCATGGATTTTGAGAGTCATGA
Organism: Urocynchramus pylzowi; assembly: GCA_013397555.1. Classification (NCBI taxonomy): domain Eukaryota; kingdom Metazoa; phylum Chordata; class Aves; order Passeriformes; family Fringillidae; genus Urocynchramus; species Urocynchramus pylzowi. The sequence goes on from VZRH01004833.1 coordinate 1,975,810, forward strand.
CCTCTCCTCTCTTGGAAAAAACTGGCATATCTGCTCACACTCACTTTGCCTTTAACAAGTACTTATTTAGTATGTGGGGCTGGATTTTCCACAGCTGACAGGTCACACAGGTTGCTGTTGAAGAGGAGTGTAGGCTAAATGCCTCTCTCTTCCATGGCTAGGTCAGAAATAGAATCACCACAGGCTTCTCAGTCCTCTCTTTTGCTGAGCTCTAACAAGTGGCAACAGTCTCAATAGCCAATTTTTTTTTTCATTTACCTTGCTGTTTTGTTTGTGTTTACAGCATAAATTAGTAGCCCTTTACTGACAATTCTGTCTTTCACATGCTTATCTTTTCCCAAAGGCTTATGCCCTTCTGCATCACATTAGATTACACCTGTAGCTGGAAATTGAGTTGAATATGAAGGGACTAAACCTGTAAAAGGAAGCTGGAATAGAGGATGGATGCTGGATCTGGCATAGAAGGAGGCTGTTTGGCTGGCTGCAGCCCTAGGCTGTTGTCCAACAAAAAATTAGAAATTAAATCTAAGGCAAGCACTCCCACACAAATTGCTTCTCCAGCCATTTTCCTTTATTTTCTTCATGGCTCAATTTAGTGTCACATCCATCCATTTTCACAGTCTGAGAGAGCTGAAAGTTTAGTAATTGCATATTTGTAATTCCTAAGGCATTCTGACTGTTTCTGTGGCAATGGGAGAAGAGTAAGATGTATTCTGTAATAGAAGCAGATTACTTCAGTAAGAAAAATGGAGAATATTTTTATGGGGCAATAGACCAGCTGGATGTTAACTTAGAGCTGTCAGATGATGTCATACCTGCCTGACAGAGACAGGCTGTTTGCAAGTCACAGGGCTATTTTTTTCCTCCACACAGGACATGTGAGGCCATTTGGATCATTTTTATGACTTACAGCAAGGGGGTGGTGATTTCTGTGCTAAATGGGACAGGGTTTTGAACTCTTTCGAACAGATGGAGAGAACATTGGACTGTTGAGATAAGAAAGGGAAGTTTCTATGCAGATGGGTTAGACCTTTATAATCTAAACTGCTTTTCTGTCTCCCACTGTGCCCAGCATACAGGTAAATATTTGCATTATGTATCCTAGTCATATACACTCATTTGCCAAGCCAAATAGTTAAAAATTCCACCTTTTCTATGAACTAGCAGCACCCTGAGATTTATCTTTCCATTCTGTCATAACCAAGAAATACTGTTCTGCAAATGGAGGATAAAGATATTTTAAGAAAAATGCAAGAAAACAAAAAAAAGATATTCTGGTTAAAGGATTTTGTTTATCTAAAGTAAAGGATATCTAAGACACATCCTTGTATTTCTGTGGCCAGTGAATCAGGAAGAACTTTGTGGGAAGGAAGGGTGATTTAATTATTGGAACAGGGAGCCCAGGGAGTTGGGGAAGTCACTGTCCCCAGAGGTATTCAAGAAACCACTGGATGTGGCACTTAGGGCTATGGTTCAGCTGACTAGGTGGTCATTGGTCAAGGGTTGGATTCCATGGCCTTACAGGTCTTTCCCAACCTAAATGCTCCTGTGGCTGTAATTTGGCTGTAAACCTGTCTTCCTCTGGAGCTACCAGGGGAACACAGCTGTTTGCCTGCAGTGCCAGGAGGTTTGGTCACTCCCAGCATTCAGTTCAGTGATTTTAGAACTGCTACTCTACAGCAGCAAAGAGCAGAAGATGAAGTCACAAACCCCTTACCTGCCCTGTCAGTGGGGTCAGGGAGTGGTGCTCTCTGGCAGCTGCTAAGCCCTTGGGATAGCTACTTTTGCAGGATTGACCTAAATTACTACTCTAACTATAGGTGTTCAAAATATTAGCCTCAGTAAGTGGAGGGGGCTGAAGACAATGGCTGCAGTTTTAATTGCTTCTTTACTACTGGTTTCAGATTTTTGGACATTTCCCTGCAGCCTTACAAGATGACCATTGCTTGATTGTTTTCTGGGGTCAAGAATATATTTTTTTCAACAGTGTTTCCATACCCAGGAATTTTCATATTTTTCCACAACAACTAGTAAATATTTGAATGTGTTTGTGAGAACTGTAGATCTGATTATTTGGCAAAATTTCAGGAGCTTTTTTAAAGCTTTTTAGCAATTCTCAATCTGGTTACCTGGAAAAAGGCCAAACAATAATACCTTCACATATCAGCCTGCACAGCAGTAAAAAAATCCTGCTGTTTCTATGACAACAAATAGCTATTTTAGCTCCCCCAGATCGGTTCTATGAAGTACAGTAAGTAGCCTGTACAACAGATCAGTGGGAAGATGACAAGCCTTCTGGATTTGAAGGTGTACAGGTACCTCTAAAGGCTCATATCCCTCAGACCTGGGTTATGCTAATGCTACAGCAGCAAAAAGCAGTGCAGCAGGGAGATGTCTGAGCGAGCTCTGGGCTGGGGAGCTCGGGAGCACACAGCAGCCTGCCAGTGCACAAGCCACTGTGAGTTCAACTGCTCTGCTGAGAAGTGACTTGTGCATGTTTGTTTGTCTTGTCCTAATGCTTCCCACTGCAAGGAAGCTGTACTACAGAAGGGAGATATTCTTAAAAAAAAGCTATTTGATTGTCTCCGTCCTGTCAGCATTCAATGGTGTCACATATCACATTAAAAGAAATAACTTCAGACTAGGAACAAATTTTCAAGTTTTTCTCAGGTCATCCCATGCTTTTGCTTCCACATTTCTGGGAATGCTTTTTACAGCCCATTCCATTTCTGGGAATGTTTTTACAGCCCAAAAACCCAGCAGGTTTTTGCAGTCTCCCTTCTTTTAACAATTAATTATTTATTTAGTGGTCAAGTTCCAGGTTGTGTTGTCCTTCCAATGCCTTCTCCTACCCTTGATCCTCACTATTTCTTTCTCCCTTAACTTTCAAAACACAGCTTATCCCTGGAGGCTGCTTCTCAGAAGCTTCTCTGGCTCAGAAGCTTCTCAGAGCTTCTCTGCTCAGAATACCAAAGCTGTGCCAGTTTATGGGGAATTCCTGGCTGTCCTTTGCAGCTGGCAGTGGCAGTGCTCATAGCATGGGCTTGCTGCCCTCCAGGCATGTCCTCTAACTCGGCTCCGTGGAGCTGTCAGAGTAGCAGACTTTTGTGCACTCTTTCTGATGCAGATTCCTTGAAACCACTTAGAGGAGAAACCACAGGCAGCTCGCAGCTTGCCTTCTCTGATGGCAATGAGAGCAGTGAACACGGCTACATCCACCTGCACTTTTCACTCTGCATCCAGGACAAACATGCTTCTCACCCATCTGTTGTTACAGCTTCAGAGGAACTTCCTTTGATTCCTGACCAGGCCAAAATACTGACACTTGTCCACAGGAGACAATCTTTTCTTCTGCGTTACCTATTGAGGTTTTAAAATTTAAAGAGAACAAATTGTATCAGAGATGGTGCTGAACAGAACCTTACCCAGCTGTCAGTAGTGTGTGCTGTGAACCTACATCTGTAAATGTCTTTGTGTGTTCTGTGGAGAAAAGGCTTCCTATTTAATCTATTTTGCTTCTGCATTTGCTGTACTGTATTTGTTGAAGACTTTTCAAATTGTAAACTAAATCAAGACAACAGCTTTCTCCTACTGTCTTTTAAACCAGCACTCTCATTTATTAAAACATGATTTCTTTACTAACATGTACCAGAGAGACAAAATGAACCAAAAGAAAAATGCTATTAAAAATCTTTTCATGAAGGAAAAGCTGCTAAAATTCCAGCAGGGTGTGAGTTTGACTCTAGCATAAATGATATTTTCTTAAGTGCAGATGTGCCAGCTGTGCTCTGCATTATGTCCTGCATTTTTCACCTCATAATGTGGATATAATTATCAAATGGACTGGAATACACGCAGCAAAATATATTAGTATTCCAGAAGCTGTGATGGGCCAGGGTTGAAATACACCCTTGCTCCTCAGGGACCCCCAGAGTCATGCCAGCATCCTATTGAAATTCAGGTCAGGTATTTAAAATATGCTATGAAGACAGAAAATGAAGGATAAAAAAAAAAAGGGGGGGGATTTCAATTTCTTTAATCAAATAAATGAATCTTCCCCTAGATGAAACCATCTATGCAGGGCATTTTTGGGAAGAAAAAGAGTGTTACAGGCTCCTGTGGTAGACTTAATGTTTGAAAAGCTCAAACATTAAGTCTACCTTCATCCAGCCAAAACCAAACTACCTGGAAATGAGATGAGAGACACTTAATTGTAGTGTAAGAAGGAAAACTTTCAAAATCTCCAATGAGGTTTTGCTATTTTCCTGGTGAAAGGCCTGGAGAGAAGTGTCCCCATGGGCTGGGAATGCAGAGGACAGATGAGGACAGGCTATGACACAGATCCCAGGCACAATGAGTACAGCACCAGTCAGTGAGATTGCAGTTTGCTTTTTATCTCTGCCCCTCAGACAATTTTCAGAGAAGGGGACAAAGAGCATTTATACATGCTGAGGATGCCAGTGGTTGTTTACACTCTTGAAGACTGGTCAGATCCCCTGGTGTTGTTTCCAAAGACTTCAGTTATGCTCAAATTCCAGGAGCAAACCAGTAATGTTACAGATCTTATATATATTCTCTAACTGCTGCAGAATGGGATGGGCACTTGGAATTATTCCAGTTAGACACATCTACCCATTGTGCCACAAAATAATTATGTGTTGAATATGATTTATTAATGTTGCTTGTTTCTCTCAGACTCAGGAGCAAAGTCCAGTTGCTTCTAAGTGTAAAGAAGAAACAAATGTTCTTTAGTGGAATTTTAAAGTATGTCAACCAGAAGATGTCCTTTGCTGTCATGGCAGAAAATGTCAGAGAGATATCCAAGAGCAGGAAGATTGATGGAAAAGGAATTGTCAGGGGAGTTGTAGCAGGAGTTTAACAAACTGTGTGTGGTAGTAAACATATTATATTTTTTATTTGCTTTCTGCTCTGAGACCTACAAAAAAAGCAAAGCAATTTTTCCTGGCTACAAGCAAGAACTGTAAACCTCATGAATACCAAATATACAGATAATCCAAACACATTTGCAGTCATGGTTTGTACAAGTAGATAGGCCAGTTCTGTGAGCCATTTGAGGAAGTTTGCAGGTGATATGGCAGGGTTTGACCTTGCCAATATTTTATACCAAAAGAAGGAAAGTTGCCATTAGGAGGTGCAGACTTGAGAGGGAAAGGTCAGCTAATTCAGTAAAGTCACCATTTAATGTACAGTTTGCTGAGCACAAGTGTTGGTATGTTAGAAGTAGTGTTGATTAAATTTGGTGATTTAGGTCCCTTTTAATACTGTACCACTTAATGGATTGCCATGGAAAATCATAAGCAAGAAAAACCACAGGAAGAACAGCATGATTCTTTAATTATGCAAGGAGTAAGAGGGTCAGCTGTTTTTCCTAATCAAAATTGCTAGCAGCTAGAGAAAATGTGAGTTGTTGTTGTTTAATACATAAGTAATCTAACTCTCCTTTTAAAAATATTCCCTGCCAATGCCTAGTGTGTGGCACAAATACTCAGCAGGCCAGTGGGGACAGGGCAAATGCTGCTAATTCCCATCAGAGTTTCACTGCCACGGGGAGTGTCAGCAGTAACAGCAGCACATGGAGCCCTGCTTCAGCACCCACCAACACTTTTGACATATTCTCTATAACTTAATAAATTAATAATGACCTAGTCAGATCTGCACTGGCCTCTTAGGATTTCAGCCAGTTTGTTGAACTCATTGCCATGTTCTGGGAATACCTTTGGAGTTTGCAGCTCAGCTCATGATCAGAGATGAGGAAGAGCATGGAGAAGCCTGCATCCCACTCATTCAGCTTATCAGTGGTGGAGTGCTCCCTCGGAACCTGCTGGGTTGTGACACAGAGTAAAGCAAGCCTTGGCTGCACCATAAACCTGAGACAAACTCCCTGTATTCCTGTTTGTATGAGCCTTTTGGAACAGAATTGCAACAACAGCAAGAGTGAGTGATGGCGGCCTTCTGTCCAATGTAAAGGCCTGTAGTGTGTGCTGTGATGAAGATAAACAGAGCACTGATCCTTCAGACATAGGAAGAATTTGTCACAAAGTGAAAGTTTCAGTGGTTGTGCAAACCTCTGCTTTCTCTTTTGATTGATGGACTGGTCTCTTTCTGACTACATCACACTGCCAATCTGGTCATTCCTGGGACTCAGAATAATCTGGAGTTAGTGTCGTAGCATGGTGTCCCCAGCTGGGTAATAATTAGCATTGACTCTATGATTCTAGAAGGTTGATCAATTGCTTTATTATATTATGCTTATTAAGAAACCTATTGCCCTTACAGACAGCCTGATACAGTTTTACCTAATTGGTCTTTGAATCTTAACATCACCATTGGTCAATTAAGAAATTACCCTTTGGTAAACAAATCTCCCTAACACATTCCACATGTTTACAACAACAGGTGCAGCAAGTGAAGATAAGGATTGTTTATCATTCTTTGACCTTCTCACAGTTTTCCCCAGTACAATGCCTAGGAAAGTTGTACCTGTCACTCTCTGTGGCCAGAGAGCTGCTGCCACAGGTTAGTACTAGCTACATAAAGAGCAAAAGACTTGTATAAAATTTCAGATGCTCTTTTACTCTGTGTGTTGTATTTGTGGGTGTTTTCAGGTCAGGGAGGAGTGATGAGTTTGACTCTATGTTCTCAGAAGGCTAACTTATTATTTGATACTGCTATATTATATTAAAGAATCCTATACAAAACTAAAGAATATAGAAAAGATACTTACTGAAATGTTAAAAGATACTAATGAAAAACGCGTGACTCTTTCCAGAGTCCCAACACAGATTTACACCAATTGGCCAATGAGTCAAAACAGCTCACACCAGAATCCAATCAGGCAATCACCTTCAGGTAAACAATGTTCCATGATACATTCCTCTTGTGCACAAACACAGGAGAAGCAAATGAGATAAGAATTGTTTTCCTTTTCTCTCTGGGGCCTCTTGCTGTCTTTTCAGCTTCCCAGGAGAAAACTCCTATGGAAAGAATCATGCCCAGAGAATGTGGATACCACACTTCGTGGAATTTCATAGCAAAGTCTTTCTTGTCCCTGCCTTATCTCTAAGTTTTTTTGAGAATAGACACATGTCATAGTTTCTTCATCAGGTGCTTTTCCAAGTATTGATTAAGACTGATGTAAATTTCAGGGGTTCTGAATGCAAGCTAGACTTCAACTACAATTGAATTTTAAGCTTCTCTTTCCATGAGATTGAATGTCAAAATCTTATCTGTTATGCTTACACATTAACATAGCAACCAAGAGAAAAAAGTGATGAAAACAAAGGTACCAAAGTTGCTCTTCTCTTCCATATTGGCAGCTCTTGCTTTTTAGGGCTCTGGCAGCAGTGAAGAGCCAAATAGCAGAGGGAACACCCAGTTTGAAAGGAGGAATTACACATAGCTAGTTAATTCTAGAGGGCTGAAGTAACAATCCATTGCAACAGATCATCCAGCATCTTGAAAAGTTTGTGAGCCCAAGATAATAATCCCAGGAAAACCCTTCACACTTGGGATTTGTATGGTAACTTGAAACCAGGTAAATTACATGCTGGATTTAATAGATCATAACTCTTGTAGGGCCATGCCTATTAGCACATCTCTTCCTTATAACTTTGTTTCCCTAGCTCCGTTAGGTTAGCCTGAAGGCACAAGCCTAATGGGCAAAGACTGCTGTTTTTATCCAGGTCAGTCAGATTTTTTTAAAACTTACATCATTTAGCAGTTGCTTTTTAGCCTTTTCATATTTTCTTGCATCTATTCTTCAACTTGACATGGTAGAAAGTCAGACACAGAGCTCTGACAATCTTTGCTCCTCTGCTCCAATATGCAAGTTAAATGTTCCAACAGAACATTTGCCTTAGGGAATAGAAGAGAATATGGCCATAACTCCTTTTTGAAAGTTGTATCAGCTCCTGATTTAGGGCTGAGCAACACCCACAGCATCTCATACCCCACTGTCTCACAAGTACCACTACTTCATTTTTCAACATCTCAGAGGCTTTCTCTTGATGTTACGCAGCATTTCAAAGCTAAATATTGTGTGACTGCTGCTGCAGGGTGATTTTAATCCCTTCAAAACATGTGGCTGTTTAAGACCTATCACAGGTCTACATTGTTCACAAACCCATTTATAACAGAGCCTCAACATCTCTTCACACATGGGTGTTAAAGGGGATAAGTACTTTGCAGGGAATGCTCCAAAAGACAGAGGTGTGGGCTTTGTGCCCCCTTTGCCCATGGAAACAAGCACTGTTCCATAGACATTCACAAACTCCACAGCTGAGGACTCAAGCGTATAGTTGTTTTGAACATAAACTGACAAGAAAAAAATAGTCTTAGCATAGTTTTTGAGAAATGCCTGCTATTGTTTAACATCATGTTTCATGACATTGACAAAAGACTCATATAGTAATTATCCAGTTTAAATTTTTAAGTTATTGGGGAACGATGGCTTTGTTCATGCACTAGCAGTTATCTTCTATTTACCACTACTCAGAATATCCCTGAGTTATTTGTTATATCTGTCCTCCAACTGTGTTAAAACTAGGACAACATTGCACTGAAATTTGCATGCAGACAATTTGGTTGTATCATGCTAACTCAAGATATGAGTATGGACAGGCTAAAATACAACTGGCAAAAAACAAGTGTGAAATTGAAACAGGAATAAATGCCAGTTTCACTCAGAAGTGTGCTGCTAATAAATACAGTCTATTAAAAAGTGCTGTGCGTAACTTCCAAATATATTCTACAAATGCTATAAATTTGCAGAAAAAACCCTGATTTATGCATCCGACTAGAATTATAGTTCTTCCATTTGTGGCATATCACTTTCATACACAACAATGTTTGAAGATAAATAAAAATCTGTCTTTGGTGTTAAGCCAGAAGCACTAAAGAAAGAACTGTTGGAAATGTGTTAGAGTTTTTAGATTTGCTACTGGTTTCCTAACTGGGAATTAATAATATCTTTTCAATTATTATGTCACTGGTTGACTTCATTAGAAAATGCATGAGTTAGATTAAAAATGATCTTAAATTACAAGCACTTTCTTAGAACATGTTCTAAAACTGATGAGCTGTGAAACTTTCTGCACCCTGTGCCATTTCCAAACCACTGAAAAACTGTTGTGCTGAGGTGATTGTTCCAGACTTCACAGATTAAAAATGCTGGGTGATGCTAATTCTTGTATAGGTTGGACTGCTCCCTCTAAGTTTGTGTGCTGTGTGGAAATGAAAGTGTTGGAAATGGGAAGAAAATTAATTTAAGATGGTGTTTGAAAGGTCAGACCATGTTATGATCAAATTAAACCAAACTGTGCAAGGGATTAAGGATAGGCTTTTTGTGCTGAAAGAGTTTTGGACTAGGTTTTGGAATTATTCCCCTTTTCTTTGCTGTGGTAGCTCACCATCTGCAGTCTCTTCAAATGGCTCCAGCAGCAGGGTACAGAAAATATGCAACTCTCTCAATAAGAAGGTGACCTTTCTCCTCTGGGCCCAGTGAGTTAGCTCAGATCACTTATACATGCATGCTTTGCTAGAAACTCTGCTGGAATCACTATGGATTGAATAGTGACTGTGTTACATTTGTCTTTTTGTTTTGGAATTTTTAAATTTTTTAAAATTTAAACCAGTTGAAAATAAACCCTGCTGACAGCCAAGCAAAACAACTAAAAGATAAAACAGTAATGGAGAAATTTCTTGGATGGAAGGTCATATAAACAACCTCAGCCATCTGAACATATGTGTTTATTAGACACATCTGCCAGAAGGAACTTTCTCTGAATTTTATTGGTTCTCTGGTTGCTGTAAAACAATTGCCTTTATAGAGACCTCATTGATTCTGGAAGAGATTGATTCTCCTTGGGTTGATATGACTTGTGAGTTTCCTTCTTTTTTCCATTTATACATGAGCACAGTCTAGGCTGCACTCTAAAAGTCTTGTAGTTAAGAAAACCACCTGTCTGATTTGTAAAACACATTGAGTAGCGGTGTAGAATGAGCTTAATGGAAACTTGTTCTGTTAGAAAGAGCCAGGTCTTTTCATTTTCACTTTTTACTGAGAGCTGTGCTGTCCTTTGAGCAAAATTCTTTCCTCACAAGCACCGGGAGGGGTGGTTGGTAAGGGAGTGGGTGGAAATCCTAAGAGCTACTTCATTGTCATTGAATAAGGATTTAGACAGACTGAGAGATATAGCAACTTAATTTTCCCTTTGTTCACTAAAGATTAATTTTCTGATTTCCCTGTAATGATACCCTGATGAATAGAGCACTGACAACACCTTAAAATTCGTTCATCACCAGCTGTACTTCTTCAGGGTGAGCGACACGCTTCTGCCAACAGCGAGCTTCAACAGGGCAGCATCCCAGTGATTTCAAGGAAGCTTCTGTCGTGTACCCTGGGTCACTGACAACAGCCCTGACCAGCCTTACTGGGGCCTCCCATCCCAGGAGCAGGATTTAAACTCAACCCCAAGCTGTCAATGTCTGTTTAAGCAGTGCTTCCAGCTGCTCTCCACCTTAGGCACAGCTTGTCCTTGCCCGTGGACTCTGGCCCACACACGGGATTCCTGGCTTGGTGGTAGAGCTGTCCTGTCACCGTGGGTCTGTCTGGAAATCTCTAGACTGTGTCTGACCCATTCAGACTGTGTCTGAACCCACCTGATGGATGGAGGTCCTGGTAAGAGCTGGCTGCCAGCTCCAGAGCAGCCCTGCTCTGTGTCAGGTGCTGTGGGATGGGCCCTGCTGCCCCCCCCAGCTCCCTTCTTCACCTCGTCTGGGCTCACACCTCTATCTTCAGACCTTGTATCTTCTTCTGCTTACTTATATATAACCCCAAATTTATTTGAAATCAAGATCTCAGAAAAATTGTTCTTAAGCTTTTTTAAATTTAGGAACACAAGCATTTAGCATATATAAATTGCAGAAGACAGTTGCAGAATATTGATGACAAAGATAGAAAATTTTTTACATTTTGCAACTGTAAAATGTTAGCAGTAAGAAGTTCTATATATCCAATAGCTTTAATGCCTATGCTCCTTTGGTATCTCTGTTGGATTTAGGGTATTTTATTTCTCATATTGGTGTACTAAGTTTCTTCTAGTTTCTCCTAACCCTAGTATCTGTTTCTAATTTGATTTTTCAGAATACTTATGAGTCTGTATAGCTAAAAATAATAATGTATCCAAGTATAAATCAGATCACTAGAGGCTGAAATATGCCTTTATCCATCTAATCTCTGTGCTTCAATATCTGGAGAAGCATAAGGCAAAAATACCACTGCATGACTTTGTAAGTGTAGTGCAAGCTAAATTGAAGGTAATTTCACCTAAGCAAAGCATTCACAACAGAAATGCAATTTGGCTATTAAAAAAGGAGGTAGTTGGGTCAGGGCTGTAATTTGGCTTGTTTTAAAGATATTGAAAGGTATATTACTTTAGTCAGGGAAGACATGACATGTTATTTATAACTAAAGAATGAAAGCAAGTTGTGTGTGCATAAATATATATTTCTTTTTAACAAGTGTGTTTACATTTATGTGACTTTCTGCCAGAATTCAGGGTTATACTGAACAGGGCTGGAAATGTAAAATAACTGGAGCTGAAAGAGTGCTTGTGAGAAAATAGACTCCACAAAATGCCAAGGGTCCTTAAGGACAATGAAGCAATGCTAAAACTTGTGATTGGTTTTTATAGACTCTGCTGGTCTGGTGAGGTTTATTCATCCTAGACTTGCAGCTAAGATCAAAGGGAACCTTTAAAATAGGTTCCCTTTAAAAAGGGAACCTTCCTTGGCATAAGGAAGAGAAAGGATTGAGCAATTTGCCAGGGGTTGCCCCATGAGCCTTTCTGAGGGCTGATGGGAATGCAAAAATAAATGAGAATGACATCAAGTGAAGCAAACTGTCTTTGCCCATGGCTGAGATGGAGATAACTGGGTTGAATAAGAGCTACTAGTACTTTCAAGGAAAGGTTAGAGTTTAGGAAAGGGTCAGTGTGCAGAATATCAATAAATACCACAGGAACAAGGGTAAGTATAATTTGTGTTCAAGGCATATTTGAATTAAGTAGTAAAGCATCTTTGTGTCAGGAAGATTCCCCCTGCATAGGGTTTTCAGTGATTGCTCCATTATAATTTTCTTGTACAACGAGTATGAGTGTTCACTGTTTGTCTTTTATCATTTTCTAATTGACTCAGACTTCTATCCAGAGCACCATTTCTTTCTAAGCACAGAGGAAACTTATCATCCATGAAGAGATGCTGTAACTTCTTTCTTGAAAGTTATTTTTAGGATTACACAGGTATTTGTGAGGAATGGCATATGTATAGTTGAGTATTTCTTTATGTCCATTTTGATTCTAGATACATTTGAAGTTAGAGTTATGGATACATTTTGAAATTAATTGTATAACTTTCTAAGAATCCTTGTTTTGATAGCTTAAATAAAATTTGAATTTGAGTAGTCATTTCAACCTCTTGCCCCCCTGCCACACTGAATTTGGCTCTTGAGTGCAACTCTATGCATTGTCCATGCGCAAGGAAAGAGAAGTGTGGGTTTCCAAAGCTGCTGGAAACTGACAGTCTGTTTTGTGCTGAATTCCTGTGGCTTGTGGAGAGAGATGACAATACATGTGGACAGAAACAAACAAACCCCAGCCCTACTAGTCAATATTTCTTTTTATACTGTAAGCCTTCCCATATTCAGTGTTTGGTATTCTTAATTGGTGTCATACTCTTCTAATGTTTGTGGATTACATTATTCCTTCCCATATCCACTAGAAACCACCAAACCATCTGCAAGCTGTTGTTGTTGCATATGCTGGAATCTCACAAATTCTTGTTACTTCTCCCTTGTTATTTTTTTCACTTTTTATTTTTTTTTTCTCCTCCAGAGAGGCCCCACCAGCTTTCTCTGAGAGCTCAGCAGTGCCCAGCTGTGGGGCTATTGTGGAGCCAGGTGGAATCAGCCCCAGCCTCCACTCACAGTGACATCCCCACTGCCAGTGCCCACCACTGATCCAAGGTGTCTGACAGGGCTCCCTGGAGCACAGGGACCTGCTCAGCCCACAGCTGGCTGCCCGTGGGGTTAGTGTCCTGTGGGACCCCTGCTGCTTCATGCAGGTTCTGGCTGGGAAATCTTGGCAACTCCTGGGGATTTAGCCAGCTAGCCCCTGTTGCCCTGTGAAAAAGGTTTCTGCTGTGCAAGCTGCTTTCAGCTTGGCCTGCTGCAGGGATGTGGGACAGCTGTGGCAGAAGCACCAGGATGTAGCTGGAGGCACTGGAGGGCTCTGGGCAGTGCCAGGGGCTGGTGGGGGCAGGAACTCGCTGGGTCCAGCTGCTTCCAGTGCTGAGCGGCTGCAGCAAGCTGCTCTTGGAGAAGCACAGTCCCTCTGCCTGCAGCATGGTCTCAAGCCAAGAGGTCTTTTTGTTCCTGAGCTCCTTCTTGCTGTTATTTTCCACCGAGGCGTGGCTCAGGGGAAGGCTCTCTGCAGTGAGCTGCTCAGCACTCAGGCTGTTGGCTCTGCAGCTCTGGTGGCTCCTGCTGTGTCACTTCACCGCCTTCCTGGCAGCTCCAAGCTCCCTTGCTGAGCTGTCTGGACCTCAGACATTGGGGCCATCTTCAGTCTCATTTTTCCTTTCCTTCTCTCAGCTTCCCCTGCAGATCCTTGCACAGTTTTTGAAAGGCAAAACACTGCATCATTCAATACAGTGTCCACAAGAGAACTGAAAGTAGCAGATGGTTGTTATTCTTTCCAATTTCCAGCACAGATTAAGAAAAAAATCTTGTATTTGAACTACCACCCCTTTGGACTTTTTCCAGTATTGAGACTAAAGATTTTGGTTTTTAATACCTCTTCTCTTACAGCCTGTATTTGAAATAAAATTTACCCCTTGTGTCTTTATATGGTGTGCATTCATATGCTTGTGTGTGCCTTTTCAGGAGAGCTTGGCACTGAGAAGGGCAGCAGGGCTGGGGGGGGGGAGTTTGCTGAATATGAGGGGGAAGTGTGTAGGAAGGGCTCAGTTTGCATTAATGAGGTTGGCAACAGTGTAGGTATCTATTTTGAAGAATTCCTTTTTTTATTTTTTTTTTTTTAATTTTTTTATTTTTTATTAAGGAAATCAGAGGGTTGGTTGTTTAGAAGTAAAAAAGAGCACAAAAAGATACAGAACAAAATAGTTTGCCAGACTTGTTCCCCTGAGGTACAGAGAAAGCACAGTGGTCTAGTCAAGAGCAAGTGGCAAGACATTGCTCTGCTTTGCAATGTCATCACCATTATATAATGCTACTTCTTAAAGTCTTCTTTATGCTACTTCATAAAATTCCATTTATGTCTTGGGGAAATATGGTAAAATACAGTTCTACAAGAAATGGTTTGAACAGAAGGGACTAAGTGTCTGCCTCTTGTTCCTACCACATAAATACCTCTCTATTTTATGAATTCTCATGTGAATTCAAATCACTGTTATATCATGTTCTCCCAAAATAATCTCTTCTGTCTATTAATGTGTTGTGCAACATGAAATATCATGTTAGAATGCTATGAAATACACTTAAGATGCTGTGTTATGTGTTTCATATTGTGGAAGGGTGCAGTGCTATGAAATGCTCCCCCCCAGCCCCAGTGTGCAGTGGAACCTGTCCCAGGATGCACAAACCAATGCTTCCTAGGTTTTAGGCTGCCTCTGGCTCTTGTGTTCATCTGAGAACCGGGGTAGTAGTTGAGGTCTGCCTCCCCACCCCCATCAGTTTGTGAGTCCCTATCCTCATTGACCTGTGTATTGTGGCTCTCATCTGGGAGAGGGATCTGTGCCCTCTAATAGTGGTCAGCAGTTTCATCCTTGCCAGAAGTCTGTCTGTCTTGTTTTGATTTGTTCTTGGCTGTCTTAGAAGTGTCATTCTGCTTTTTGATCTGGAGGACCTTTCTGTGACCCCTTTCAGCCACCCCATTAGCAGTAGCTTGGTATGGGCTCCTGTTGTGTTATTTTTCTGAAAGGTTGCTTTTTTCAACCCCACAGGATAAAGAAAACTATTTCAGTCTGACTCCAGCTGAACGTGGGAGTGCTGGGACAGTGGTTTTAAACAATTGCAAATGGATTTCCCCTGCCTGTGTCGCTGTGGCTATGGAGCAGCAGCCAGCCTAGAGGTACCTGCACTCTGAGTCACTCATAGTGGGATGTGGAGTACTACGTGGTGGTAGCAGATGTGGGTCTAAACCATCACAGCTGATAGTTCATGGTAATTTTATAAGCAGGGAATTTAGTGTACTCCAAGAGGAGCTTGAGAGGCTGTGTTGTGGCAAATAATCTGCCTCAAGAGCAGTGTTCACACATAACTCAGTGGAATTACATTGAGATTTATGCCAACCCTTTCCCCCCTTTGACCTCAGTGAGCTCTTTGAATCATAGTTGAGTCAGCTGTGACACTAGAAAGTGCCCCTTTGTTTTTCTGTATTTCTGCAATTGGGGACAGCATGCAGAATGTGTGCTGCATGATTTAAAGAGATGTATTCTGGCTTTTGATGCTGCTTCAATGTAACCTGTTGCTGTTGGAGTAGTCCCAGGAGGATTGTGTTGGTGCTTGCATAATTTGCAGAGGAGGAAAAGCATGCAGATTTCTTCTGCCTTTCTCACAGAGGATATTATGCTTGTTTGGATTGTTCACATAAGGAGAAGTAAGCATTTTGTATGGAGACCTTATTTGTGAAGTGCTTCAAAAAAAGTTCTGTGGAACTATTATGTAGAGACTGATTTCTGTGAAGAAACCAAGTCCCCTGTGTAGGGAGTTCTTGTTGTCTTAACCAAAGACAAAAAATATTAGCAGTGCCTTGAGTAAGTTCAGGGAAAACCAATAAGAGCAACTTAATGATTTGTTCATAGCTGAGTCAGTGGGTAGCTGCTCTCAGCTGTGGGTTGGCTCTTTCCAAGGCCATACTAATTCTCTAAACCTGAGGATTTTTTGTTGCTTTGACTGTGTGACTATTGACTTAGTAGTTTTTCATTCTCAACAGCAGGAATTTTTTGTCATTGAAATAATTTTGTGGGGGAAGAAGAAAACCCCAATCACAAGCAACTTCATTTCTAACATTATCATTGCATGCTCTTCAAAATGTTCCTGGTGTTTCCCATAACCTACAAACACCTTTTTTGGGTAGGTTGTTTCTGTGACCCTACCTCAAGGACAAACTTTTCTTGTGCTGTGAAGTCATAACTTTTACCTAAAGGGACACAAATATCTGAATAATATAGCATTCTATTCTATGTAATCCTAAATCACTGGACAATTTGGAAACTCTTATTGAAAGTTTTAGGGTATTTTTCCAAATATTAAACAGGTCAAAAAGAAATGGAGAGCTGAAGAGTGTGGCTGTGTTCTTAGCTACTGATGTCCAGAGGTGTCTCAATGTTTGGTTCACCAATGGCCTTTCTTTGTATGTGGAAGAGTATGTCATTTATTCAGTACCTATTTGTTATGGCTGCCTATTGAGAACAGCATTGAAATGCAGTAACTCATTTTGCTGTGAATGAGGGGAAGAAAGCCTTTCAACATGAGGTTTGTTATTTATTAGAGAATAGAGCCGTACAAATTATTTTATGAATTCTGATTAGGAAAGCATTTTTAGTTGGTATACTGTTTGCCAGCTTCTGAAAACCCTCTTGTAACACAGTGGTCACTAATGAATAGGTTTTTTAATAGGTGATTATACATAGTTGTGTGCCTGGTTCAGTTTGTTTTCATTATGATTGGTCAGCTAACTAGGGTAGGATTGGACTTCTAAATGCAGTTGCTAGTTTTCAGTGCCTTGGTGTTTGAAGCTTCTGCTTTTCACAGTGTTGTCCTGTCCTCTTCCACCCCAAACCCCAATGTCACCTAGGTTGCTCTGACAGGTAAATATCCATAATTTTGATGAAATATATTTAAGATATATTGTTTAGGACCCC
>VZRH01004833.1:1992976-2035280 GCA_013397555.1 Urocynchramus pylzowi
AGAAAATATGGCTGGCTATATGTGGCATCATTTCCTATGTCTTCATGGAATATGAGGAATATAAATAGTATTCCTAAAAAATCTACATTTTATGTTATTTCTCAAACTTTGTTCACAGTGTGCCAGAAATATTTGGGCATGCCTGAAAGCTCTTTAAGAATTCAGGGTGTGTTCTGCTTTTCACAAGCCTCATGATCCAGCCTGTGTCTGTCATGCTTTACTCTAGCAAATTAAATTTAAGAATACACTTATATTAAAGAGATCTGGCTATTAGCTTTCTGCTAGTTTTCCTTGAAAGCTATACTTTTGCGACTTTTGAGAAGGGCTGTTTTGAGGTTGGGTTTGGAAGGTGGTGTTTAGAGATGGTTATTCCTGTGGCAGTTTGATACCTTAACAAGTAAATCATGTGGAGCCTATGAACTGTAAATTAAAAAATCTTGACTCTCTCTGATTTCTTTTTTAATTTCTCAGATGAGCTTAGGATCCATTTACATGAGCGAATCTACTACCTCTGTAAATCCATTTTTTTTAATGTGTCACCATTTCTGTAAGGAAAAGCACTTTGCTCTTAAAATGGAACTTCTTTTTTTTTTTTTTTTTTTTTTTTTTTTTTTTTTTTTTTTTTCCCCAAAAATTTTTTTTTTTTTTTTCTTTTGGTGTGTGTNAATGATATCACTTGTTACCTGTCTGGTGTTAGCTAATCAGCAGGCTTTGACAACCACTGCTCCCTTCCTTCAGCTGTGGAACTGTGTGTATATTGCCCATACAGCTGTTTCCAGCTGCCCTGGGGAAGGCTGCAAGGCCACTTGGCAGTGGCTGTGTCCTTGGCTCAGGATGTGTGCAGTTGTGGGGATAATTGTCATTGCTCCAGGGTCATTTGATAAACCTGAACTCAGAGAGAACAAGAGAAGGTCCAAAGGATTGAAGGTCAAGGTTTTAAAAGGCTTAGATGGGATATCTGCAGTGGGGTGACCTTGCTTGCAGGGGGGAGGTTGCAGAAAAGCTGAGTGGCTTTAATGTTGGACCTATCCAGGCCCCAGTGGGCAGCTGCTTCCTGCAGCAGCTGGGTGTGTGAAGCACCTTGAGGATTCCTGTCTGCTACAGCATGTTGGCTTGTAAAAGCAAATGATTACATGTTCTGGGTACCACAGGCAGGAGCACCGTTAAAGAAATGCTCTGCAGGGGTTTGAATACAGCAATCACTTGTTCGAGTACTTTATATTTAGGTCTTAATGAGAAAATGACTGCATGTTAAATCACATAAATCTGCTAAGGGAGAAAATGATAATTTTAGGATGATCTTTGGAGTGGATGTCTATTTTGTCAATTGCAGAGATGCTACCTGAAGTTAAATATGCTTTGGCAGGTGGTCATTCTTTAACTGTGGTATTTAAACTAGTTGAGTTACTGTTTCTTTGATTATGGCAGCTGGCAGATATTAATTATCATTAACAGCTGTAGGTTACAGATATACCCATGGAAATAGCCATGTATTTCTCACTCAATAAGAATTTAACATATTTCTACTTGCCTCATGGGGTTGCTAAAGCCTTTTCATGATGAAGGACTGAGTTTAGCTTTTCTTTTTCTTTTGTAGCATGACAATAGAGCATTTGAGAACTGCTTTTTCCTAAGGGTAGATCAAAAACCCTATATAGAGATTCTTAGTTATTCTCCATCTCTAGAGGTTTGTAAATGAATTTTGTAGAATTCCATGTGCCTAATTTCTGTGAAATTTCACAGAACTTTCTTCTGTCCAAATTGCATTTAGATATTTGACCAGAGAAAGATTAGTGTACTTGTGCTAAGTTGAGAAAAGCTATATCGATTTCTACCAAGTAAAGATTAAATTTAAGCAGTCAAATATTTTCAGTAGGTTTAAATTTTTTTTAAAGAAAAAATTTAAAACCTGGATACAGGTTCTTATCACTCAGCAGTGAATGTTTTTCTTGCTCCCATACATGCTCATCAGAACCTTCAGAATTGTTCCTACTTATGCTGCTACCTTTCTGGGTTTGTGACAGGTGCAGTGCTTCCAAAAGAGAAAAAAGGAGCAAGATTCACTTCTTTGCTGCATCCCAAGTGGTTTTTTGGGTTGGCAACACCCATTTGTTCCTGAGGGTGTGAGTGTTGGATCCCCAGCTGTAAAAATCAAAGTAATGCTTGTTCTGAGCATGGTGTAGCTGCAAGTTGTATGGTTGGTCCCACATTGTTTTTAAGACCATGAGGTTTAACCTTAAAGATCCCAGCAAACATCCCTTTGGCAACTGCCAGTATGAAAATAAAATCTATTACATGCATTTTCATTTAAGTTAAAGCTGCTGTTTTTCCTGGCTCTGACTGTTTTTTCTGCCTTGGTAGGTTTTTGGATGGCAGAGCTAGGCTTAGGGTTTCTAGGTATCTGTGACCATCCAGTCTGGCTATTTCCAGCACAGATACAGTGATGCTGCTGGGATTTTCAAAGCAGTAGCAGTCCTCAGGTGCCACTGCCCTTGATGTGGTGTGCTGTGCTTAAAAGCCACATGCAGGAAGGCATGTGCAGATTTTCTATAAATGCACCCCAAGATCTGGGCATGTTAGAATACCTGTCAGGTGTTTGGGAGCAGGAATTTACTACAGATAACAAAAGCAGGGGAATCATAACCATGAGTATGAGCATCTCTCCACAGGCCATTGCTGTTTTGGAAACCTCTGGCACTTCCTTGCAAATTCAGCTATGTGTGTTCCTCACCCAAACAATTGCCTTTTCCTGGCCTCTAGCCATTCCTATTTGTTGAAAATGTGTTATTTGAATTTCTTGTGATCACCTTTGTGCTTTCCAAAGTCTATGCAATGTAATCATATATTAAAATTACGATTGATGTTTTGAAGCTGGCAACCTAGAAAAGGGGCTGAAAGGGTGGAAGAGTTGACTTCTTAGAGGTGCTTCTTGAATGGGTTTTGGTGTCTCATCAAATGTGGTTTTGTGTGTGTAACTGTAAGCTTCTTAATATGATCTAATATCCCAGAACCAGATCTTAAATCTTGACATCCTTGGTGTTTTAATATGGCTGAAACACCTGTTTAAGGGTTGTAGTATCATTTTTCTACAGCACTTTCATATGGAAATAGATCTGTCCTGGAAAAAATTAATGGTGTTATCTCTGGAATCAAAGTATTTATTTTCTTGATTTAGATTCTCTTTTTAAGTGAAGTTTGGTCTCTCCTTTTTTCCATGTCAGTGTGTGTCTTTAAACTGTTAATTACACTGACCTTTTGCTGGACAGATGGCTAAATAGCTTGCAGCAGTTGTAAACCCTCCTGTACTGCCATGCAGTGTTTTCATTATGTTCATAAAGCCATCAGGTTATAGGGTGCTTTTTTTCAACCTAGTCCACGTTCAGTCATTTCACTTGAACGCTGTCACCATTCATATTAAACAATTCCTGATCTAGTTGGAAATGCCTGCCTGTAGCAGTTATTCTTTGTAGCATCTCTACAGGTGCTTTTGCTAATAAGTGATTGCTTCCATGTGACAGGAGAATGGCTGTCCTTGTAGTTAAGGGTAGTGACTGCCAGGCCTTGTGTATAAGCTCATGAATTAATGCCACATGTTTTTATTTCCTTCTAATTTAATATTACCATTGAAAGCGTCATCGTTTCAAATCCACCTTACACCTGCTGTGCAAGTTTATTGTTATTCACTGTCCTACTGATTACTTTCCTGCCTCACAATTTTATTTCATTGAGGGTGTGAGTTTAAAATATTTCTGAGTTTTGGTATGCTTCACCAAGGGTTTACTTGTTTGCTACAAATCCTGCCAAGAGGCATGTCTGGTAGCCTACATCTTATGAAAGAGTTTAGAAATCTAGGCCTTCAACTAATTACTGTGATGTACAGAATATAGTGGAACAGCTTAAACCTTTCTTTTTTGCCATGAAGTTTTTGTTCTGTAATGGATTTCTTAAAATCAATTGGGAGACAAAGTTTCATTCCCGTAAAAGGCACTCTAAATTTCATTTTGCAATTTTAATAAAATGAAAACCTCAGGATATTTGAAAGGAGAAGTTTTCTGGAATCGCTTGTTTTGGAATAATGAAGATGTATGACCAGGTTATAGGTACCAGATGCTAAGCTGAATTTTCTCTCTGTTATAGCAGACCAGGGCTTTGATTTCAGATGTGTTCACCCTTGAGCATCATTCCTATCCAAAGGAAAGAAGCTTTCTGGAATTGTGGTAGAATGCTGATAGGGCTCAGACATGCAGAAGGTGCAGAATTCTGTAGGCCATGCTCATGTGACTACTGAAAGCTCTGCTGAGGCATCTTGGGGCTAGAAAGTGGAAGAGGAAGCTGGCCTCAGCTGTAGGGCACAGCAGAGAGCCCAGCAGGACTGTGTCAGGCATCCAGCAGCACTGAGGGAAGGCAGCCTTTGCCCCACCTGGGCCAGGGCTGCTCCAGGACTGTGCTGGCAGTGGCCACCAACTCCTTGTGCCAGCCAGAACCCCTGTAGAGTGGTGGCCTTGGCCAAGTTCACAATATAATGGATCAGAGGGCTTGGAGGCTCTATGCTTCTATAGAGTCTCTATATTTAAAGATACTTGAATTTTATTATCCATTTTATGTTCAGGATAACTGGATGCAATTGCTAAATCAGGTTATATCAGCCTTGCCCAACACTGGCTGAAAATGACAGGACTTAAACAGTAATACATTAAGTGTCAGGATTTGTAAGCTCATTTTATAATGATATAAAAAATAATAATAAAAAAATCTGTGTTTTACAATATACTGGTACTTTTTTTTCCCCCCTTGAAAATATTGTCCTTATTGGCTATCAAATTAAACTGTAGTTGAAGAGAAGCCATTAGGTTTGTGTTTCCATTTTCAAATCTAGTTTATTTTAATAAAGAGGAAATCAACAGAACATATGCTAACAATATTTTTATTAATTATTTGCAATGAACATTTGTAATTTTTTTTGAATTGAAGGAAAAAAAAAAGACAAAAAGTCACAATAGCTCTGATTGTTTTCTTAGAGAAAAAAAAAAAAGAAAAGAGGGGGAAAATGAAGCTCCTGTGGAGATAATTTAAGCTGAAACATTTCTTGTGCTCTTGAGATGAGCTGCAGAAAGCAAATTATGTGAAAAAAACAAAGGGGGAAATGTCATGTGTCAGCTCTCCTCATTTTCTTTTTGGCTGCATGCTCAGTCTCTAAACTCATATTAAGCTTTGCCATGGCAACAATATCAGTGAGGTGTTTTCCAGTCCAGAGTGCACTTCTTGCTGCAGGTTTAGGGAGTAGAAATTTGGAAACTGTTTGTCTGTAATCTTATACTTCACTAAACATGAGACTTTGGAAGAAGTGGGTATTCTGTGTGACCAGAAAGGTTAAAAAACAAACAAAAAGTCTTTCAAATAAGCAAATGGAATCAACTCTGCATTAAAAATGCTTTACACTTTTTCCTATGGAAAATATTACAGATATGGCATGCTTGGAAGGGCATGGAAACAAGACCAAGCTGTGGGTTCTCTGATATTCCCTACTGAAGAGAAGCACAGCAAAGCATTGTTTAGAGCACCAGACTGAGGATCAAAAGGGTGGCAGAAATCCAGGTAGAGAACAGCTGGTACTAAAGAATTTAAAGCTGTTTAGACACAGGAGTTTTCTATGGACAGGGCATTGTATCATCTTAACCTGAATTCTTGCCTTGTATCACTCTATAAAACCTGGGAAGGCAAACTTTGAAGAGGCAAGGATACAGCTCCTACCTGCAAATGAACTCATGCTGAAGCTGTAATAATATAGAAATATTCCTTTTTGCTGCCATGTCAATTCACTTAGAAACAGCATTAGAAATTAATTATTTCAGTATCAATTGTCCTGAAATTTTGTAGAAAAAAAGCCAAGGTTCCTTTGTTTTCAATGTGTACAACACTGTTTTGGTGACAAATCTCCAAAACACAGCACCACACCAGCTACTCTGAAAAAAATCAACTGTACCCCTGACAAATCTAGTACAGTCCTCTTCTCTCATTTGTCCCCCTCTTAGCAGCGGTGTAATGGCAATTATTCAAGGAAATATTTAGTGAGCTGAGTTAGGCAATGGAAGGATGAGAAAAAAGAAGTGTTCTTTTACCAAGACAACCATCTCCTTATGTGGGTTGCAATACATTCTCACAGATAGCTGTATCTCCATAAGTGAGGCAGGGCTGGTTCATCAAGGCCAAGCCCAACAAGCATTTCTCAGATCACAGAGCAGCATGGAAAGGGAAAAAGGATGCACCACCACAAAAAGAATTATTTTGAGGAAGAAAATGTATTCAGTGTTCGCAGTGGGGTATGATTGCATGTTTTGTTCAACAAGTACATATTGGGTTGAAATAGCAATTATTTGTTAATTTTGAAATACATTTCCTTGGTAAAAAGGAAATTATTTTCTTGTGTCTGAACTCAGAATACTGTGCTTCAGTGTAATTGAGTGTTTCTACTTCTGACTTAGCAGCTTTTTAGTGTAGGCTATAGAAGCAAATATTCCTGTTAGTGCAGCTATTTAGCTGAAAGACAGGTCTGTTTTAAGAGCTCTGGATATGGACATGAAAAATCTATGGAAAACACGTCTCATTCTGAGCTGCCATGTGCCTAAAATGTACCCAAAGGCAATAATGCATTATGCCTCTTTGAGAACCTGTATTCTCAAGGGCAAAACAAACAATAAAGACTTGTTAATCACTTTGTGATTCACTCGTAAGTAATGATGTTTAAAAGCTAGGTATACTGGTATGACTCATTAAATTAACAATTTATTCAAGCACAAAGCTCTGTCATTCTATAATATGCTTTCTTTCTAAGAATCCAAGAGTAACTGACATTATTTTGAGTAAAAATTATTACCTTTTGACATTGTCAAAACTTCTTTAAAATATTCATAATCTTTATCTTGGTTGGCATAGGTACTAATCTCATTTCTTGACTAAAATCTGCCAGCTGGGGGAGATTTGAACTTATTCACAATCAAGCAATGGAGTGGCTGAATTGTTGGAGGCAGATGTATGCTCCTGTGCCCTGCTCTGTTTTGTTTCTGATGTCCCTTCCTGAATCCTGTCAGACAGCGTCATGTTTCCCAGCCAAGACTCCTCTCCTTTGAAAAGAACCCAAGCATTTGAGCCAAAAGTTGATGGGAAGTGACAGATGTACCTCAAAGTTTACTGGTTTCTAATACAGAGACAGGTTATCACTTGAGACCATTTAAATGCATTTATTGCACTTGTAGATTCTCAAACATCTTTGTCACCCTATCAGCTGTTAGGGCTGAGGCAGCTTGTAGATATGTTGGTGGGGATTAGGGCTTCAAATATTTAGCAAATACAATTTTAAAGGTGGTTTATATAGTCAGTAGTTCAGATTGACCTTTCCAGGCAGCAGCTTCAAATCTAAGCTCAAGTTCCTTCAGAATTGTAGTAGCATTAAAAAACTCACCCCCTCCCAAACCACCATGTTTCTTACCTGCGTGTGCTTGCATGCACTTAAAAAGTCTAGTTCTACACAAGGTGTTCAGAGCAATACTGCATGCTTAAAACTGTCCTCTTTCTTACATTTAGTGTTTTATTCTTATTTTACTAGTTTCTTTGCAAGTCTGAGCTAGTTCTCCCCTGAAGAATCAAAGACATGTATTCACAGCAACAAAGCATAAAATAATTGGTGTGGCCACAGCAGAATGAGACAGTATCAGAGGCAGGAAACCTGGATTGATGGCATAGCTTAGCCTGGGTGCAGTAGTGTGATATAAGGCTTTATGATGCTTCACTGCACAATATAGATGTCCCAATAGTGCTTCTGCTAGTTTACATATCTCCATATTGCCCTTCATTTTGTGATAGAGGCATGCCTGGAAAAATATGATTGTCTGAGGTATTATTTTGATTGTATATATTTCAGTCCATGATACAGATAGTTCTAGAAAGGAGCACTGTAAAATTTTGTATTTTGGTGTTGCTTCTTCCTGGAGGGAAAGAAACTTTTGTTATTTTAACATATAAACTTTTACTGATATTATGGAATTAGATGGGGGAAAACCCTTTTTTTTTTTTTTTTTGTAGTTACTCTGGAGCTGAATGAAGGCTGTGGAGAAGGTCAAATGGGGAATGGAAACAATATTTTCTTTGAATGTGAGATCATTCTACTTCAGACATTTTTTTTTTTTTTAAACTTATGCAGTCAAAATTTAGCAAATGAGGTTGATGCCAAAGTGTCTAATTAAACAGTTTATTTTTCATAACTACTGAGGCAAATAAGAGCAGATGGTTCTCAGCACTTCAGAAGTTTAGGCTGTTTCCTTCGAGTCCTCAGTGCAAATGGAGATGACTAGCTTTATAGCCTACACTTGAAAATACTGCTCTTGCCCATTAAATACTGGTTTTAATCTATTTGCAGAATATGGCCTACAAAAGGTCTAAGTCACCTTTCTGCATGAGGGGACTCAGTGTCAGTGCAGAATCTTTTTATGGCTCCGTGCTGTTTCTCTGGCATTGTATCCCATGAGGGTGGGTCTGTTCCTCAGCCAGCACTTCCAAATGACAGACAGCTGTTGAGTAAGCCCTCAGCAGTGAGCATTCTCTTGAGTGCTCTGGTGGTGTCACTTGTATGACACTCATCAGCTGGTGACACTGAGTTAGAGCAGGATGGCAGTGAGACTGAGGCTAGCATCCCTGAGAGAACAGCAAGAGGCTGTGGGAAAGATTGAGCAGAGCAGGTTTCAGGGTGGGTGGAATGACTGATGAAGGAAACAAGGAGTTGGGGTAGAAGTTGCAATCAATTTCAAGGCAATCAGATCTATTACATAGCTCATTTTTTTTCTGCCAACAAAGAAGAAAAAATTCATCAGATGCTCTGGGTAATGTTCTAATGTTCCACCCTTGGTTCTAATGCATTTCCCATTTACTATTAACATCCCTTCTGTGATGAGCCCAGTTTAGCTTGGAAGATTTCTTCCAATCTCTGTACTGTTGCAGTGATATTAGTTCCACATTTATAAGGGCCCAGGGATTCAGGTGTGCTGATGTAGGGAGGAGCAGGGGACAAAAATTACCACCTTGTATGGCTTCTTGTGGAAAGATTTCTGAATCACATTGGAGCTTGAAATAGTATTTTAAAATTAAATAGAAGGAAAGTGAATTTTTAGCATGGATATTTTTGACTGTAGTGTATCCTGAAAATAGAAAGTTGTGGGTTTTTAATTTTTTTTTGATATCTTGTCAATACCTTGATAGTCACAGATGTTGGCCAACATTTAGGTCACACATAAGGAATCACAAATTTGACATTGGTGTATCCATTGCTATATCAAGCGAGACAGAACGAGTTGTTGTTTTTTTTTTCTTGTGCAGCTGTTTGAATATTTTTCTTTGTTTTTCTTTCTACAAATGAGAGAGGATTGTGACAAAACCCTCCTAACCTCTAGCATTTGCCATCAGCTCAACAATTCTTTTAAAAGTATTATTGAAACTTATAGCAAAGGCTAGGAAGGCACAGTGAGGCCCAGGACTGTCTATAGAGGCAGGTCACCTCATAAATGCTTAGCATCATATACAATGCATTTTATTAAGATGTCTGGTTTGCACAAAGTAGCCCAACAATAGTGAATTGCAGTTGTTCATTGCTTATTAGTAAAGGAGGCCCCTGACCTATAGTTCCTTTTTATATCCCTAAAGGTTGCATTCCTTTTTTAATAACCATTTTATGCCTTTTGAATAATAAAAGGCCTGCACTTGGCTGTGTGTGTCAGGAAAAGTGCTTTGGTCTGTTTTGGAAAAGGACAAGGGTCACTGTCTTAGTGTGAAAAATTGCCTCAGAAAGGTTCTTCTTTATATTATGCTTTTTTTTATGAATTGCAGTTTCAGGAAAGTATATAAATTTCTTCCTTGTCTATTTCTTCTTTTCACCTCAAAAAAGACAACAAAATTCAGTTTTGCACCTGGATGGCTTCCTAATTGTTGTCTCGAGCTTGTGCTGTTAACAAACCTGTGCTGGTTAGGATGGATCTCCAGAAAGATTGTGAATGGCACATATTATCTGGGCCATGATGGGGATTTTGCTTCAGCTCTGACTTTTGCTCAATAGTTGCATTCTATCATTTTATATATGCTGCATATTCCTTCAAGCTAATAAAGCTGCTCTTTGCTATGCATGACCCACTCTGTGGTGTGACTGACTGATAACTGCAGCATTTTAAACCTGGCACTACATTATTAGACCTGCTGCCAGGTCCTGGTTATTTGTCAGAAATATTTCTTGCCACTGGAACTTCAGTAAGATGGAAAGTAATTTTATAGGGTCACTGCAAACCTGTGGGATGTAAAGTGCTGGGATCCATCACAGCCAAGGCATTACCTACCAAACTTGTGGATGTGGAGATATGTGTTCCTATGAAACCCCCCACAAAAAATGCATTCCCCATGGTACTGTGTCATTCTGTCTCTATCAAATATGAAATAAATTCAGCTTTACTGTTTGCTATAAAGAAATTTATCTAGCTGCTGAGAGACTTTTTCTCTAAATATAGATACACCTTAATGTGAGGCAGGTAAGATGTAGTTTGGGGAATATAGGATGGCTATATTCCTGTCTTTGATGGAAGTGTATTATTGCTTTTCATGGGAGCTAGGTCCGTTTTGTGCTTTAAGAAATAAATATCTTCAAAGGCATCCTTATACATCTTTAAGACAAAGAGCGGACTTGGTAAATCTGATTCAGTAGTGCCTGTTAGGAGATCTAAACAATGTTAGAAAAAGCATTTTCCCATACCAGTGTGCCTTAAGTCCAAAAGAAGCCCACTGCAGAAAACACCTCTTTCCTCTGACCTCATTCTACCTCAGCTGAGATCTCCAGAGTCTGGGTCCTCTGAAATATGAAAGCAAGGAAATGTCTGGCAATGTCTTCTATACAGGGAAGTCCATCTGTCTTTTCCAGTCTGAAGCAGCCAGTCTAAAGCCCAGGCCACACTTCTTTAGAGTGGCTTATGAAGATAAATGTAGGAGTTGGTCCACTGAGGGAAACAAAGGTGAAGGAGAAATGTTTCCTTTATGCAAAGTGTGTTAAATGTGTGATTGACTCTTGTTAAGCTGTTTATTTTCCAGTATATGGAAGTGTTTTAAGAATACTTGTTATATTTTCCTTGGAAGAATGGAACTACTAACTCAGACTTCACCAGGGATGACATTTTGGGGTGTGATGACTTCTTTGTTTATGACTGCCAAGACAGGTGTGTTGAGGGCAACAAAGTTTATTAAAGAAACTCTTTTACTTTCTTCATTGTCTTAGCTTATGCAGATAATCAATAAAACAAGAAAAGATATGTTAAATAAGATGTAAAAAGCTTACAATGATGCTCTGTTCTCATTGGTGAGAGGTTCTAAGTAAAGTTTTTTACCTTAGCTGAAAAAAAAAAAGGATCTGAGTATGTTTCATATGAAATGTGACAGTAATCAAAGCAATGAAAGTTACCATGAGTTAAATAATTTGTTTTATGGTTTCTGTGTACTGTTTTTCTAGTAACTCTACATCAGCCTCAGTAGGCCCCACATCCACTCTCAGACTCAGTATTTTTTTTTAAGACAAGCATTACATCAGAAGGACTTCTCTGGAAAGAAAGTGGAGAAAGAGACGTGATATCAAGTTAAGAAGGGACTGAGAGGTCTTTGGGGGAAATCAACAATATGTTGAAATGGACACATTTCACTTGGTTGACAACTTGGTTTCTGTAAGATGACTTTTTCTTGTCTTTCATTCTGTTCTAATGTAAAAATAACAAGTTTTGAAAGGCAAGCTTGAAAATTGGCATGGCTTAGAGCTATTAATTTAATAGGTTCTGTTTATTAGTTTACAGTCATGCATAATTCAAGGTGCCAATAAATAAATAGCAGAGAGTAGGAGAATACAAAATAGAAGCTATATATGTGCATGAAGAACCTACTTATAGTAAGGCATGCAGCCTAAACCTTGCCTTATATAGGAGGAAATTCTTTACCTAATGTATGAAAATATCCTTCATTTGTTAGAGAGTATGTAAGTGTTTCTTGCACATGCCAAAGGCAAAGACCTATAGGGTGTATGGAATGTAATGTACTCATAAGCAGTACTCACATCATCCTATTAGATACTCCCAGGAACATCTAATACCAAAGTAAAAATACAAAGTGGAACAGAAATCTGTGAGTATGAAGGACTGTTGCAGAGGCAGTCATCATTTGCCTGAGATGTCTATGCTCTAGCCCAAATATGAGATTTGCCCTGCTTTTCTGGATGATTTGTTCTTGAACAGAATGGATGAAAAATAACACACTGAAAATAAAATAATTCAGTATTATTTTCCCTGTAAGTGTAGGTAGTTTTATTAGAAGTCAGTGTCAAAGACTGAGATTCAAAAATGTGGATGATTTGACTTCTGACTGTCCATTATCACATACATGAAATTGGTTTTATTTTCAGGGGTGCCAAGTGCAGAGATAAATATTTTTATTTTTATAGTTTGTAATGCATTATGGATTTTGAAGCTCCAGCCAATATTCCTCTCATTTTGCTGCAAGAACCATTTTCATGTTAAAATGGTACTCCAGTTCATGGTATTTTTCATTATAAGTGCTTAGAATCCTAAGAGTTGCAGTGCAAAATAATTATAGTAATTTGAGGAGTCTTAGTATGTGAAACAATGGCCTTCTGAATTGCCTCATGGTGGCTGGGAAAATGAAATGAATAATGTATCTACTTGAAAAACATTTTATAGAATGTCTGACCATAAAAGAGAAAGTAGGAAATAAGCCTCACATCTCTTTAGACAATAATGTCTATTTTTTGCTCTTCAGTGAGAAATAATCAGTTTGTAGTCAGTTACTAGGTGGCAGATGTTTTAAAGACACAGAACAAAGGCAGGATCCCTGTCCCAGAGACTTTATAATCTGTATACAAACAGGCAGCAGGTGGGTGCAGCAGATGTGTAAAACCAGAACAATGAGACGAGAGGGGTAAGCACTGACAGGATCAGAGCTGACTCTGGGTTGTTCAGGTTTAGAATTAAATGGTGAATTGCTGTTTGGGAAGACTTGGAAGAGTATAAAGGAGTGTTCTGGAGAATCCTAATTTACTGGGTACTTGTGCTGCAAAAACCTTATTAGCAATTCAAAGCAGAATTCAAACACAGGTTTGACATTCAGATCTCAGATCTCTTTGGTGGTTTGAGGTAGAGCTTTATGCAGTGACCTATAAGATTAACCATCAGTGTCTCAATGCTAGCAATCATTTAGATAAGATTGCAGTATGCTCTTATAATGACATAATTTGCAATTCTTACCTGCAGTTGTTTATGGTTTATCTTTCTGAACTCTGTAGTCATATCTTATCATGTGTCATGCAAAGTTTGTGTTTCTGAGTCAATATACAAAATCTGGTCAATACATAATGGAATGGAAGAATATCACATCATGTTTAGTTATTCTGTTATTATGGCCAAAATATATGGTTAATTACTTATTATTATGTACTGTTTATGCTGAAATTCTTTGACTCATTTTCTGAAGATCCTCTTTTCTGTCTCGTCACACTTCCTCCTTTCTCTTGCCATTAGACCTCTTTTCCATCCTTTGCTGAAATTAATTCAGTTTCCCTGTAAACTGTGGCCATACTTTACATTTTTGCTCAGTTATTAGAGTATTCACAAAATTTATTTTCCCTTATAGCTAGAAAGCTGTCTATTCTATCTATTTGATATTTCTGACACTCCTTTAATAGCACATAAACATATGCTTTCTAAAACAGCTGCACAATTTGGTGGTAATGCCCTTCAGTACTAATAGGACCTTTTAGCTTTGGATTTTCTGAGTAATATATGAAAAATCTGTAAAAAGTAAGCTGTAAGAGGCAAAAAAGGGGAAATATTCTGCTGCTTCCTTGGAGATGGCTTTGATGCCTTTTTAAAGCTGCAATGAGTTTACAGTTTTTTCCATGTTGTATAGTCAGTGTCACCATTCAGCAGTTAAAGCTGCCTATTGCAAGATATTCAGCATTAAAGTCTTAGAACTGTGGATTGTTGGAAGTTGAGGGAGATTATTCAGGGGAAGCATCATTCCACATTTACTCAATTTTAATGCTTTTGCTGTTGTTGGCTACTGTTGTAGGGGAGATAAGACTAAATGAGCTTCTGTTCTGACATGTTGTTACTCAGTGTACACTGATGGGAGCAGAAGTATATTTTGAAGTTATATGGGAATAGAGAGATGAAAACTTTCCTGTAATATTTCAGTTTGATGGTATTAGGGTTACTCTGTCACTTCACTAAACAGTAACATATTTGCCAAATCTAATTAATAAATAATAAAGTTATTACATGAGGGAAACCAGGGGGAATTCAAGATCTTTGAGCCGTAGAGAGAGACTTTAAGCCTGAGGGATCTGGTGTTAGGGGTGAGCTCTATGGTATGTTTGGGGAGTTTTTTTTTATTCCAAGACTCAGTTTCTTGTCTGTAAAATGTGCATCATGTTATTTCCTTCATCACTTCCCTTGTTTATTGAGAACTCAGATACACAGCTAGTTTTATTAGCCATGGCTTCAGGTGGAGCCTAGAAACTCACATTTCATTGTAATTTATATTAAAGCACAGTATTTCACCTGTTATTTAGGGCATACAACATAATCTGTGTAAAGTCTAAGGGCATGTTTTAAGATGTTTTTACAAATATTGATCTATATGCTATAATTCTAATACTAAGTATTGTTTTATTCCTGGGAGAAAATCTATGTATTCAGATCATTCAATGGGAGTTTTATCTCCAATTACTTCAACACTAAGTCTAAGGGGACATTTTCCAAGAAAGAGGTTATTGATATAATCACAGGTTGCAGGATTAGGACCTTCAGGTAAAAGTAGTCAGACTCAGTAGTTGAAATGGAACAACAGCTTTAATTCTGTGTTTCTGCACTTGTACTACTGATTCTAAACTTTAGATTTCACTTTTGGTGCAGTTTATTAAACATATGATAACAGCCACTGCACAGTCTGTTCTGTTTAGCCAGATTCAAATGCTCACAGACACCAGGCAATGAAGTGTGAGTGACTGCTTTTTTCGGGGGTAACAGCAAAAGGAAAGAAATAAAAAGCTGGTAAACCTTTTAAAGCACACATTTGGACACACTTTTAGCCTGTGTGGGAGAGGCTTTTGTATTCTCTTTCTTTGCCTGTGCACATTTATATTGGCACTTAGAAACTGAATTCCCACTCAACCCAGTGCCAGGGCTTTAAATGTATTTTTTGTATTTAAACCCAGTGCCAGGGCTTTAAATGTATTTGCAGTTTTGCACACAATTGGATATATTGGTATCTGACATGACGTTAAATTACTTGTAGTGAAAGTAACAGCTGAAGCAGATTGCTACCATGTTGAAATTACTGAGAAGTTCTTAGTTTTTATTTTATAATAGTCAAAACTTATGGAGCATGCCAGGGTTGTACCAGCCCCTTGTCCATAAAATAAAACAGAAATAATATTATTCCTTTAGGGATTTTTTCCAGGGTTTCATTATGTATTCTTATCACTTTTATTCTGTGTGGATGCATTTTATAATGTGTTTTCAGTGGTATATGATATTTGTATTCCAGTCAGTACCTACACCACACTCAGATGTTCTTTTGCAGCTGGGGATACTGCAGAGGAATTACTGGGGCTCTGGGCTGTTGGAAAACCTGGCTGGGGACATGACAGGAGAAAAAGCTGCAGTCAAGGGATTTTTGGTTATGAGGTATTGTCGGAGAGAGCAGTGAACAGGGTCTTAGGAGAGCTGGGCTTCTGATGTGCAAAATAAATAAGGAAAGCAACTGGGAAAATGAAAATGAGAATCTCAACTGGGAGACATTCAGTTTTTCCAGCTACCTCTCCCAGTAGCAGTGCTGCTTAAAGAAGTGGGATGTAGTTCTGAGGGTGGGAGGAGAAGACTGTGATGTGGAGACAGAGGCAGCTTACTAATGTGGAAGAAGCTGTCAAGCTTCATAAATTTAAATATCTGCTCCTAGTTCTGGTTAACCTTCTATGCATAGATGGTGTATGCAAACAGTGACTTTGGGAATCTCATGTGCTGGAAATATATAAACATAATATCTTCTAGAAGAGTTCTTTGCTCACAGAAACTGTCACTCATTGCCTCTTTATGCTTGATGCTATTCAAATTGAATGCAGTGCTACAGTTTCTTTGGAAGTTTCTATTCAGAAGAAGAGATCCTGGGAATGCGGGGTTACATTCATGTGACCTGCAGACTGCCTGATTTGTATTCCAAAATGGAAGAAACTGTAAGCTATACTTATTTGGAGGGAACCCTCCATCCCCCCAAATCCTCTTCTGAAAGTAGGGATATTAATTGATTAAGGGAACAAAAAATCAGCATTCAACAACTTTATTCAGAAATAATTGATTTACCAACTTTGCCTTTTGTAGTTTGAAATCCCACTAGTAAAAGTCTTCTTCAGTATGTGTTTGTGGCCCACTGGTTTAATAGGGTACCAAGAATTCCTGCTTTCTTTAAAAGATCTTTAACAGGTATTGGGAAAATGTTGCTAAAGTTGGCACAGGATGGTCTGCATTTCTGTATGAAGAGCTGTAGTCTGATGATAGGTGTTTATTCTGAATGCTTTCAAAAGGGAAGTGAGTTATTATGAGAATTGTACCCCTTGTCATTCTTAAGCAGCTAAGAATGAGCCTTTATTTTGCAGTGCTGTCAGCTTCATCGATTACTGTGCTATGTGGGGTTTGCAGTTATGTTTTGGTTGGTCTTTTTTTAAATTTTTGTTATTATTACTTTGAGCTGAGATGTTTTTAACCTTATTTGAGTATAGGAGCTTCTATAGGACCTATTTCTATCAGTGGCGCTTGTGCACCCAAATACCTTTTAAAAACTGTGATCCAGGTACTTTTATGTTTCTTTAAGTTTTTGAATGCCTTTACAAATAGGGTTTTAAATGCCTACTTAGCTCTGTTCCGCTCCCATCTTGAAGTGCAGAAGCACAGGAAACTCCTGGAGTGTGTTCTCAGGGAGATTGCTGTGGCTGTCTCATCAGGGATGCCCTAGAGCCCTCTTAAATGCTTACTGAAGTCGATGGAAAGAATGTCTTTAACCTTGTAAGCTTTTTATTTAGCTATGAGTTTGTTAGGCCTGTGGCTGTCACTTCATTTTATATTTGTACAGTTTTGGGCACCACAAGACTATTCTTCATTGATCTCTGGGCACTGTCACAGCAATATGCAGTTACCTTAAAATAATATATTAAGTGTTTCATTCATTATTTATCGTATCTCATTTCAGTTGTGGTACTCACTTGTGTGCTAACAATTTAGAGTGAGACAGGCAGCAGACAAGTTCAGCTTTCTGTTTCTACTCTGGCAACCTTTGGGATCTAAAATAAAGCATTTTTGTTGTCATAAGGTTGCAGTTTTGGAAATCCATGAAACCACTGTATTTCCTTTTACTATAGGCTGGAATTAAAGCAGATTGTGTAACATGTCATCTAAGTTGCAGTGGCCATTGGTTCTAAGAAAGGGATGAATGTTGTGGGAATCTCCTGGAAGCAGATGTGGGTCAGGCTCCTGGCCTGTGCAGGAACATCTGGAGCAGTGGGTGGTTGGCCATGACTCCTGGGCACTGCTACACAATGTGTACTGCTCTAGAGAATATTGTCTGTGTTGGGAATAGTGTGCTGCAGTGGAAGAGACTGGGATTGAGGAAGATGTTATGCTCCTGCTCTGTAACAGAAGCAAAATGCATCGCCTTGATTTTTCTAAGAACAAATGCTCCTTCACAGACAGCAGAAGAGTAGACTAGAGCAAATGATTCATAGAAACTCCTGAACTCCCTCATGTTCTCTCCTCCCTCATTCTCATTCTCGCAATGGGAATGTAAAAAACTCCTGTGGGGAAAGCTAAGTTTTGTGCCCATGCTCCTGTAAATTTTGGCAGCTTGTAGAGAAGATCAGTGTCTGTTATGCTGTGTAGTAAGATAGGGAGAGAAGACTGAAAAGCTTAGAAAAGGAAGCATGTAAGGCATGACCTTCAACAGTTTAATATGCATAAACTTACAAACTGCTCTGGAAGCAAGGGGTCAGACTCCAAATGCTTAGTGTGTTCTTGGGCTGTGTGCTAAAATAGCTGTGCATCTAGCTGACCTGACATGCAAGACTGTGGTTGAGGCTTTGTTGTGCTGGCAGGCAGTAAAGGCCCTTTCAGTGGCTCAGCTGCCTCCTGGCAGTGGGATCTGGCTGTGAAGTCAATAAGGCTGCATCCATTCACAGCCCAAATCTCCCATGGATTCAGGCCTAGGCCTTCCCCATAAGCCGGTAGGACTTTCTACCTGGATGACTTTTTGGCTCTCAGATCTTGTACATTTCATTCAGGCCATTGTGAGCATCCACATCCATTGTACTGAACCACATGTGTCTAAGCAGGTAATGCAAGATGTTTGCACTTCACTTCTGCAGCAACTTTGCAGTGCTCAGCATCTATTTGTAACTTGAGTCTGACACAATCCCCTATTATGCATAATAAGGATGTTTCCATAACACCTTGAAAGTATGCTCAAAGTGCTGGAAAAACCTTAACAAATACATCCAAATAACGCTTTTTTTCAGCAAAAGAAAAGAGAAGCTGAAACAGTTCCTCAAATCTCCCAAGAAAGCAGGTTTTAAATATTTGGAATTTCATGGCCCTTGGGGTCTGCTGTCAGTGTTTTTTGGATACCAGAGTTGGCAAGAGGGTTAAAAAACTTAGAGTCCACACTCAGGTAACGGTACTGCTTCTAACATGAGATCTGCTTTTTCTTGGTCTAATTTACTATCCTACTAGTGGGAAATAGTTGTGTTGTAATGATACTGGTAAGTAATATCTGGTTTCATGTGCTGATCATTAAATTTCTGGATATTTTTCTCTCTGCAGTTTCTGCATTAATTAACCCTTTAACTTCTGTAAATGAGCTTAGGCTCAGGGACTGAGCTTGTGGCATACTGCTCTCTTTAAACTGGGCTTAAACAGGCACAATATTGAAGAGCAGCTATCCTTTGATTGACTAAATAGACAGCAGTATTAAAAGTACTGTTAGATTTTTCTGCTTATCTCAGAAAATAGAAATTATGTGAAATTACCTTTTAATATTTGCTTCTCCCTTTATATTTATGAACACCTGGTCACAGCTAACATAAGGGTAAAGTTACCAAATTCTGCCTTCTATTACCTTCACCCAGCTTCTGCAGGGGAAAGAGAGTTCAAAGCTTTTATGTAAAAGTGAATGGTAAAACATGCCTGAAAATCGCCCTACTTTTGAAATAAAAGCAAGACATAATGTTGGTGGATCTGGTAAATAAAAGCATGCATAAAACCCCACTGCTGTGCCCACAGTTTTTCTCCCAGTTATAAAATTCCCTGAACTCCAGCAGGTGGCAGTGAGCAACAGTCTGAAATTTGAATGCTGCAAAAATGAAGAATGATATCCACCACTGAAACTTAAAAGATACTGGATTCACTTAGGAACTAAATGACACAGATGTGGCAGGTACCTGAATACATCTAAACAAATGAAACACATTTTTCACAGACTGGTAGCTTCTGAGGCAGCCCTCAAAGGTGACATTTTCCTACTCCCTACATCGCCTCTATTTTCTCCCTGGGCGGGTGCTACAGCTTTATGCTGTGATGCAGTGCTGTGGAGACAACCATTGTTGTCTTTACTGCATAGAAAACAATTCACTCTGTTAGATTAATAGAAATGCAGAATGTGTTTTGAATAGCTCATTTTACATCTAGGCCTTTTTTCATGGAAGGCATAATGAATTGGATTGGGATAGGCAATTTAATTTATTACAGCTGTCAGACAGTGAGCACTGCTGCACTTGATTTGTTTTGGTGCCTCTTGCAGGTTGCTGCCGAGGTGGTTGTCATTACACTTCATTTTGTGAACTACTCAGGTGGGGGAAACATATAAAGGAAAAGGTTACTGGGCAGGAGGGGAGCAGAGCTTCCTTTTCTATAGATGTGAGGAAAGCACTAGGGGAAAGTAATATTCTGGTTAAGCTCTTTTGTACTGAGGTATACATTGAGCCATTGTTTAATTATATGACATTAGTGGTTAAATCAAGACCTAAATACATCCAGTTGTTCCCTGGTATAGTTTACCTTGCTCTGTAGGGAGGAAATAAATACTTTCTGTAATGAGCAAAACAGAACTGAAAGCCAGATTTAGTGACTGATTTTTTATTCATTTGCTTACCAGTCTAAATATAAAAATCTAGGTCTTGAGTGCTACTGACAAATAATGACATCTGTGAGTGTGGAGGTCCATTTTCTGCTTCTGCTCTTCTCCAGCTAGGGCATCTGGTCTTCCACTGTAGGGGATTTTTGTGCTTGAGGTGTCCTGAAAGGTCACTGATTTTTAAGGATCCACACAAACTCCCTGAGTCTTACATTGCAAGAGACTGCAAGTGAGACAAACTGTCTTGCAGATGTAGCGACTTGTAACAGTGCCTCTTACCTAATTGCAGTTGGATTAACTTGTCCTCCAGAAAAAGGAGGTGGGATTTCTTTCCCTTCTGTCTGGACCCTTCCTGAAAGTCAGTGTGAATGTGCTCATTAGCCCATGCCATAAAAGGAGCCTACACCTATTCTTAGCTAGAGTTCCAGTGTGCTTCAGCTATACTTGTCCTGGAAGGAGCCTGGCTTAGCTTCAGGGGATAAAGGTGAGGTCTAAAAGAAGAAGGAATATGCTTCCTTCTCTCCAGTCAAATTTAGGGGGGAAGGGGTGAATAAGAGCTGCTTGGCTTCTGCTGTATGTCGGGTACTGAAGGAAGCACTGCTGCACAATGGTGCTGGGAAGTGAAACGATGTCCAGGAAACCACGAGGTATCAACTATGGTGGAGCCCCTTTGGTGGGATGGTGAGATGTGACTGAACTTTATTAGCACAATGTAAAACTCCCTGAAGGGGTAGAAATATTTTCTTTGGTTCTTAAATTATCTCTCTGAAGATTAGAAGAGATTTTTGTAGTCCTTCATGTAGAAAAGGAAGATTTTAGATGTCATTTGAGTTGATTTTTGTGGATTAAATAGAAGCAGAAAAAAATCCTGTGGCTGGAAAAAGAGGGGACTTAAAGTAAGCCCTTTCACTTTGGCGTGCTCATAGCATTTTCAATATTCCAGTTTTACTAATTTTCTCATTTATATATGTAAAAATGACAAAAGA
Organism: Urocynchramus pylzowi; assembly: GCA_013397555.1. Lineage (NCBI taxonomy): Eukaryota > Metazoa > Chordata > Aves > Passeriformes > Fringillidae > Urocynchramus > Urocynchramus pylzowi. The sequence goes on from VZRH01004833.1 coordinate 2,014,216, forward strand.
TGCAAAGGGTAAATCACTCAAAATAAAACAAAAACCTTCTGGATTTTTTTGAATAAAATCTTTCAGATTGAACAAAAAGAAACGTAGAGGGGTTTAAGTTCAATTTAAGATAGTGTGCTTTGGTTCTGTTACTTAGTTATTGTCATGGAAAGAAATAAATATAGAATAAGAGAAATACCAATCAAACAGCTTAGCTTGCTATGTAGCAGTGCATTTGTTTTAATCAGGTTAGTTTGTTATTGAGAAAGGCATTGCTCCTGTGTAGAGTATCAATATAGGTAATGTATTTATTGGCATCCTAAGGAGCTGGTTATGAACCTCAGGGAAGGGCAACCCTACTGCTTCCAAATGTAAATCGAGCAGTTGGTCCTAAGTGCATAACCAGAGATGGACAGGTATTGGAGCACTTAATATACCAAAAGTCCTTAGTCTTAAGGACTAAGTAATACTCCAGTGGTACCAGAAGTTCTTAGTCTTTCTGTAGGTATACACACCTTTCCTGCCATGACTGAGTGCCAGTGCCCTGGAGAAAAATAAAATCCTCCCTTTTTGACTCCTCTTAAAATTCTAGTTATACACTGAGACCAGTGAGAACTCTTCATTCCCCTGGACTGAGCCATGAGAATCCCTGCATTTGAGATGAATTAAGTTTCATATCATGGTATGAAAAATGAAAGTGCCTCAGCTCTAACTCCAGATGCTGCTTTTTCAGTTGCTGGAGAGGTGGCTGCCTCAGTGACCTCTCCTGCCATTACCAGTGCATCCTTCCTGAGTGATGGATTGAAAGGTGCACTTTGCAGCTTCACATGTCAAAACAAACGAAGCTGTTTCAGTCTTTGAATACAGCAGCCAGTCTGAATGTGAAAAGGGAATTTTAAAAGATGACTTATGCCACTAAGGTCATCATGGTGAACAGAGCTGAATGTTCTTTTCATAAACTGGAATATTGTGAGAAGGACAGTGAAGAGCCCAGCTCCTGTGTTATATTCTGGCAGTGCACTGGTGCAATGAATGTACCGCTGTGAGTGTGCAATTCAGCACAAAACAGAATCTGGACAGAGTTACACTGGGAAGAATTGATTTATGTCAGCTTCAAATACACCTAGGTAGTCTGTGTTTAAAATTTTTACTGGATTCGAGATTTTGGATGTTGTGGAGATGGCAGGTTTATCACCAAGTTGCTATGGATTAAAAAATCCATTTTGAAACACACAACCCAACATTTTGTTAGGTGTGAGCTCCCATGCATGTGTTCCACTGCAGTAAGCTGGAATTTTTTTCATGAATTTACTGTCAGTTTGACACAACTGTCTTTTGGGAGCTGGTGAGATTGTAGAGGTGGCATTTTGTCCTTTTTTAAAAGTGAAAGAGAGCATTCTAACCTAGCTGATCAGTGAAGTGGCACGTGAGGAGACTGCGCGATGAATCCTAAATACAGGGACAATAATAGAGCTGGGTAGAAGTAGATATTATTTTTGACATGTTGCATATCTTAAAAGAAAACAACACATTTAAAAACTTTGTAGTTAAAAAAGTTTTAAACATCTATCAGATGGATCCACAGCTTGAATTTTCAGAAAAATTAAAGATAATTATTTCTTTGTAAACTTAAGAACATGTTTTTATATGGCAGATTTTATACAAGCAGTTTCTAAGTGGTGCCTAACACTGTTAAAAAGGTAAATTTAAATTTTCCTCTAGAATTAAATTAAGAAAAAAATTTTTAAGAGGTACTTTGATTTATGACTAATTGTCTGCCTTGTTTCTGTCTTAATTTTAGCTAAATGTTTGACTCACAGTAGCCAATAAATGGGCAACTGACTATCATCTTGTTCAGTCTCTGATTTGATAGAAACTTATAATAACCTGTCTCAACTGCAGCTGTCTGTTGCAGTGACTCACTTGTCTTTTGAGTCTTCCCAGCATGTCTTCTTAGTTTTGCACTGACAACATCTGAAAACCTCTCATCTAATCCAAATCTCCCATGCTTTTTAAGATTTTTCACTGTACTTGCAGAATTGATCTTTGGAAGAGGGCTTCATTTTGGTGTGGATGGAGCATGTTTCTATTAGTTTTGTTCTATGGAGCTGTGTACATGGGATATTTTTGTTTCTATCATTGTTTATCTCTTCTGTTGAGCTCTTTGGTAATCCCTGTTGTGTCTTTCACTGAACTTTATGCATCCAGCAAAATAAAACTGAGTGGGCAGAATCCTGCACAACATTAGCAGTGAATTCCAAAAATATAGTTCAGTAAGCTCTTAGTCATCAAAAACCTATATTTTCAGCATATTATAAATTTATTTATTTGGGTACAACAAATCTTACTTTAGCACCTTCTTGAATTGGTATTTGAAAAATAATAGAGATAGATAATACTGAACAAAGAATTTGTTTGGCTATGTTACAGAAACTGCGTGTTTTGGTTTATTAATTATTGAGACTATTTGTAAGTGGAGATAAATTACATGATTAATTTTAGACACACTAAAGGAGGAAGCCAAGGACTGGTTGGAGATTCTGCAAGCCTGCTCACTGCGCTCCTGTGAGCAGCTGCTCTGATGAGGAAGACACAGATGCTTTAATTCTTCAAGTTTTTAAAACTATTTATCCTGTATGAGAGTGCTACGCACCAGAATGGGTTTGGAGATGCTTCTTTATTTCTTGTATTTGAGAAATAGAGTGATGGGATAGGAATGACCCTGAAGCCCTCAACATGGGTTCTAATTAAAGGGGTGCTTGGATTCCAGTCCAGAGAAAAATTACATATGCATCTGGCAATTATATCAGAATTTGAGAGTATGGGGTCCCAACCCATATCACTGAAGATTTTGAATTGCTCGCTGAGCAGCACTGTACTCCTTTGAGTTGTTTCTTTGTGTACAGTCCTTAACTTAAAAAAATTAACATGAGAAACACAAGGTTACAAATAACACAAACTAGTATTCAGAGAAGTAGCTGTGTGGTTTGCTTAATTTATCTTTGAAGAAGGTGGGAATTAGTATAGAAGTATTGATGTCTTTCTGGAGTTAGCTTCTATAAGCTGGAGTCTCCTTGAGGGCCTGCTGAACTTGCTGCTCAAGCCTTAGAATTACAAATATTGTGAAATGAGCATCTAAGAGAATTTGATTGCGTAATCTCATGTTCAATGCTTTCTGAATGGTCTGATAGGCTGGTTGGGCTCAGGTTGTGTGAAGGAACCTGTAGTTCATGAGGAAATCCACTGTGCTATTATCTGGCTGAAGTGGTATTTTAGTGATGGGTTAAGATGATGAGCAGATGGGGGAAGAAGCATTGAGTATCAAGAAGGAAGGTGGGGTGAATCCAATTGGATTTCATTTTCTGTTGCTCACAGTTGTGGCCCATCTGCTACTCTCATAAAAAGAAGAGGTTGGCTGCTGCAGATGCTTGTGTTGCTGTAATTAACAGTGCAGTGTGATCTGAAGAATTCAGTCAAGTGCAGCAGGATGGGTGCCAGTCAGGCTTGGCTTTTTTGGCTAGCTGACATCTTATTGTAAGTGACACTTTCATTAGCTCATTTATTGCACCACTACTTCTGTAAGTGATTGTCAACTAGGAGAATATATCAGGCTGTTTACAGCAGCAAGGTGAGTCAGGATTTTTTTAGCCTTCTCCCTTTTTATGAGGAAGACTGACAGTTGGTCCCAGCCAGTATCAGATTGATGGCTGCATTGAAACCATTTCCTGTCACTTTTAAACTGATGTGGCCCCTGGGTGGCTGGAGGATTGAGTGGGCACAGGAATTGATTGTACTAACTCTCTAGTCGGGTTTATTTCTGCATTTGCAGATATGATGCTGTTGACTAGTTTTAGGAGTTATTTTATATCTCATGTTTGAATTACTCAGCTGCTTTTTGCCAGAGGCTTTTTTCTGTAGTTAATTATAGGATTATAATTGCCAATTAAGTGATAAGCCACAAAAGAGTTTGTGTTCCTGAACTGCTGGTGCATGCATTCAGAGTATTGTGCAGCACAAGTAGCATAGGAAGTGACATAGGATGCTTATGGCTGTTTTGTACAAGACCTAGTTTTTCTATAATATACTGTGTATTTAAAAAAGACAAGATGTGGAAAGAAGGTAGGATTTTTTTGTGGACAGTGCAATTACAAATGATACCAGAAACAGGAGGAGGTACAGAATGATTTTAACTTTCTTCACCCTCCCAAGTCTCCTTCCCTTCCCTGCTCTGAGTCAGTCCTTCATTGTGGTTTAATTTCAGTTTGGGCCACCTGGGGTGCAGTTCTGTTCAAAATACTCTGTTAAAGTGGATATGCTATATCATTCTTAGGTTAAATTACAGTGGTAAGAAATGAAAGTAGTAGAGGCATTTTCTTTAAATTGTTCTTTATGTTCTTTAAAGATCTGTTGCAACAGCTCCAGCTGAGATTCTCCAGAACAAATCAAAATTGACTGTTGTCTAGCATCAAAAATAGTGTGATTTAGCTGAAATGCTTATTCTGAATTTGTTTCTTCTCCAAGGCAGCAGAGCAATTTAACTGGAGTATTGCATTGGAGGAACGTGGAGTTTCTTGATTGTTTTCATAGCACAAGGTGGGAAAATAGCTTTCCTGTCCTCTAAATGTTTTAGACTTGACAATGTGTTAATCTGCTTCTTGATCACAAAGAGGTGCTTTATCTTGACAGAAAATGTTAAGGGAAAACTCTGTTGTGAGAAACTTGATACAAATGAGTTGCTTTTTGTGTGTGTGTACAATAATGAAAGGTGGAGTGAGGAGAATATTTGTCATTCAAAAGAGTAGAAATTTTCTTTTCTGCAAGAAAGAAAAGTAAGCATGCAACTTTTACTGAGGTGGAATGCTTCGGTTGTTTCACTTCATTATGAGCAAAATCAATACTAACAAAGTTAAGTTGTAGTAGTGTGATAATAAATTCACATCCTGATTTAACAGCTAGCCTTCAAAGGCAGGATGCCAGGTTAAATGCCCTCTCTGTGCTGAGTGAAAAAATGTACTTAAAGCAAGAATTTATTCTCAAGTATGGTGCTGACCAGCTGGTTAAAGGATTCCTACTAGTCCAGTCACAGTGCTAGCAATATCCAAATTAGCTGTTATTGCAGATTACTTGTGATGGTAATATAAATAAGTATGCGCAAACTTTGTCATCTCAGTTTTTGGCATTGCCCTTTGTTCCCGTGCTACTTTAGCCCCTGGGTTGCTAAAGTATTTTAAATGAGTTAATTTTCCTTGAAGGGAAGAGAAGGTGGTTTTACAATAGATTGTCAGCACAATGAGCCCTTTGCTGAGGGAAATGCGATGATGGTTTCTTCCCCATGATTTTGCACCTTCTTCAGCTTCTTTTTGTGTGATTGCTGAAGCAGTCTGCTCACTCACTTTTTTTTTTCTCCCCAGTGAATGTAGTGATGTTGTTATTGAAGATCTGTTATTTGTGTTATGTTTTACTCATGATGGCTGTTTGTTCTTTGGTACTCCAAAACAGGTTTTACCCAGCTCCTAAACTTGCATGCATATAGTGACTGTAAATCAATCTTCTGTGATTTGTTTTTGTAGTTCTGTGGTCTGCGTTGTCATTCTGTGGTTGCTGTTTCAAAGCCTCTGTTGTAATTTTCTCCCTCTATTTTGGGCTGGTACCACATCTGTTTTTCTTAGACGTCACTCAGGTTAATGGATGTTCTGAGAGCACAAGCAAATCTTGTGTTTCAGTTCTTGGGTCACTGAGAGTTCACTCTAAAAATAAGAGATCCACTAAAGGACACACATAAATAGAGACACAGAGACACAATGCTGTGGTAGCTCCTTGCTACAAATGATCTTCTAGTTATGCCAATATCATTGCTATGTTATAGAAACTGCAGCAATAAATGATCATATAAAATTGTAGTGGCTAGGCAGTAAGAATTATTATTTGAATATATTAGTGCGATTGTATGCTTGGAAAGTAAGATATAAAAGATGAAAGTCATGTCTGAGGATGTGCATCTGTGGAGTTTATTGAAGGGCATGTGGATGATTTTGCTATGTCAGCCATCTTTATTATGCCTTATGACAAGTAAGCTATAAGAAACAAATTGATTTTAGCAATAAATTTTAACTGTCCTTCTGGACATTATTTCCAGTATTCTGTAATTTTTTTGTTGTGACTGGTCAGAAACAAGCCTTGTAGAAGGAACTGTAACATCATCACTGCTTTGGCACGAACTGAGAATTTAAGACAGTAAAATTTACAGTTTGACTGAGAATCATAAAGTTTTTTATCTCCTACAATTCTTGGCAATTACAGAACACATTTCTTGATAGGGAGGATGCTTTTCTGTGTTTTTTTCACCAAAATTAATATTATTATTATAAAAAAAATCCTTTACTTTTCATCAAACAATGTTTTCTAGGCAAATGTTTTACTGTGGAATTCCTGGTCTTGTCTAGGTTTTGTGCATCTGGACTCAATTGAATTCCTGTTAAAGGGGATGCAAAGGTATCCAGGGACTTCAGAGAACAATTGAGTAACCATTTGAATAAATCAGGAAGGTGGATTTTGAAGGTCATAAACATGTACCTTTTTGAAGTGGTCACAAAGCTTTATAGGCTCTTGGGCCTCTGCTAAAGAGCTCCATTTCACAGATAAATGCTCTCTGCATTAGAAATTTTAAGTCTGAGCATGGAAAGCTAAGCACAATTTCTGTATTGTGGAATAATGAAGTGGTATAATTCCAATTAGATAAGAGTTCCTTATCACCAGGTTCTGAAGCCTAGATTTTGAATCAATATACTGCTGGAACTGAAAGCAGTGCAAGTCAGTGCATTTTAAATGACAAACTGTTTTTGGAACACAATAGTGATACCGCTTACCAAAAAAGTTTAACATTAACACAATTCTACAAAGAGAATGTAAGAGAAATCACAAGTTCTATGACATTTTAGAAACCACAAACTCTGTCTGCTTTTCTCTTGTGTCACAGGTGTGGTTTTTCTTTTTTGTTTTATCAATCATGTTTTCACTATTCATACAGATCACATGCTTCCTGTGCAGGTGCTGTGCAGTTTGGCCTAAGATTGTTTTCAGGCCAAGCGCTTTAGGAGTGGGATCTTAACCCCATGAGTTTGCATATTTACATGAATCCCAAGTGAGTTTGAGAGAACTAAAAAACTTTATCCATCATGTCAGGGAGTCATATTCCTCCAGCTGCCCACAGAGCTGGACATTGCCACAAAAAGGGCTATTACTGGACATCAGCATCCATTCTGAGTAAGGTGTAATGTTGAAGTTCTGACTAATAAGTGGAATGTTAGAGCCATTAGATAATAGGAAAGCTACTAGAACTTAGAGCTTTCTAGTGGGGAAATATAAAAAATGTAAAGGCTAGAGGCAACTGAAAGTTTATACATGCTCTTTTCCATTGATTTCATTTTATTTCAGTCACTTTGCATGGGACAACCCAAATGCCCAAAGATGTATCTGGTATTGCAGTCAATGTAAACTTTAATCTCTTTTTATTTGTGTTTTTGTCAGAGGAGAGCTTTAATTTTGCTATTGACTTTGGTTTACATGTATCTGCTCTGCTTATGAGTATGACTTTTGATGTCTAGGGTGACCTGAGCAAGAGCACTTGGAGTGTCACATGAGCTGCCATAGTAGTGTTTCAGCTCTGCAGAGCCATGATTCCAGCTGCAGATTTGGCACATACCATCAGGATAATGAGCAAGAAGGGCTTGTTGCTTTTGATTTCTTGCTGTAGGATACCACACCACTGTGGGAATAACAGCTTTAAAAGCCAGCAGGAAACCCTTATTGGGTGATTGGCTATTCCACATTGCATGTGTTTAAAAAGAGGCTATGGTGTTTAAAAACTGATAAATCACATAATGAGAAAAAACACCCAAGGGCTGCCAAGCCTGGGGCTTGTCTTGGTCACTTGATGCACTCTGTCACTGGCAGGGAGTTCATGGCCCTTAATGAATTCCTTTTGCATTGTTCCTGATGCTTCATTATTTCTTTATTGAGCCAATGGCTCTGTGCCATCTTCAGGTGAAGGGTAATAATATTTTATATTTTTAGTGTCTGTGGGGATGAAATAAATAAATGCTTGGTTGGTTTGTCATTTTCAGCTTTCCTGTTTCAAGTCTTGTCCTGCTTCTAATTTGATTTTGGGTTTTTTTATTCTAGCAATTAACTAATGACATAAAAGCATAGTGAGTTGGCATTGGCTGTTGGAAGTCACACAAATTGCTTTGGGAAAGGAAAAGGTTGGTGGCAAACAGTGATTTGTTACACAGCTCAACCCTTTGCTGACTAGTGCCAATATGGAATACTTAAAGGATGTTGTGGAAAAAATACTTTTTCAAAGTTGTACCTCACTCAACTTTCCCCTGCCCCTGCATTTCAAAGCCAAACATTTAACCCCAGCAATCTCACCAAAACCAGAAAAACCTCCCATGGTTTTTCCTCCCATAGAAAAAACTCCATGCTTGAAAGTTGTATATTTTTAATATTTCGTATCATCAGATAAAAAGAGTGCCTCATCAGATTTCATAGAGGAAATGAACTTACCAGGTGAGCAATCAGATGGTTACTGCAAACCAGCATAGCCTCACTGTCACTAGAAGAGCATAGCTGCTTTACTCCCTCTTCATATGATATGGCAGGGATTTGCCTTGGGATAAGCTGCAGAGAGAAAGATGTGTTTGTCTGGAATTCAGCTTATCTATCAGTTTTGAGGGATTACTCACTGATGTCCTGTTTCTGGTGTGAGCATCATACCAGTTACTCCAAAAACTTGCACAGAACTGTGGTGGTGGGGATCTGTCATGGGCAGAGGACCCTGTTTGAGTGGAGCCTGCTGTAGCAGTGGGGCCCACACTTACCCTCAGTTCCATCTGTCTCAACAAGAATTTTGTCTCAGACTTAAAATGAGCCACGATCACGTCTTGGAATCAGGGACAAATGAGTTGATTAAAGGGAGCCACAGTTTGTAAATAGTGTTCAGTGTTGTCAAACAGGCGGCATTTATTAGCCAGACATTTTCTTTTCTGAGCAAACTGGAGAGGAAATCTCGTGTGCTGCCTGACAAGTGTGAGAGGGACTGAGTGCAGCAGGGAAGCAGATGGCCAGAGCTGCGTGGGCTCGGGAGCACCAGTGGGATGGATGGGAGGGAGCTGGGAGACAGCAAGCCCTGGCTGCCTTGGAATGACGAGCAGTTGGAGCTGGAGCATGTTCAGCTCCTGAATTAAACTGCTCATATTTCACGAACAAGAATGGCTTTTGTAGGAAATTTATGCTCTAAAGCATAGGAATGTAAAGGAATTGAGGCATTCACAGCTGCTGCAAAAGAGTAAAAAGGCATTCTGCCATTGGCATGAATTGTGAATAAATTTATTGTGCATTCGTAGAATAGTGAGAACTCTTTGGCTGAAAAGATTTCATTACCCAAAAAGAAACTGCACAAAAAGGTGCTATGTTAGTGAGAATAATTTTTTTATCAGTAATTTAATTTCTTTTTCTTTAGGTAAGTTTTCAAATAAAACATTCTTCTCTGACATAATTTAGTATGATTTCTTCCTATTCATTAACAAGATTTTCAAGTTCAAAAACATGCAACTCTTTCTTACTAATACACAGAAGTATTTTTTTTTAATCTTCAAATGAGAATTATTTTACATGTCAAATTCTTAGAAGAATGGGGAAATTTACTGTTCCTTAACAGTAAACAGTAAATAATTATAATTCTTAGTTATATCTGAAACCCAGAATAATGGAATTACTTGATAAATGTGTTAATTTAGCAATAAATACACTTATGTGAAAAGTCATGACCTACCTTTGTCTAAAAAAAATTAAATTTGTGTCTGAATTACTGTAAAAGTGCTTAAACATCTAATTTGGAGATCAATCATACTCTGAATACTAAGTAGAGGGGCTTTAACACAGCAGTTGCTGGTAGATAAAGACTGCAGATGTCTGAAAATTCTATACAGATCCTGAGAACAAACTTGGATAGCACTTTTTTCACTTTTAGAAAATGGAAAATTGTTTTATTGGAAATCTAAGTTAAATTGACAGCTAAATTGTGAGCTGTAAAACAGGTGTCTAGTGTTCAGTATAACAGCAAAGAGTTTCTCAACAGTCTGACCAGAGTTAAACATTTTCTCATGGCTTTTGTCATCAACCAGAATGCTCAGAATGGCAGTGCTGTGTTTTTATGACTTTTGAGGCTCAAGATAAAAAGAAAAATGAGATGCTAGATGTTATGAATGAGGCTTGGATTAGTCTTCTGCTAATATGCTTTATTCAAGTTGTTGTTATTAGTCCTGCTAAGGTTTGGAGTAATTTTTTCTGAGTCAAAGAATATTGTAGTTTATTTCCATTAATCAGTGTTACACCTATATATGTGTGGGGTCTGAACAATACAAAGGTTTAATGAGGCATGATGTTTACTCTGCATTTTGCAGGAATACTCATCTCTGAAAGAAATGAACTGAAACTTCTTTTGGGGGGTACTGATTAATGCATTTCACTGAATATGCTTTTTTAGTCTCACCTCCCATAGGAGAAAGCTTTTTTTCCTGTGGTCAATTGAGTATGGCACAAGGGTAATAACAAGTCTAATGGATGCCGTAAACCACCACCTTTAATGCATAATGTAATTGAATCCGAACATAGTGTCTAGACTGATGGAGTCCCTGGTGCTTTAACAACTGAAATTATGATTAGAAAGATCCAGATAATGCTGACTTCTCATTTATTAAGCCTCTATTATACAATTTCTTTTCTACAGCACATTCACTTTTACTTTTGAATAATGCAGTGCCATCTTAAACAGTCTAATATTACACTGGAATAAAATTCAGAGCTTCAAGAGTGCTTTATCATTTCCGTGGAAATACATACAGAATAAATTTGTAGTGGTGCTGTATGACTAATATTTCCTCCAAACAGCTCTCACATCAAATTCTGCATTTAAAATTGTGTTCTTGGCAGAAAGCTTATTGTGAAACCTGCTCTCCTCTGTTGGCCATTATTGAACAGAATGAAGAGCAGAAACTACCTCTGTGTTGTATGCTGAGTGTGGGTAACAGGGTTTTCTGCAGGCTCTGGGATAGCAGAGCTCTTTTCCTTTTACTGAAAGGACAAAATCTGAAGACTTTTCAGTACAGAAGTAAGTAGGAGATTGCGCTCTTAAGGCTCCACAGATCATCTAACCAATGAGCTGCACATGAAATATGTTGTGCTTTCACTTACAGAGAAAATTTCTATAATATTAGCTGACAAGATTCTTCATATGTATGGTAAAAATAAAAATTTCTAAGTTTTTTTTAGCTTTCCTTGAGAAAATTGAAATAACTAATTTTCAAAATGGCTGTAATGTAAGCAATTATTTCTACTGTCAAAGAAAAATGATGTTCAGATGAAGTTGTTAATGGAGTTTTGGATAAGTGCAAGGCCATGCAGTGGTGGAATTATTAATGCTGAATGGGAGCTGCCTACAGGCTCCTGTCACTACAATTATCTGTCTGAGCTCCTCCTGCAGCCAGCCCAGCCCAGGCCAAAATGTACATGCGACACAGCACAAGGTTAGCTGTGAGCTGAGTCTCAAACTCCTTCATGTACAACAGGCTTTGGGTTAGGGTCACTACAAGAAGACACCTCTCAAAAGACATTAACTAGAATAGCATGAGCTGTGTGAATAAACTTTTCTCACTTTTGTATACTTGAAATAAGTGTATGCCAAAGGAGGGAGGTGTCTACTGAAAGGTGCCTACTGAAAACTGGCTAACCATTGTCCCTCTCAGTTCTAAGCCTTCAAACAACAACTAGGTGATTGAACTCCTTTTTGTTGTCTTAGACTAGAACATATGACTTAGACTAGAAGATATGCCTCCTCAGTCTTTGTGTAGTAGAAGATATGCCTCCTCAGTCTTTACAATTGCCGCTGTAGTGTGATGAAAATGACTATTGGCCCATGCTGGCTGCCTTTCAAATCATGTGAACATGGACTTAAACTAGTACCTCTTGGTGTTATGTATTCTTGTAGAATTTGGTATAATGGGCAGAGGCTGCAACTTGCTTTTTAAATCTTAAACCTTTGGGATTTCAGTCTAGCATTTAATCAAGAAGTTACTTTCATCATGTCAGTGGTTATAAGACCCAAGCTGCAGTGAATCAAGCATCTATGTTCAAATGAAAGCCACCAAAAATTGTATGAACATTTGAGATGGCTGCAAGTATACAAGAAAGTTGTAATGGAAAATGCTATGAAGTACAGCTGATAGATTCATAGTTCATGTCTTGGCATTATCACTTTCCTTCATATCTGATAAGCATGTTCTGTTAATGAAATCTATATTTGTGTCCTCAAGAATGCTTTCATCAGCACTGTGGGCCAAGTAAGATTTTTCTGGAGATCCTAAAATTCCTAAGGAGCTCTGTACTGAAAACAAAAGCAGAAAGTTTTGCTGAGTGAGGATTTGATGCAAATTGAGGCTGACAGAAACTGTCCTTTATATCTGACTGAGCTGTCTGAGAATGTGGAGGTCATACTTAATTTTCAGTCTCAGATTCAGACCTGCTTCTTTTCTAACAGAGTGATACAGAGATTCTGGGTATATGCATGCTCTATTTCTATCATTAATGCTGTTGAGATTACCAGGCCACATCTTTCAGAATTGAATGAAAAGGATAAGTATCAGGTATGCTTTGGAAATATTTGTGCTGCAACACTCTATTTGTAGACATCTGGAAGTTTGTGATCTAAGGCTCTAATTCCAATTATACTAGTTGTCACAGAAATAGCACAGACATACAGTAAGAAAAATAAAGCAGAACACTCCTTTGCTTCAATAGAGCAATGTTTTGTGAATGAGACTCTTCATTTTAACTGATGTGAATGATTCAGGCTGTAACAGCCCCATGCCAAAAACAATCAGCCACATAGCTTGGCAAGTAATCTGATAAATTCCTTTTGCTGGCAGTAGTTTTGTAACCTCAAATGAGTATTAACCAAATGACAGTCTTAATTTTTCAAGTGCTTGCTGGAAATAAAGGTTTTTAACTCTTCTGCATGTTCAGTACACAAAACACTAGGACTTCAGTATGATGTGTGTGTGTGTACACAAATAGATTCACAAAATCACTTAGTACATTAGGGACTGTAAATCCCTCTCCATGGACTCCAACACCAGCATCACCATAGCACAGATGTTGCTGTCTGTTTTCTTTTCTACAGAATCGTTATACATTATGGAATATCTTGGGAGTTTTTTTTGTTCATCCCAAGTTGTTCCTGCTGTAAAATCTTGTTTGTTGTTGTTTCTCAGCAACTTTTTCCCCCCTTGTAGTAACAAAATTCCCTGAAGTTGGCTATCACAAGGGTAAATTTTATCTACAAGGAAACACATATGCCCTTGGTGAGATTGCTTGCGGCTTTCTAGGCCTCTCGAGTCTTAAATTTTTAATTAAACACAGGTGGAAAAAATGAGACAATTATTCCTCCACATTCACGATCAACTAACAACCTCATGCTTGTTTTGCAATCCCTACTGACCCAATTAGCACCCTACAATCCAACACCTTTGTTTTTCCCTAATGGCTCTTACCTGAGATGTGCTTTTGCAATGGAACCTGTTAGGCTTTTCTACATGAGAGTCTGAGTGTTAATCCTGAGGGTCTGGCAAGTTCCCATTGGAGGTGGTGTGTGGGAGAAGATGGGAAGCATCTCTAAGGCTCTACTGTTTCCCTCATTTTACTGAAAGAGTGGAGACAAGTTTGTGTAGAGCTCATCCACAGCCTCTTTTCTGGTCCAGTGGGGCTGGGTTTTTTTCTCTTCCACACACGTTCTAGTAAAAATCCCCAAGTGTCTTTTCAGGTGTTAACCCAAGCATGGGTTATCTGCCTCTCATCCTGTGGAATGAGACATATGAACTAGAACAGTGGAAGGAAAAAACCCTTGTGTTTAAAATGCATGTGCTAAATTATACTGCATCATATTTGTTTGGAATTGTACCAGTGCATATGGATATGCACATTACCTGTGTTGATTGATCTTTTAAAACATTTTCAGTAACATTTAGCTTACAAGAAATGAGGGGGGCCAAACCAGGGTATTTTATTAGATTCTGCAGTGTTTCCTGCTGTGTTGGTTTCTCTGGTCCCCAGAGACTTCACAGCTATCCCTGACTTTATTCTCAAGAGAGGGATGCATTTTTGTACATTCTTCTCTGACTGCAGTAATCCTGCGAAGTTAATATATATTCTCAATCTTAAGGGGGAAAAAGGGAGAAAAGAGTGAGGAAAAAACACAGTACCAGTATGCCTGATGCTCACTCTGTCTCTGAAAGTTGTGTGGGGCACTTTTATAAATGCTGAGTTTGTTTTTCTCTAAGATGCAATGCAAAAAAATTTACAGTCTCCAGCAAGTTGAGAAGCAAATTTCCTTTAAAGTTCTACTGAGCAACACTGGGGTTTTCTTATTGTTCACTGTACTTCTCAGACAGCAAACTTATGTTGATAAGTAAACAAAAAAGTACAGAAAAATTTGTCTTTTTGACACTAATCTTTGGAGTTTAATACTAATGCAGCACATCAATTATGTTTAAAGTAGTATTAAGGAATGTCTTGATATTCCTATTAACAGTGCTGAGATTTCTACTCATTGCTGATGAGATGCCTGATGATAGCATTGCTTAGACAATATAGTAAAAATAATGAATAAAATCTGAGAAGTGATTATCAGATCATAATAAAATAATCAAGATTATTTTATTTGAGAAAAATAATCAACCCTATCAATCTTTTCAAATCATATGCCATCTCAGGAGATGATAAGTAAATAAGGTGGGTTATGAGTGCTATGTATGATTAAATTCATTAGGTGATCTTAAACAGTTAACTTATATTCTTATGATATCTAAATTGTAGTAATAAAAAATGGTATAAGATAATTGTCTTCAAGACCTGCTTTGAATTAAGCCTAAGAATCACCTTTGAAGTTGACAGCCTTACTCATATGTGTGGTGTTATGCAACTGTTTAAATATTCTGATGGACTGTAGGTACAGATTTTTAAACTCAAGATCTTGAAGTGATTCTTGTACATGCAAAAATAGTAAATTGCAGGTATCATTGTTTACATGGGTCTTTTCTCCCTTTATTTAAATAGTGAAGTCTCTTATAGCTCATTCAGTAAACTTTGTAATAGATGATGTTTCTAGGGATGACTAATGACAGAAATTATTAATGTTTTGGAGTCTTTTCACAGAAAAACCTGTTTGATTTTGTGTTTATGAATGTATATGTACATATAGCTCTGTGTGTATTTCTCAGCTTTGCATATGAGTTTGTTGGGGGCGTAGAGGTGAGCAGATATTTTCATTTGGGCAGAGCAGATGTAAATCCTTACATCTACAGTTCCAGTTCCAAAATAACATAACTCTGAGATCAGGAAATTTATTTTTCCATATTGGGTTTCTCTTGACTTGTGTTAATACATAATAGCATGGTGCTTAGTGATGACTCAAACATGAGAGATGCATGAGTGTGTAGGCCAGATTAATAAATATAGCTTCTAAATTATGCAGATCTCACTGAAAATTTTGGATTAAGGTTTTCAACTGTCCTGGCCACCAGCCAGATTAACGCCAATTCATCACATGCTCAGAGTTTGTCTCTGATCTACCTGAGCCACAGCCAGTTTAATTTTTCACAAATGCATATTTTGCTTTGCCATTTATTTCATCAGAGACTGGGACCTGCATATTTTTGTTTAGTGTGATCTTAGGGTTGTGAAAATCAATCCCTAATTGTATGAGAACTGGAGAAGAACAGTGAATTTCTAGCTATAAAACAAAATTATTTGTTCGGCTTGAGTTATTAATGTTCAACTGCATTTATTTTTGAAGTGAATATATTCGGTTCCACAAGGGTTTCTTTTTAATGTAAATTTGATTTGATTGAAGGTTCTGTAGAATCCAGAAGTATTTGGCAGTGATCTCAGGCATCTTGAAATGAAACCACCAAGATGACATAAAAAAAGCAAACTGCTATGCTTGTCTGTGTTTGGGAAAGACTTCCAAGCTAGATATATTTAGATGATTTTTAGGGTTCCTTTCAACCTAAACCTTTCTATGTTCTAATTCTTTACTGCATTCATTTGCCAAGTATTAAGAAGGATATCACATCCTTTCTTCAATATTTCAATTAAGATTATGATTTTCTTTAAAAGTTCTATGTTGTCTGACTTCAGCACCTAGGTTTTTTTTATGTAAAACTATGCCAGTATTAAATAGTGACTGAGATGGAAAAAAAATTAATATGACACCTTTCCCTTTTTCTTGTTTACATTTGTAGTTTTTTAGTAATTTACATCTCAAAGTATACTGTCTACCACAGCAACTGATTAAAAAGACTTAAAAAGTTAGAAAGAATAGAATAAGAATAAATTGTAAAGGAAATTAAATAGCTGATTTCATTCTTGGGCTCTGCTGTGTCATCAGCCTAAGCTAGAGCACTCCTAGTGATGCTTACACTGATGTTGTGTGATTGGCACTTAATGTATCAGCAAGTGACTTTGAGGAGGAGAATGGTGTACCTGTAAAAAAATTACTATTCTGCCTGAAAAATAGTGTTTGCAGTAGCAGTGGTGCTGTTGGCAACCTGTTAAGGTTATACAAATGTAATGCAGACCCATATCCAAACACTGGCAGCGTGGGAAACAAAAGAATGAGGAGCTTTACTATGTGATGCCATGATCTTCTGCAGAAAACCAAATCATCCTTGGATGATTCTGCTACAGCGCAGCCATATGCTATCAGGGCAGGCAAATGCTGAGAAGAAGCAATATCTCTGTATTTGGCAACTGGCTTTAACACTATCAAACTTGAAACTTCCTCTTGGGGAATAGCAGTTTCTCCTTTTCCCACCAGTAACAAATTTAAGAGTGTGGAGGAAAATGCCATCATTATGTTCTGCAGATAATAGAGACTAAAGCATAGAAATGAGACTCTTAATCTGACACTTCACTTAGCCAAGGGTCCTGGAGTTCCAGGGAAGTTTTTATGAACAATTATGTATCAGAGAACACATAGCAATAGCATGCAACATGAGTCTCCACTTCTTCTTACTTCTAATATATCATCCAAACAGTTTACTAAGAAAGCAGATTTTCTTCTATTTTCTCTCAACAGGTGAAGCCGAAAGAAAGGAGTAAGTTATAATACAAACATTGTATTAGTTGGTAACTAGAGGATTAATTGTAAAAATCAATTATGTTTAACACCTAAAAAGACGAAAAAAACCTCAAAAAACCTGACCCAGAATAGAGCTATAAGAAACACTTTGAAAAGGAAGGAGGCAGGCAAAACAAGCATCAAGAGATTCTGAGGTGAAAGGCAAAATACTAAAACAGAAAAAAAGGGAAGTCACCATGTGTGAATGCTCATCCTCAGGAAAGAGCAAGATAGTAGATTTTATATTCTGAGCATGAGGCTTCCAGAGTCATTTGCAGACCAAAGGACCAGATCTTGCACTGGATCTCTTCCCAGATTTTCCCCTGCAACTTGGGGTGAGTCCTGGTTGTTTCTTGCTCCCTCCCCCTTTACCCATTGGCTTTCCCTTCATAGCAAGTGAAAGATTTCTCCTTTTTGTTTGTTGTATTTCTAGAATATTTTTTTTTTCCCAGGCATAGCTCTTTTGATAAATTCTACTTTGTAACAATGTCCAGATTAAGTTCCCAAGCATCATAATATTTGCTTTTAGGAAGTGTGATTTGTGTGGCAGTTTTTTGTACTTTTACTGCAGTGGGTACCTACAAATACAGTGGAAGAAAATGAGATGCCAGTTTTTTTGTAAAGCTATTTGTCAGGTGAAAGATTTATTTCTCAGAAAGATGGATAGCTTGTAAGAATAAAACTGAATTCTTTAGGGACACTAAAAGCTGTCCATGGCTCTCAGAAAATGGAATCTGGAAATAAAGGTTTTTGAAGGCCTGCATTTGTATTTTGGCTCCTACTGAAAACTATATCTAATTGTGATGTATCTGTTAAAATATATTTTCATGGGACTGCTGAACTGTGAGGATTTTTTTTTTAAGAGAATTGTGAAGAAAAGAACATCTAGCTTTCAGTTGTATAATATGAACACATTGTGGTGTTTGGTAATGTGATGGCTGTGCTTGGATTACCTCCCTTGGGATGGTGCAGAGGCAAACTGAGATCCTCTTCCCTTTTATGTGAGAATGGACAAACTACTAAAGACGAGGAAAAAAAGCTTCACATTGAAGAAGAAAAGCAAGGGGAAATAACTTCTCAAACGTCTTAAAAATTAGAGCAAGATAAGCAAGATAACCTTTCCAACTGCTTGCTTTATGGTGCTGCAGTGATGATGTGGTTGTTGAGCCTGCCATGTCCTTTAGGCACCACATCCAGTCCTGCTCTGTCCTCCTCAGCTGCCTGTGTAATGTTTTGAAGTCTGTTCACCTGTGATAGCAGAAAAGATGGGCTACCTGGAGTTGGCTTCTTTGTTTAAAATGCTTTGTACTATATATGCAGTTTATGGATGTTGCTAGTAAAGCATGCTAATAATTCATTGCACCTAAAGAAAAATATTCTGAAACAAAAATGCACGAGGAAAAAAAAAAAGACTTGAAAACAGCAGTATGAAAAGATATAAGGTATAACTTCCAGCAGAATAGATGACATCTAAGGAGACAGATCACTTTTTGCATTACTGGTTTAATTATTTTTTGCATAGGATTTGTGTTTATTGTTGATTTGTATTCTTACTATTAGAAATAGTTGATCTTCTCAGAATAGTTAAATATGAATTCAGTTTAAATATTTTTGTCTGGAAAAGGGTATTGATTTCTAGGGATCTATTTGTAATTTAGAGGTACTTGCCAGACAGCTCAGCCAATACATTTGCATGATTAGGTTGTCTGGGAGCTGCTCATTTTGAATTTTCATGGTGTCTGATTAGTGGCTTAGCTCATGCATTATTGCTTCTATTCCATTTTTCAGAAGCAAGATTTTAAAAAGCAGGAGAATAAATGGCAGAAAGGTTATGATACATACACAGAACATGTTTTCATGTGAACCTTGGGTCTTCTTGGGTGCCATCTTTGAAAAATTTTGGGCTCGACATTTCTGTGAATAAACCCAGGCTTGAGAACAACTAACAGAAAAGCAAATGAATAAAGTTTCTTATATGTGAAAAACTTGAAAAGGTACCTGAGGAATTGCTTTACCCAGATGTATGGTGAGATCGGGCATGTGAAATGCTTAACGTGTGTGCTTGTATCAGTTATGTGTTTCAACATTCCCTGTATACTTGTTATAAAAATTGTGGAGCTCTTAATGACAGAAATTACTGGACTGAGTGTGGATTAGTGAATGTTAGATTTGCCTTGTTTAATTCTGTCTAAAATTAAAGCCCAACAAAATATTTTTCAGAGAAATATAATTAAATAATCTCTGACATTGTGTGTTTACCTTCAGAGATCCTCAGAGACTGTTTAAAGAGTTTTTCTTTAAATAGCATATGAAAAAGATGTTTTTATTTCCTTTCCTTTTTTTTTTTTCCAATTCTGTTTTGTTATCTTAGGCAGACCACACTGGCACCAAATTCTTATATCTCTGTGTAGTACTCTGAGTAAGAAATATTAGAATGGAACAAAATCTTCCCAACTGGTTAATGAATTACTTCAGAATCATCCCTATATTTACTGGTGGATGCTGGCAGAGTGAAGTTGCAGTAGGAGTATTGTTTATCTCTTTGTTTGTTCTAACAATTAATTATGTGTAATTTCAGAAAAATACAGTTTCTGTTTACTTTTAGCTAATATTTTTAAAATAATCCGATAATGTTAATACAAGTAATCAGTAATGGACTTGTTTATAGGGATTAATTCTTACTAAGAGATTTATTTCAGGCTATGTTCTGTTCATTGGCTTAAGCAACTGATGAAGTTTGTGAAGAAAAAGTCTAACAGCTCAGTGTCAGTCTGGGGTTCTGCTGGGTAACAAGCTTTAATGCCAGCTTTGTCCCATCTGCTTTGTACTAGTGTTATTACTGAGGTCAATGGATTAAAAAATAAAAATGTAGGAACTGTGAACTGTACAGACTTTTGTCTCAATGGATTGCTTTTTGCAGATGTATAAGGCCATATTTATTCTTTAGTCATGTTTATGGAACTTACTGAATGTCATGGGGATGGTGCTGGATATACTTCAAGTAGGAATTAAAACCATGTATTTTCATTGTCTGAAAAGGAAGACTCCCTTCCTTTCTCTAGTGTATTCTGTAAAGAAGTATTAGACAAAGAAAATAATATCCATGCTGTATAGGTCTCACTTTGCTCCCATTTGAGTCAATAGTAAATCTGTTACTGAATTTAATGAGGGTCACCTGGGACAAAACAATGCCTGAAAAAAAACAAAAACTTTTTTAGGCAATTTAATAAGAAACTGTAATAACATGTTGAAACAAAGCAATTATTTTGGTGGCCACAAATGGAAGTTACTGCTAATATGTGCAGGTTTTAGAATGGATTTATCCCACTTGTGCAAAATTAGGCATCTAATCAAGGGTAGTCATCTGGACCTTCCTTCTGATGCCACAATGAAGCTGAGCACCCTGAGTGGGTCAAGGATAATTCTCATTTTTTCATCCCAAGAAAATCCCCTTACAAAAATGTTGGTGCTGTTTTCTTTAGCTGGAATCCTTGTTGTAGCATGCTTTTATATTTTGTAGTACTTTGTAATGATTTGTAATAGTTTTTTTGTATTCCTTTAGTTTTCCTAAGTAGTTTACCCCAAACTGTACCCTTTCCCTATACCTGTGTTAACATTCTCCTGGGTTGAGATCATCCCCAAACTGACCCTCTGTCAATCACTCAGCATCCCATCTCCTTTATCCAGAACCTTCGGCCAAATCTGCCGTGTGATTAGCTGGAGGCCAAGAGTCAGCCCCCAATAAGTATCCTATTGTTGCCCAAAATGTCCATTCCTTAAGATCCCATCCCTTTAGCGTCCTTATTGGTCAACAAAAGTTATCTACTTTTTGTTTCCACCTCCCTTTAAATGT